>CM057814.1:74217154-74532154 GCA_030067965.1 Latrodectus elegans
TCTCTCTTTGAGTTTTCTATACACTCTTTACTCCTTGTAAGTTATAGATGTCGCCAGGGCTATCTTGGATAGTTTTGGATAAATTTGATTCCATTGCACTACTACACTGGACAAGACAAGTTTTTTGATCAAAATATTCTAAATTGTAACCTTAAATTTTCACGATGTTAGAATGCACATTATTATTCCTAATTTTGTTTTCTCAAAAATATGATGGTTCTTTACTACATTATTTGAATGTATAGAATGAAATTCGTTAACTTTGACAATTTGTAACAATCTTGTTCGAAATCGAGGCTTGCGCCATTAAGCTCCACAAATTATTCAACAATTTAGGCCCCTCTAAAAATTTAAATACTCATGTTTCTTTTTTATTTCTTAATAACGTAAGTTTTATTATAAATGTAAAAATATTTTGTATTACTTTTTTTCCATATATTTGTACAAATTGACTTGAACATGGTATCAGTTTTTATTTTCCATGCAAACGATTGTTGCGTCGCCATTTTTATCCCACTGCGTTTATCCAGTGACAATTTTGACAACTTCGCCTTGTTTCTGTGAGTGGAAAAAGTGTGTCCTCTGTTTTATAGTTTTACGAGCGCCCATTAAGAGTCATTGATCTGCAGCTGCGGTGATCGCAAATAAAAATCGATGGCCATGTATTGGCTTCTGCTGCAGCAATTCAAGGAACGTGCACGAGGAAAGGAAAAAACAACCAAAAGCCACTCCTGTCTAGCCTGACGGATTTCTGTGAACGCTTACCCCATGTGCGTGTCTAGGGCGGAAACAGTTCGGAAGCCTTCCCCCTTACGACAGCTGTTTCAATCGCGGAAACTATGGTTTTGACTAGATTTTCATTCCCCCTCCTCTAAATATTTCTTTTCATTTTGCAGTGAAGCGAAGTGGTAAACATTACGAATTGTTTGCATTTTGATTGTCATTTGGAGAGAAGTATTGTGCTGAAATAACATTCTCAAGTAGTGTAAGTGTTGTATTTAGTGTACTATTGTCCTGTAGAAAAAAGTACAATATTTTGTTTTGAACTGTATCCAGTTACGTCAGCAAATGTTTGTTAAATTTTATTATTTTCATTATTAGGCGAGGTAAAGTTGAAATTTAGGAATTTATTATACCACAACATACTTTTATTTCCAAATAGAAGGGTTTGATTTGTGAAATAGTATTTAACTATTGCTGAGTTAAGTTGGTATAGGAAAATGTCTTAATTGTCGACTAAAAATATTTTTATTTTATTTATTTATTTTTTTTTGACAAAAATTTATAAATAAATTTTTAGTTTCAATATTCAAAAGAAATTAAATACTAATTAAGATCCAAGAGATTATTTAACATTCAAATGGTAAGAAAATATTTGAATGACGAAGTCTCGTGTTAGCTTGTGATACGTTGAAAGCGAAAATACTTATATCACTGTAAAAAAAAATAATAATAAGTAAATAATTAAAAAATTGATGAAAAATGGAAACATGCGAAAAAAAAAATTAAATTTTGTTGTATTTCTCTGTCAAACAAAAAAAAAAAAAATATTCTGAAAACTCCCAAATTGATTTTTCGTACTAATTTTGTTTTAGAAAATGATATATTATCAACTGGTACATAAACAGTTTATAGAAATTAATAATTTTTATCCAATTATTAAATAATTGCTTAACGTAATTTTTTTATAAGAATGCTCATGTACACCTTCATAAACATTTTTTTCGGTATCTTAGACTAAAAATCAATGTTTTTTAAATGCATTAGCAGCTTTTTATTTCTTATTAGATTTTGTTTTTCTTTTTTCTGTAGGCAATCCAAGAACAAAATTACCTTTGATTTCTTATGCCGTTCTATTTTAATATTGTTTTGTTTTCCTGTAACGTTCTTCAATTTTTTAATAAGCACTAAACTTAAATTTACTTTTAAGCATAAGAATTTTAAAATTGTTCAAAATTTAATACTTCTGAACAGAAATTAGTATAAATGGTAAAGAGTAAATTTACTACAGTTTGTGATGATTGTTTTAAAGAAGAACACACTTTAAAAATATTCTATTTTTTAAAATTCACTGCAAATCGATCGTCTTAATAAAAAAATGTTGTGCATTAACAATTATTTAAGCTTCAGATTTTTTTTAAACCGAACCGCCATTCAATTGTTTGCTCTTTTAAATCGCAGTTCGAAGTTTCGATTTCCTCTTTGAGCTGGATTATTTAGCGGCTGGATGGTTATGCTCTTTGTCTTTAGTTCAAACGTTTATGGGTTCACTTCTTACCTCGAGGATGATTATATTAATATTAGCTCGGAATACACATCAAATTCTGGAGTCTAATCAATTTATCTTTTATGCCATCGCGTGGGTATGAAGTTATTAAAATCATACATTTTTGAAGTGCAGATATATCCATTCGGCTAATCTTATATCAAAATTGAAGCTAAATGTAAATTAAATTTACTCTTCAAAAATACTCGCATTTGCAGTTTTAAAGTGGTGATAAATTCAGTCGTTTTAAATACAGATTTTGCAAGCAGTGAAATTAATTTTAGTTCGCGTGTTTACTAAGCTAGTGATGAAGTGCAGTCATTTGCCTAGTAAATTAAGCACGCAATCTGATCGCTTAATGCTCCATCCTAATACCATAACTTCTAATGGAGTAATTTGCGTGAACATGTTGCCATGGGTAACATTCGCAGTTAAAGATCTATGGGAGCAATTTAGTAAATGAAAGTTTTATTGGCAGAATATATTTTTTTTATTCTGGAAAAGCTCGCGAATACTTTGCAAGCTTTGGGATTCTTTTATCAATTCCTGTTTCTTTTCAATACACATAAATTTATTTTTCTGCTAATGATATATTTGTATTAAATTATAAATTTCCTAATTATATTTTCGGAGTTTAATTGTATTTTCAGAAAAATATTAATGAAGTCTCTATTGTTCTAATCTTGAATTTTTATTTTTAGAATAGTTTGCATTTAAGTTTTGGGTAGTTTATTTTAACTCAATTAAGATATTAAGGAGCTTATTATTCATTTGGGTTGTAATTGCTTTTGTTGCCTTTTAAGGTGTTATTTTCTCTCTCTCTCTCTCTCTCTCTTGCCAAGCTGGCAGTCGAATGGTTAGCGCTCTTGCCTTCGGTTCAACAGTTCGTGGGTTCGAATCCCACCTTGGGCATGGATGTTTGTAGTGGTTTAGAATCCACTTTAAACCGTAGGTCCCGGTCTAATTAGCCCTCGTGTGCAAAACATGACCGTTGAGCGACAAACCAACCAACCAATCTCTCTCTCTTTATCTCTCGCTCCTTTTTAACTTTACACTGGTGAATTATTGTCACTCTGAATATTTGAATGATTTTTTTTTTAAAACTTTTCTATAGAATATTTCCATCGAATAAAAAAAATTCTATGCAATATTGAAGAAAGGCAATTCTTCATAGATGGGTATATTTTAGTTATATCGATCGATTTTATATTTAATGCGATACATTCTTTCATATTTATGTTGATTTTTTAATATATTTACGTGAAATGTTACAAATGAAAAAAAAAATGATGTATTAAACCCAGCGTTTATCTGTTCATTGACTCCTCAATTTTTATTTTTTGTGAAAGGGATAGTTATGAAATTCAAGATGAAAATCGTCTGCTGGATAATAATGCTTCTTTACTGTTTCCAAAACATTCTAATATTACGCCATGCGTAAGATTTTCCTTTGTTGTATGTTCTGGCTCTTCGCGAGAATTTCATTTTTTAACCTTCCTTTTTGACAAGCTAAACATCTCCCTCCCCTCTCTACTGCACCCCTCCCCTTTGTACCAAGAAAGACATTTTTTAGGGTGACCTGGGTGGCAACAGCGTGTGTGGAATTCCATTGTTGCCCAGAGGTTTCTTTTCCCTTGGAGCGTTGCTTTTGGAGTATTGAAATATTTTCGTCTTTTGGAGAAAAAGTTTTGTTTCTTTAGCTCAATATTTTTTTTTTATTTAAAATCGTCCGTGAGAAATATGATCACGTGATAGTTTATTCTTGGAGACTCGTATTTATTTACAAGTAAACCGGATTCAAGGATTTTTTTTTAAAGAACATAAAACGAAATTGCTATATAAAAATTATAATGCTCAACAAATGTTTATTCGATAATAAAATAATTCATAGAAGAAATCGTTGGATTTTAAGACCTCAATTAATATAAAAATTTAAATAAGGTTAAAGATGCAGATCACTTGGATAAAATGTTCGTAAACCAGAGTTTTTTAGAGGTCAGTCAGTAGAAAAAATTAGTTCTATAGTATTAGGCGCCTTTACTAAAATTGACAGTTCTATAATCTAGCAAATCTAATCATAAGTGCTGAAAAGAATAACTTTGGTCTGCATGGTAAATGGTTTAAGCAATTGATAAATTATCATTGAGTATCTTTCTTAAATAATAGCGCATGCGCAATCTAAACATTTAGAATGGTGTAAGAATGCAAAGAAATCGATTAATTTTTCAATAAAGATGAAATGTTCTGAAGAAAATTAATATTCCTTGAGAAATTACGTTATTACACATGACAAAAGTATACGTATAAATATTGAGTAAGACTAGCCAAACAAGCTGATTAGCACTGCAGCCTTCATTTTAATAGTTCATGGGTTCGATACCTATTTCGATCGCAGAAGTTAGTGGCGATTTCGTCTCTTAAATTTTTTTTTCCTCCTTTATCTCTTAAAAATCACGCCATTAGAGCTTAAACTTGTCTTAGCTGTTATTATTAAAGCTTAATTAAAGAAGGAATTCGAATATCCAGAAAGAAACTCTGTCTACCGTTTTTCACCCTACGTTGCTTCATTTCAATACTTCGGGAAATGAGAGAATTTAAACTCTCCATCGCCAATATTACAAATATCCTCACTGATATGGATTAGGGAAGTAGGTGTTTCATTTATAATATCACCGAGTGTAAATAAATTGCCAAAAACTGTTCCGCTCAAGCAGTTGAATAGTTCTAGAATTCAGTTCACCAGTTCGTGAGTTCGATTTCCACTTCGGGAGTTGATATCGAATGTTGGAATCTTACCTTGGGCTTAGATGTTTGCAGTCGTTTGGAATTCACTTTAAACAATAGGTCTTAGTCTAATGAACCCTGGGACGCTCAGAAACTTACCTTTTGAGCGCCACACTTGCATTCGTGTTGAGAGTCGGATGCTTATACAATGGCTTGGAATCTACTTTCAATCCCGGCTGAAGCAGAGATGAGTGTTAGCACTTTAGCTTTCATTTCAATACCTCGTGGGTTCGATTCCCATCCTGGGTATGACTGTTCATAGGGATTCAAAATCCCAAGTTGTCCATTCAGCTGTCTTCGTTTACAGAAATCTCCAAAGAATGCCCACCAAACCATAAGTCAATCGAATTAGACCTCCTTAGGAAAAAAAAGTAATTGTGAAGCAAAAACCAAACATGAAACCTAAACCAAATAGCCAACGAAATTGTAAATATAATTACGCCCAGGCTATCACCAGAAATCCACTGGCAGTTTTACTGCAGACTATGAGAATCACCAGATGCAAAAATACCCTGCAATATATTTGAATTTTTTTTCTAAGAATATAGTTATGGTTGCACCTTTTCCTTTTGAATGTGAAGTAATAAAATGTGTGTAAGCTTTCCTGGTTACCTTCCTCGCAACAGGTGAAAACAGTCCACCATGAAAAGTTCGTCCAGGTGGTCAATTTACGCGGTGAATACTGGAAAGTCTTACAGCAACCTGTTAAGACTCCGCTACGCTGTGTCAAAAGTGCAGTAAAATGTTTCCACGCGAAATTCAATAATTGTTGCTTAAAATTGTAGGCTTAATTAAATACACAATAGCTTTTTCACACTGTTTTTATTTACAATTATTTTAAAAATCGAATTGGGTACTATTTTTTTTAATTGAGTGGCATGATTAGAAAATTAGTCCTTTATTAAAAATAATTAAACGAATTTTTTTCCCTCCTTCAAAAATTTCAGTGGAAAAAGTTATTAAATTTTCCTGTTTTTAAAGATTTCTTTTAAATTCAAGAGAAAAATTAGATTGTATTTCATTGATAAACCTTCTTTTTAAAATAGTTTGTTGCGAATTTAATTATGTGCATTAGGTGTCATACTTATATTTCCCAATTACATTTTTTTATTTTTCAAATTCCGCATTAAAAAAGATTAATGTTTCAATTTGCTAACTGATTTATGCTTTGGCTGACTCTAAGAATCTAAATTCGAACGGAGACCTTTAATCCTTTATGAAATGCTTATATAATTATTTTTTAATTCATTTACCAATGGTTAAAATCATGCTTGTGTGGATGTATGAAGTAAATAAAATATGCTCATAATAGCTTTTGTATTTTGTCTTAATTGTCCAAATCTGTTGTCAATACGAACTTATTCCTAAAATTGTGGTATACATAAAATATTTCTTATTGAGTGAAATAAATTTCATAAAGTATTTTAAACTGCTCATAACAATTTTAGCTTTTTTTAAAAAATTGTTTAAACGTTTATGGCATTTTTTAGGAAACATATTTTTTACATGGATGTAATTTTGGTTTAGAAATTTTTAATCTAATTTAAAATCTTTTGTTTATTTCAAAAGCTGAATGATTAGCATTGTTTTTGCTGTGATTATGGTTTCTATTTACATTATGTCATAAATATATTTGTAGAAGTTCAGAGGATTTATATTTTACTCTGTAGATCCGAAAAAGAGCCAGCAACCGAAGGGTTAACGAATTAACCGAGCTGGCAGCTGAATGGTTAGTGCTCGTCTTCGGTTCAACAGCTCGCGAGTTCGAATCCCACCTTAGATATGAATATTTAAAGTGTGGTTCGGAATTTACTTTAAATTGGGTTCCTGTCGAATCGTCCCTCGGTAGTAAAAATGAGTCATCGTCGAGCGACAAATAAACCAAACTAATTTAGCATTTGTGTACAAAAAATGATCATGAAGTGACAGAAACTATCTATTCAGGGATGGATGCATATATTGCTTAAAGGGGACTTTAAACCGCGCGATTCCTGATCAAATATGTCCTTAAATGGAAAACTGTACCTAAAGCGGCAAACAATCTTGAATCTCATTGGAATTGGTTCCAAATGAAATCAGAATATTTAGAGATCTTCTTTCTTACATCTCTAACGACTCAAAATTATATTAACAAATCACAAAACAATTCTGTTTCTCGATATTCCCCTTTACGAAGAATAGTGCAAACAGTAATATCTATTCAGCGATTCCCTTTTTCCTTTTTAGCGATTGTGAAGAAGAAAGCGGAATTTACGATGGCTTCTCGCTGCCCCTCTTATTTCTAGGAGCAGGAGTTATAGTGACAGTTTTATGGGTTTCCGGTTCAGACGGTCTCATTCTGTTCTCTGTTACAATTTTCAGTTGCAACATCCACATTTTCGTCCAGTGACGCACACCGGCGTTGTGGACTCGTGTAGCCTATCTTGTAATTGGCTTGTAAATTAAAGCCATCGTAAAAAGCCATCACATTCGAATGTGTTTTTTTTTTTTTTTTTTTTTTTTTTTTTTCTCCCAGTGCACTCAAATTTTTGGTGTTAATTTTGTTGGTCCAAGGGTTGATATCGTTTAGTTCATGCTTGTAAAAAATCTTAATTATTACCGGATTCTTTAAATTTTTGTTGGATTATAATATCTTGTTATGTCGCTTTTTTAATCGATTTTCGAAATGTTAACATCTTTTACTGTCTTTTTTTTTTAAAATTTATTTATTGGAACAGATCAAGTTTAGTGTTTTACTAATGTGTTCAATTATTTTAAGAGTGGAATCGGCGTGTGTGTTCTTTGGAAATATTTTAACGATGCATAACATCAAAAATTAATAAATTGAGTACCAATTTTAATTTTTATAAAAATTTATAATGTAAGATATAAAGTTTAACAAATAATATAAAAAAAAAAAAAAAAAAACTCCCCTGTGTTTTACGTATCTCTAGCTTAATCTGCAGTCTTTATAATTTGAATCTTTTAAACTAACAGAATCGTTATATTTATTGAATTTTTATTGAGATTTTATATAATTCAAATTTGTTTACCTCGTTAACTAAATTATCTAAGTTTTTATGGTCGTGTAGTCATTTTGTATCTTATAACGTGCGATTGAATTAATATTTTGTTGTATAATGTTTATTCTAATATATATATATATATATATATATATATTTTTTTTTTTTTCTAGAAACAAAGTTTATTCAAAGGTTTTCATTCTTTGTGCAGTTGTTCGTATACCAACTTATATTTTTGCACATTTCTTAAGCAAATCATTTAAAAAATGTTTATTTTTAAATTTTACATTATGCTGCTTTTCGTTATATTTTTTTTAATTTTGAGATAGGATCGCATTCGCGACCATTTCTAGACAATTTTTTTTAAATCTTTTATTTCTCATGGAATAACACTGTCAAAATTAATTTTTATTTGATGTTTAATTACAAATGTTTTTAAAGTATTACTAATATCTGGTCTTTAATCTATTCGATACTTCTACAAAATTCCCAAATTGCATCAAAGATGGTCATTTTTCTTTGCAAAATTTGTGGCAGATTTGAATTTTAAATTTAGAAGTTTAGAAAAATTTGAATTGTTGCCGAGGGAACAAACCGCAAAAATTTTCATGAACGTAGACAATGTTCTATAATTTTTATTACGTTTCCAGTGAAGTTAAATAGCGTCATTTATTTATTTATTTTTTTTTTTTAGGATTTACATTGAATAATTATTGAAAAATAATGGGGGCCAAAAGTAGCAAGAAAGCAGAGATTACCACTCCTCCAACTAAAGACAAGAAATTAAAACGTAAAAAGAGCAAGAAAGAAGTTGCTACTGCTAATGGAGACACAGGAATTGAAGAAGTTGGCATGCAGGTAAAAGTTTATTTGTGGTAGTAATTTTTAATTTTATGTGATGTCTTTAAACAAAGATAGAAATGTAATTTTAAATAATAATAGAACCAAGCATTTTATTCTTTATTCTGCTTTAAATGTCTATAACGTATATGCTAATACAGGGCACAAAACCTTTTTATCAAAATATTTTAATTTTCCCCATTTATAAATGATAACAAACGTAACTTATAAACGGGCTGCAGAAATAATAAAAATTTAAACTTTGAATTGAATTACATATCTATATTTTTAAGTTTTTTTTATATATAAAAAATTTGTGGATTAAGTATTTTAAGTTTGGAAAAAAAATTACTGCTGCCATCTAGTAATGTTTTCTGCAACTGCTCTTTTGAATAAAATATCGCAACGCATACAATTAATATCTATAAATTAAAATTGTTTTTCTTTAAAATTATGGTTTTAAAATAATCATCTTGTCGTATAATTTTGAATCCTTAAAAATATTAAAATTTTATTAAATAAATTGTTTTTTCATAATAATGTTTTTATTTAATTTTCCTTGAAAGTTTTACTTAAAATGCGAATCGAGTGTATATTTATTTAAATCATTAATTCCGATATTCATGATTTCAATTCATTTTTATATTTCAATACATTCTTTATTTGAATCACGAATAATTAGTATTTAAATAGTGGCATATATTGTAGTATGTGTGGTATTCAATAGATGGCGACATAAGAGGCGTCATTTTGACTTTTTGGTTAAATATTTTTACATATTTTTTTCGTAAGGTTGTGTTTTAAATATTAATATAGAATATCTCTATGAAGGCTTTAGCATACCATTGAATCGAATTCTTAAACTCTTTTAGAGAATCTCTGATAAAAAGAGTATTTTAATTTTTTTTATGTATTCAACCTTTATGTTACAAGTTATTTACGATGAATCCAATTAAATTGTGATATTTTTCTAGTTATAATTTCTCCAATAGTATGAATTTATATAATAATGTGATAAACTATAAAACTTAAATAAATAAAACATTTTTAAAAGTAAAATAATTTAAAGAAATTATTCTAAGTTTTTGTAAATTCTAAGAAATGTTTTATTTAGTATTATTATTATAGTTTTATTATTTAATATATATTATTTTATAGTTTATTAGTCATACATACTATAGCAAATATTTTTCATATTTTATAACACACTATAGTTATAATGTCGAAAAAATAATTCTTGAAAAATTGAAACAGAAATTGTTTTAAATATACTGGCTAGATGGCGCCACGTAAAATTCTTAATGGTATTCATATGAAATGTAATTGCATTTTTGTTATCCAGAAAATCTTAACACTAAAATTTAAATAAAATGTTTATTAAAGGCATTGACGAAAAATCTTTGAATAAGCTATTTTTTCCTTTTAGGACATGTGTTTTTGGCAAGACAAAATATTTTTGCGATTTGAAAATTTTTTAACATCAAAATCTAGTCATAAAAAAAAGAATGCAAACTCCTGAACTAAAATGTCATTTAGTAAAAGTGATTTTTATTAAAATAATTGGTGTTTTTTTAAATGAAAATTTACTTTTAGTTGTCAATTAAATGCCTAAATGGATATTTCTCTCTTGTACTATTCTATATCTGCATAATAAGAATATTCTGATTTTTTTTTAAAAAAATGCCCATTATATTGTATTTTATGAATGAGTAGTCTTTAAGTAATTGAGACATAAAATAAATTTGTAAATGGATATTAATTATTCCTAATTTTTACTTATTAAATTTTTAGGATTAAAAATCTTTTTTAAAGGTTTATACGAAGTATTTAGCTAATTTTCTATATACTACTCCGGTCTAACATTTATTTATTTTTTTTTTTGTGGATAATAATTATGTTCTAATGTATTGAACTATATTTAGTTGGCAATTTACAATAGTTAATAATATTATATTAATCTATCGTTTGAGACAGATCACCACACGCCTTATAGATAATTATATCTAAATAGTTAGGTTAAAGAGAAAAAATAATTAAGTATAAAAAATAATATATGAATTACAACCGTTATAAAATTACTAAAAAATAATAAGGAAAAAAAATCCCATGGTATAATAGCATCACAAAACTAGTGATGAAATGCATGCTAATGTATCGAAATAGCTTCAAATTTACAAAAATAGTTTTTTTAAAAAATATACAATACTAAAAAGAGCAAGTAAGTAGTAGTAGTATATTATAAGTAAAGCTGTTATATTGATTACATATTATAAGTAAATTTGTAAATGCATAAATAGTATCAGATGTGTCCTAAATTTTGTTCAATATTTTAGACCACTTTTGCCCCAGTTTTTAAGTGAAAAATTTGGTTTCTGAAAATCTCCTGTATAGGCGCTTTAATATATTCGAGATCGCATTGCATGTTCACTATACTTAATTAATATACATAAACAAGTATATACATTCCCCTTATTTATTCAAGATTCGTGCGACTTTCAACGCGGATTAAGAAACATAAGTCTTATTTCTCCAGCATTTTTTAAGTTTCCTCTGATAAGATTGACATCATTAGTTGTGATTAATACGCTGTCAAAGTTATCAGACTTGCAGCTGTCTGGTTAAATCTGTCACATTCGAAGAGGTCAGGAAATGATACGTTCTTCTTCCTCCCCCTCTTTCCCCTAATCTTATTTTTCATTTTTCTTTTTCCTTGTGAGGAACGCAAGAGAAAAAAAATAAAGAATGCAAGTTTAGTATGTTGAAAAAATTTGGATTATTTATCTTTTATTTGATACAGTTTGTATTTGAAGGAGAGAAAAGAGCAAACATGTTCTATTTTACTTCAATGCACATTTAAATACCGCTAAAAATAATCGCATCGTTATTGTTAAAAGAAGGTTTTTAAAAGTACGTATGTGTATTATCCCATCGATCATATCTGCAATAAAAAAATGTCGTTTGATGTTGCGATTTAGTACCTATACATTACAAATGAAGTTTTTGTTTTTTACAATGAAGATAAAAGTAAACTGTTCTGCTTTTCATTAATATTTTGATTTTTTTTACAAAATTCGACCATATATTTTTATGGCCAAAAAGTTCGCGAGGTGATACACAAGTACTGTTCGCCACTGAATTCAGTCGCTTCTGTACATCAATTCGATACTCATAAATAGGATAAAATATCAGGTAAGACAAATGCTGTATTCTGGGGATTTTATGGTATATGATTCATTGTCAAATTATATATATATATATATATATATATATATATATATATATAAAGTTCTAAATAAGCTACAAATTACTGCCCAAAACAAAAGAAGAAACCACTCATAAAATTAACAAACTAATTAAAGATTTATATTATATATATATATATACATGCATGCATGTATACACATACACACACGCACATACATGCACACACATACGCACACGCACATACATACACACACGCACATACATGCACACACATACGCACACGCACATACATGCACACACATACGCACACGCACATACATGCACACACATACGCACACGCACATACATGCACGCACACACATGCGCACACACATGCGCACACGCACACACATGCCCACACAGACACACACACGCACACAGACACACACACACACACACAATTTCTGTGGTATTGTGTTAATACGAATACAGATTTACGATGCATCAATCCAGCTCTCAGCTTTAGCATTCTGTTCAGTACTTCGTCGGCACGTGTGTATGGAAATTTGTATTTCAATATCTACTTTATAGGGCATAACATGTCCAAGTTGAATGAGGTTATTATTCAAAAAGTGTTCTTACCTTTATGAACAAACCATCTAATGTCGAGTTGGTTGTATAGTCAGCAATGTAAACTGAATTTTCAATATTTCATTTTGAATTACAGCAAAAATTTATAACAACCTTATAAGTTTAATTAAACTGTTCTTATTATTTAGTAAATCTAAGTTAAGCTTTAAATTTTTTTTTTTTTAAAGTTTTGTTATTTTTCTTGAGCTGTTTAAAGAAAAGCATAAGAGTGTTAGTTTCAGATATAAAACCTTTATACTTCTATTAATGCTGAAACAGTGGTCTTACTGATATAAAAACCCCTGTGTTAATATAAATATTAGACGTAAACAATTCTCAGTTTTAACATTTATAAAATAGTTGGTAATTAAGTGGTCTGCACTAGGATAAATAGTACCTGCTCATGGGTTCAATTCCTCTTCGGAATTATTTGTAGTGTCTTGGAAAGGAATGTTAACCTGCTCTTGGTGCTGGGCGAGTATTCCAAACTCGTAAGCCTAAAGGTACAATCCTGGTACAAAAGTCACCTTCACCGCTATGTATGTATGTGGAATGTCACTCAATTGGACTTCGCGCGTGAAAATGAGCTTGGAGTTATAAATCATCTGAGTTCGAGTCTATGTATGAACTTCGATCTGTCTTATTGTTTTCTGACTGCGAGTAGCAACTAATTCCTGAAGTTAAAGATTTTGCTTTATGCTACAGCTTTATACGCTATTGTTCTATCTACACTAAGTTCAAGTGATTCAAAGCAGTGAATGCAGAAATATTTGCAGAGAACACAACTATAATAAAAGTATACATTTTTCTTTGGAAAGAATTGAATTACTTCTGACGACTTAAAGAAGAAATGAGTTTAATTAAAATATGAATTCCTTTTTAATCTTTAACAATTTTTTTCTTTTTATCAGGATTTTTAAAGAGAAATTTCTGTGTGTTTAAGATGTACGGATTATCCTTTATATATATATATATAACCAGTGTTGGACATATGAAATTTAAGAGTAAATTACAACTAATCTCTGAGAATGACAGCTAGAAAGACAAATTTGATGTTATTATTCTTTTTGCATTGAGCAAAACTGTTTGTATCTGCTACAAAAATATATTCTTGAAGGTGAATTATAATTTTTTTTTTTTCAGAATTTATTCGTTAACTGTCAAATCGATATTTTTACTTCAATAATTGCAAGGATTAAGTATGCAAATTCAAATTATAACAAGCTTGAAGTTATATAAACCCTCTAGTTATAAAACAAAAGCTGAAAATATTCAAATTTCATTGATTAGGTGACCATGAACTCAAGGTGAATCTTAACCAAAAAAAATTTTTCTTCTTTCCTGTCAACCTTGTTTTTATTTATTCAGACGAATTTCTTGTTTTGAATAATTAAAGAAATTCTGATTTTTAAATGCGATCTTTGTTTATATTGGCAATGGGTTCGACACGTGGGGGAATTCAATATTATTTTTTTTTAACTGCTATCAGGAAAGAAAAAAAAAAAAAAGAAAACGATAATTTCTAATCGTAGCAGGAAATTGAGCGGCGGGTGCAGAGAACGGTGGATGAGACACAACCGCCAGGCTCAGTTTCCGAGCCGATTTCCAGAGAGCGGCAAAAACATCACATGACTCTTGTCTGTATCATGTGCCGCTAGCTACCAATTACGTAAATTCTTTAAGAAATCTTAATACCGATTCGGTTAACTTATCGTCAGGTATGCCGGTGTGATAGTTTTCTTTCTTTTTTTTTTTTTTTTTTTAATATTATCGTTTGTTTTGCCAAGTGCGTAAATTAGATTTTATTTCGTTGCCAAAATGTGTGGAAATGTACTGTATCATCTGTTTGGAAGATATAGGCGCAATCTTCGGCAGGTTAGTTTCATTATCTTTTCTTTCTTTTTTTTTTTTTTAATTCTTTGTTTTTAGATGAGTGATTTATGCAAATGTGTTTGGAATATTTTTTAATGTGTTTTGTTATATGATAGCTGTAATACAAACATGCTTAATGAATCATCATTTAATTTATAATCATTCGAATCTTTTCAAACTTTTTGCAAAATTATTTTTATTTAAAATTTGTTTTATAAAAAAGCAGAAAACACGTTCGCGTGATTTTTTGTTCTGAAGTTTATTTTGTTTCATACAATTTCAATTCAATGTAATTTTAATATTTATAAAATATTTTCCTTACTTTAATATTTATATAGTATTTTTTCGTATTAGTGTGTATCGAAAAAGAAAAATTTTTTGAAAGGTTTCACCCATCGAAGTAGACAAGTATCGAAAATTTCCCAATATGTGTATATCTGTAATAGCAGTTATCGCTCATCAGTTCAAGTAATTTTCTGATAAATATTAAACTTTTATATATATAAAAAAAAATTGTATATGAATTTCTCTCGAGTGTGTATTCTATTATTTAAGAATTCACGTGTGCCTTTTTTCCTGCCGAAATTTCATAAGACAAATTTTATCCCTAAAGAAATGAAATTCAAATTATTTTTATGCTTTAAATTATATTACCTTCCATTATGTCTTGAAAACATTGAAGGAAATCTGTTTTATGAAAAAAATATTTTTAGAAGCATGTTGCTTTAAACTTATGAAACAGTGTAATCGTTTAAAGATTATATGTATTGCGTGTGAAAGCATTTTTTAATGTGTAATTTCACATTTAACATTTATATTAATTAAAAAAATATTTTTTAATTAATATACTGTTTTTATTTATTTACTGGTCACATTAATTTTCAACTTATATCATTAATGTAATTTGATCAACTGATCAATTTAACTTACATTAATCTAATTTGTGTCATTTATAATGTAATTTGATCACTTACTGTGAATACATTATTTGTTAAAGATTTTGTATTTCTATGATTATATTTAAGCCAATTAAATTTTATCTGTATAAAATTTAAAATTTAATTGGCTTAAATATTCATGGCTTTGGCTTAGAAACTTTGTTTTTTTTTAATTATAAGTTTCATATTTTTAGTAGTTTAAATTTTTTTCGATCATATGTTTGTGTGTGATTCAATTTATTTAAATGAGTCAGTCATTTGTAATTATGCTATGTGATATTGTACAGTTTATTAGAATATTATGCTGAGAATTTTTGAAGGAATTAGATGTTTTACTTATAACATTTAATTAAAAAAAAATTATGTCAGAAATTCAGCTGTAATCGGTACTAAAATTCTTCCGATATTATTAAATGCAGTTTTGCTGTTTAAGAATTTTTCATTAAAATATGCTGAACTGTCTGTACTAGTGAATATGAATTTATTTGTTCACTTATGAAAATTTTAAAGCAAGAGAGTCAATGAAATTTCAAATGTGTTTTTGGTGTTAAAGGTTTCGTTAAATAGCAATTCAAATTTCGAAAAATGCTTTCTCATAAATTTTAAATATTATCAATAAATCGGCGCCAGTTAAATTTCTGGAGGTTATTTGAAATCGCGTATAGAAAACGATAAGATACCGATTTTTTTTTTTAAAAAAAAAAGTGCTAGTGCAAAAATAAAATCACCAAAAATATAGTACTCGTTTACTCGATTATCTTTTTAAAGCAGACTTCCTTTTTCCTTATAACTATTTCGTTTAAAGGCAACTTAGAGTCGTTTTTTTTTTTTTTTTAAAAAAAAAAAAACCTTATCTGAGTTATTTTCTTAAGAGGAAACTTTTCAGACTGCCACACTGGTTCCCTGTATTTTCTGACCCCTTAGGAAGGGGCGCTAACCTATTTTTAAAAACACGTTTTTGGAGTTTCCTTGCGCTATTCACAACCCAGTATAACTTTTTCATACGCTGAAAAGTTTTTTGCATATGGGATCTCTCTAAATGTAATATTTTTGATGTTTTTAAAGGGAGACTATATTTCATCAAATCATAAGTATTCACTATCAAATCAAATCATAAGTATCATAAGTATTTACACGCAAAATTCACCGGTGAAATGCAAAAGAAAACTATGAAATTTAGAGTATATTAATATAATAAGCGAAAATAACCGAGCTATTCTTTATGTGAAAGAATTAAAGATATTGAATTTATATCAATACAATTTTTTTTTTCTCAAAAAATGCCTATTTTAAAATCTTAATATACCTGAAATCCAAGAATGTTAAATTATTTTCAACTATGTATTTGTTTAGTCTGAAAATATATGAATTTTTAATTGCATAAAAAGAAAAATATTATCAGTGTAACTTATATTATGCAAACATGATGAATAATGTATATGAAAATGTAGATTGATAATTTTTAAATATTTGCTGAAACGTGCTGATAATTACTCCTATGTCATATGTGTGAAGAATAATTTAACACACGGCTAGCTTATTTCTATATTTATTTAACATTAAAAAAAAAAAAAAAAAAAAAAAAAAAAAAACAGGTAAATCACACACGCTACACAGAAAATGAAAACAGAAGAATATTAAAACAAAGAAAATTCCGACAATCATAATCGAGCAGCATTAGGCTCTAGGGTTAGAGCTCGTCTGGTACTCTCAGTTCGTTTATGATCGCTAGATGGCGTTGCTTTATTACACTCCCAATTAAAATTTTATTTTTTAAAAATTTTAAGTAATTTAGACGGTATTTGAAGCTTATTAATATCTAATTTTCTTTTTTATTCTCATAAGAAATTGGAGAAATCAAGCAAATATTAAACAAAACTGAAGTTATTAATTTAAAGATATCGCAAAGAATAGAGATAATCCATTCATGTTGTATAGAATACAAATTTTAAAATGATAATTCAAAGAACGGGTTAATTTGGTATATAGGTTTAACGACTAACTAAATATTTTTGTCCTTTTTTGCATATTACTGTATTTCCCATAATTAATTTTTTACAGGAGTGTAAGTATTTCAACAAAGATTCAAAATATTTTAAAGAAATTCAGTACTTTAAACGTATTAAATGTTAAATAGTTGCCCTACAAATATTATATTGACATGCCCTGAAAAATCTGAAAAAATTGCACAAAAAAAAAATTCTTTTCAAACCAATTAAGTGGATTTATTCGAATTTATTTTTAAAATCAATTTTGCGAGTAGCTTTTTGTGTATGCAATTTTTTTTAATCGAAGTTAAAGAAACGTATAATATGTGTTATAAAACAATGATTCCTTGAACTTATGAACTATAACGCGGAACTCGTTTCTTAAAAAATCTTAAGATGGCTTTTTTTAAGGGGAAAAAAACTTGTATTTTAATTTTATTATTCATCAACGCAAATAATAATTATTCATTCTATCAATATAATCTGAGTATTGCCAAGGATTAAAGACATCTATCGGTGAAACTTGTAACCATCTTACTGTATTTTAACTCGTTACATGTGCACGAAAAGAACGGTGCATGCCCAAATTTTAAATAAACCACCAGAATATCATTTGTTCTAATCAAATTTTTTTTTCTTAAATTTTACAGCAACAATGAGAGTTGTTAAAAGTAAATTATTTTTTAAAGTTAAAAAAAAAAAAATATATAGATGTTATAATTTAAAAAATGAACTCCTTAACTGTGTGATATCAAAATTAGTGTAAATGTATACATAAATTTTTGTCATTGAGTTGTGTACCGTGTCGACAATCGAATGATTCGTGATCGGGACCTCAATTAAATTGCCCTTAAGTTCAAATCCTTCAGGTATGGATGCTTATAATTTGAAATGCTAACGGTGACCGTAAAGCGACTGGTAAACTGAGTTTTCACCAAATAATATAATAAAAAAAAATACTGTATTTCTTTTATAATTTTGGCGTGGATTTGTTTTTGAGGGTTGTAAAAGTAATTGCCACAGTAAAGTGCGGTAAAGTAACTTCTGGAGACGGTGCGAGTAACGCGGTTTTTGGAGCTCCAGAACTAATGTTCAATTCCCAGAATTAAAATGTAGAGGTATAGCTTAAGATTCTTATTTTGCTCATGCTTGCTCTTTATTTGATAAAAAAAAGTTTTTAATCTGCTGTAATACACACACAGTGGTCCCCAAGACCCAACCTTCACGTTGCTTACTTTCCAAGAATATCGTTCTCAAAACCTCTAGATTTTCGAGAATAATCAAAATGATCATGAAATATTTGTAAGCTATCATTCGTATAATCAGATTCAAAATTAAATCGATGTGAAAGAAAAAAAAAAGCCTTTTTTCGTTCTTATTTTAGGCATAAACGTTCGATTCGAAAAAATAAAATCATTCTTCGAATGATTTATTTTTTAAAATTTTAGAAGTAGCTTTGTTCCGTGTCCTATAGACGTGTTGTAGAAAAACATTTACAGGGGCATTTATTCATTCCTTCACTACTAAATGTTACTAATTTTTAAGCAGATAGCAGTAGGAAATTAAATTATTTAAAAGTAGATATTGAAAGTAAAACTTATAATGCCCCAAAATCTTGAGCATAAAATAGTGAATAGCTTGTTTAAGATAATAAATAACATTTAACATAGTAAAAATAAATAATTTCATGCGCCCAATTTTAAAAAGTCCCTGTATTTTATTTTCCTGGATGAAGTTACACTTTTATCTGAAGGAAAAGAAGCTATGTATTTTGCATGTGACTTGGCATTTATCTTTGGATTGTTTTGAAATACTGATTGGAACAATCGAAACAGTTGAGGGGAAAAAAATATCAGATATTAGAGTTCCTGCGCCTGATTGTTGGAGATTTAGTGCCGATATGAAGTTGAGCTACGATTTGTATCTTAGAAGTTATTTCATTTATTTATTAAATGTTTTAAAATAATGTTTAATAAAAAATCAATATTTAGGATTTAAAAGATTTTCTTAAAATTATTTACTGAAGAATAAACTTTTTTTTTTTCTTGTATTTCTTTCTTAAACACCTCGATGTATAGTTTTATTAATATTTGAAATGTACAGATGTGTGATATTTTAAAATTAATTTACGTTCATATGAATTAGGAAGAGTCAATCCTTTACATACATTCCAACTTTATATTGTTGATAGTAAATTCAATGAATCTCTAAATTAACGCAATTCAAAAATTTCTTTTGGCTTGTGGGGCGTATTTATATGCTTATAATATGCTGAATGAAATCAGATCTATTTTTTTTAGTATCCCTTGATGCATAAGCTTAGCTATGTACAGATTTCAATATTTATTTTTCAATGATTAAATTCCAATGAAATTGTTAAATATATTGCTATTGATGTTTAATACTTGGTAATTTAACAATTTTTTTCAATTAAAATTTCAACTAATGAAGTTAAAAGTAAATCTTGTGACTGGAATTTGAATCTTGATTCGTGATCAAATCAAGCAAGTGTTCTAGTACTATAATTTAACATTATGAATATTATTTTTAAAAGGTAGGAGAGAAATTTTCTTATTAGTTGAATGACTAATTTTAATAAATGCAATTTTTATTAACTTGATATCTACAAGAAATAAACTTCAGTACACCTTGTAATATTTGAAATAATTTTGTGCGTCGTATTTTCAAATTTGAATTTTTTTTGACAGTGAAAAAACCTAACAAAGTTGATCTCGAATTTCAGTCACGTTAAACGTTTGCCAATTGATTCTTCGGTTTTAAATAACATTTTCGAAATTGATTTCCTTAATATTTGCACGTTTTCCCACGTTAGGTATTTGAAACAATGTTTTGCAAACCAAGCAACTCCTATGACTTCCAACTGCGTTTATCAAAATAAGCTAATTTATTCTAGCATCTTCGATTTTATCGCTTCTATTATTTCGTATCGAAGCGCCACGAAACTCAAAAGTTGATGGTATCTTCTATTTCTTTACCGATGACTTGGTGATAAAGCGTATCGGATTTCGTGACGTTTAATACCTAAATTATCCATTTAACCTCCCCACTTAATATTCAATATCTCACTACGTTATGAGGAATTGAATTTCCGTGTGCCCCCAAGGTGTGTTTACGCCAAAACTCGTGCCAAACATCAAATCACAAGACTTCTCTCTTGAAGGCCTTGACTAACTAACCATCGAAAACTATGTCGCAGTTTTAAGAGTCACAAGGCGGTTTCTACTGGCTTAGTTCTTCTTTTTTTATTTCTTTTTCTTTGAAGGCATTTCGTGGGTTTGCATTTTTTAGTTTTGTCGGGACATTTGGCGCCGTTGCTTTAGTTACTTTCAAAAAAATAATCCTGGATTTCTCGCGATTGACGCAAGATTTGGGAGATTACCCACGCAGGTGTTGTGGTTGATCGTAAAAAGAGTTCTTTGTTTAAAATTGACTGAACGGAAGGGGTTAAGTTTTTAAATGTCTTTATGATTTTAGAATAAATAAAGGTTTGTGTGTAAACTATAGACGAGTTGAGCTATAAATATTTATTCGTTGTTGCGAATTTTGACAGATTATTTATCGTACATTGGTCACCGTGGAAAATTCCAAACTTAATAGATTTTTATAAACTTCAAGAAGAGTGTTTTATGTTCGTAATTATGAATATTCAGTTTTAATGTTAAATTTTTTTTTAAAATATATTTCTAATATTTAATTTCAATTATTATTTAATTTTCCAAATATTTTTTCAAAATAAACTTGATTATTTCGATATAGTATACTTAGTTTAATGCGCATATTCTTAGATTTTTGATCGTCATAGACATACATACATATAGATAATGCGCCGATTTTAAATGTGTTTTTCATACTGTTGAATTTTTTAACTTTTCTAAATTTAAACTGATACATATTCGGTAATATTAGGTTTCAGTTGTAAGTATTTAAAAGTTGTTAAATCCACATGTATATCAAATATTATTTCATTTTGTCTAGGAAATGTCTGACAATTAAGTTTTTAATCATAAAGTGCAATTAAGTCTGATTTTTAACTTTGAAATATTTTTTTTTAAATGGAACATTTAAAAAAAGTATGAAATTTGACTATTTTGTTAAAAAACAAGTTTTGAATTTATAATCGGTAACAAAAATAAGTTTATATAAATATATATCATCGGTTATTTTATCCGGATAGGAAATTATTTTCTAAGCAGGCATTTTTTCGACCTGACCTTCAAAAATAGACGGAAGCATGGCGTTTACTGTATGTACTTCCTCGGGTAAATAACACGCTGCCTTATTAAGATTTATAATAATTGAATCTGATTATTTTATGATTTCGACGAATGCGTCGGAAACATAATTCATTTTTCTTATTTTGTATTTTATTTATTTTAAAAACTTTATTCATTATAAAATAAATATTTGATAACACTTTCAAGATTTTTTTTATCTTGATTAAAGTCTTGTTGAATTTTTAGACATGAATTGTATGTTTTTAGATATAATTCAATTAACTAATTGTTTGCGTAAGCAATTCCCATTTGCAAACGATTTATTAATTTCCAAATACAGCCCATATTTGAATAAGTATTTAAATACAAAATTATACAAATTTTCTCAATATTGTCATTATTTTTTATTTCTTATTATTTATTGCTTTGAAATCATAAGTTAATAAAAACGAAGTAACTTTTTGCTTGAAATTTAAAATCATTTTGATGCTTAAAAACTTAATAGTTTTTGAAACTGGCAACAGAACTGAGCAACACTCTGTCAAGAACAAAATTATAGCTGATATGAAACATTTATTTTTCTTCTACTTTTGAATGTTAACTTTCTAATTTTATTATTAAACCAATCTAAAATCTAAATCTATTCATTAAACCAATCTAAATAGTTTATTCTTACTTTGCACCTTTTTTTTAATTTTATCTTCTCAGTTTTTATTTAGAATTGTTGGCAGCGCCATTTATTCTAAAATGCATTCATAGGTGAAAAATTAAGATTTATCTTAAAGGTGAGATTTCTAATGTCGACCCTCATTGCTATATTTAACTTCATTCATCAATTTCAAATGTATAAAAATATGCTGTTGTGCTCTAGAAAATATCGTTCTTTTCCCCTCTCTCTCGGCCTCGTCGATTTGGCACTTTGTGACTAAGTTTTCTTCAGGGTCGACATTTCCTGCTCAGGGTTCAAGTAAATATGAGATGTCTGGTTCCCCAACGATTGAGAGCTGGGAGTGGGGTCAACTCCTCCCCCACACAGAGGGTGTCTGGAATGTTCAAGAGAAGGGGCCATATGCCTTGTTAGATAAAATTAGAACTTTTCTGCCTTCGTATGGTTGAGGTTTTTGTGTGGTTTTAATTTTTTTTGCTTGAATATAGAAGAGATTAACATTAGTTTTAAAAATACATTTAAGATAGAATTTTCTGTGCATGTACTAAAATAAAGTTCATTTTTGTGATTTAAATGCAAAATTGTATTTTTCTTTCTTTCAAGAATAGTTGGGTGGATAACTTTTTTATTTGCTAAATATACTATAGCAGGCTGCAAAATTTAGACTTTGTTAAATTTAAATAACTGAGTCCTTAATTGATTTAACTGTTTAAAGTCTTCTTATAAAATTTTATAGTACAGTATTCAGCACATTTGCACAGTAAACTGTCATTGGGGAACAGTAAATCCGACAAGATATCTACGTTGATTTTTGGATTGATGAAAACAAATGGTCATTTTACTTTTAAATAAAATTTTCACAAGTTGTGCCCGGGTTTTAAAAAAAATTCTTGAACTAATATGAGAAAGACTTGTGGTCCAGTTTTTCTTTCTAACTGAATTGTTTTAATTATCGAGTTTATAAAATTGAGTTTAAAACAAGGATGACAAAAATGTGTATTTATTGAATTGTTGAGTTGATCTACATAATCTACTGAAATAGGGTAAAGCTTTCTAGGACTTAAACTTTTCTACTTTAAATTGTACAACTTTTCTACTTTAAATTGTACAACTTTTCTACTTTAAACTATAAATAACTGGTTTTTAATAATTATTGATTCTATTCAAAATTATATGCAACAATTTCTATTCTAACTGTAGACATATAATATTTCGTATAAAATTGATATTGAGACTTGATTTGGAATTAACAGCACTAGAACTAAGAACCAATAAGCTATACCAACGACAAAAGAGTAAAGCATCGAACAAACCAAATCAAGCTAGATTTAGGAATTATAAGAGTAGGGATGCTCGTTGTATTGGGAAATAATTTTAAATTGAAATTTCTCGCCGCACAAATATTAGTCTAACTCATCCATGCCAAAATTTGACCTAAAATGAAATATAATCAAACATTGCAAATTATATCGAATTGTGCATAAAATTCTATTGCTACTCTTCACTTCCCATGTATCAATTTAATATCAGTTATTTTGAGTGTTAATTCCTTTATCGGTAATGTTTATAAAATCAAAGCCCTGTTTGCTGGTGTAATTTTATAATTATCAGTGTTACTTATGCCAAATTAAATAATATCCATGTCTTTTTACTGAACTGCTGCAACCTATTTTAATATAAATTCAATTTGTAGACTTGCCCCCAAGTAAATGTTATTTTCCCTTTTCCTTTCCCCGCAGTGTGACTCACTGCACTTTATTTGCCCCTTTTATACAAGTCTGGACTGTATCAGTAAAATGAGAATTTTGCTGCACAGAGTTGGAGGCTCGAGATATGAAAAATATTTGAGTGTTTGTCTCGTTTTCTTTATGCATAAGGGTAATGAATTATCATGTAATAGTTATAGAATTTTCTAGGGTGCTTAAAATTTAGATCATGGTACATCATAATTTATAAATATAAAAGGAAATTTCTAAAATTATAAGTACTATGAGGATACTACTTATCATATATAAAGTATATTTAAGTGTATCAACATTTGTTTTGTCGTTTTTATGATATTAGTTTACCATGTGCTATGATATTAGTTTACCATGTGCTATGATATTAGTTTACCATGTGCTATGATATGCTTTAATAAGTGTCGCTAAATTTTTTAGGTGTTCTGTTATACTTGATATTATAAAGTCTCAAACAAATCATCTTAACTATTATTTTAAATATTCCTTGGTTTATTTGCAATACATGAGTTTGGTTAATTTTAAATAAATGTGTTTTAGCCCTTATTGTGTGTGCATGTGTACAGGTTATGATTGTATTTTTCATAACTTGTGTTGCATGCGTTGTAATATTTTTGCACAGGTTGGTGCATTCAAGTTCATGAAGCTGCTGTGATCGAACTACGTTGAAGATTACAGTAATTGTTTTACAATTATCAATAAAGACTGTTTGAAATTTATTGCGGCATGGATGTTTAATATGTATGTTAATATATAATGTTTAATGTTATATAATATTAATATAATGAAATGTTTAATATGTTTAGTACCTTGTTTTTTTTTTAAATTTCTTTGAAGGTGTGACACAATGCTATGTTAACTTCGAATATTTTGATTATTTGAAACGCAAAATTCGCGGAAGAATATATTTTTCTCGTGGTTCCGAATCATCAATTTTGTTTTTAAGATTTTCAGTGCGCAGATTTAAAACTTTGTAAACATCAGCTATTTTGCCCGGAAAGTCAAAGGTCCGGGGAGGGAGAGAGAGAAAAAAAAAAAAAAAAAAAAAACGAAAAATCCGGGGGTGTGCAGTGTCACCCCCTCATTTAGCGCTCGTTCATTGGTTGGAAGTTCCACCCATTCTTGTGACGTCCCCCCATCGTGATGTGGTGAAGCGTTTTTCTATCCATGTTTCACATTTATATCGCAGTTATTCTGTTCGCAACTATTTCGCTGTCGAGTTCTCTTGTGAATCAAGTTTGATTATCATGGTAAGTTACCTTAGTAGTTAATCCGGTTTACTTTATTCAACAATAAAGTTACTACTTAAATTTTTTTTTATTAAAAATGAATTGAACTCATATTATTAATGAAATATTTCTTAATTTAAAATATTCCGGTTCCAAATTTTCCTCGAAATTGGATTAAAATTTTAATTTTGTTATTACGTTTTATTTTTATAAAGACCTTATTTTTAAACTCAGTAGACTTCTAGTCTACAAGTGTTCGTGGGTTCGATTCCCGTCTTGGTTGCAGGTATTTATAGTATTTTTGGAATTCACCTTTTAATATTAACTTTTTTAATAACCCTCGAGCACAAAAAGTTATCGTAACGCGTAATAATAAATTATTTGTAACTTGTCTCTAACAGTATATTTGCTACATCCATTATTTGTTTAATCTATTTCAATGAATAAAAAATTTTTATAGGAAAATATTACATATTAAAACATCTAAGATATATTAACATTTATAAGTTTTTGTTATTAGTGTATTTTAACTGGTTTATGTTTTATCATTCACTCACAATGCCGATTACTTCAATTTCAAATTTATTACTCGTAAAGTTAAATTTGATTAGATGGATAAAAATTTTATTCACTTTAAATTGGTATAGTGTTCAATTTTTGAGAAGTTAATTGATATTTATGTAAACTTTGTTATCGTAATGAATCCATATAAATAACATCGTGATTAGTTTTTAATGGGGATTAGTTTTAGTAAAAATTAGAATGTCCGCACGTGAAACATGCACGGAAGCACAATATTAAGAAGTTAAGATTAAAATGAATAAAATTTATTCGCGCATATTTTTAAAGTATCTTCTAATAACTTGCTCCCTGCAGTTGAACCTTATACATGAAATTATACCGTTAAATTAAAAATTTAGTTAATAATAAATGTAGTAGAAAACTGTTTTTTCTAAAACAAGATTCAATGCTTGTTAAATCGGATTCAAACTGAGAAGATGAAAATATTACACAATTGACTTGTGTTTGGCGATTTTAGAGATTTTTAATGTGTATGTGTTGCTTAAAAATATTGTTGAGTAATTTTAGCATAGACAATAAGTACTGTAATCATAATCAAAACCTAAAAAAATACTTCATAAAATTTTTTTTTTAAATCAAAAAAATTTCATTTATTTAGAAATGTTCATTAAACATTTAATATTTATATTTCTTATATAACTGAAATAAATAAGACAGTTTAAATTGTACCATGTCTTTTTATGTTTTCCATAGAATTAATTTTAATTAATTCTGGAAAATGTAATATTTTAAAATATACATTTTTTTTAAAATTTCTTGGAAATTGTTTTTTTTTTTTTTTCCCGCCCTATTTTACTGATTTTACATTTTGAGGGAAAGATACTTATTAATCAAAATGTCTATTTTCACTTTCTTCAGGTGTAAATTCTAACAAATGGTTTACTTTTAACTTACAAATGCACAAGCATGGGAATTAAGAAATCACAATGTATTTCAAATTTTATAATAAAGGGGGGTGTATATAATTATGTATATATATATATATATATATATATATATATATATATATATATATATTATATATATAATATATATATATATATTATATATATAATATATATATTGAGAGTTAATAATTTTTGTAAATTTAGTCTTTAGGGAAATTGAAGCCTGTTTCTAATTTTGTCATTTAGATATAGCCACTATTGAATAGGGTAAAAATTTTTTAGAAGTCAATCTAAAATATAGTATCCATATGAAAAACTACAAATGCAGAAATGAAAATATTTCAATTTATTATCTTGAGAACAAAAACAATAGTTTTCTCTCATATTTGTTTATAGATTTACTAAATTTACACTTGTTTATAAATTTACTATATATTTTTATAATATAGATTTCTCCCCTATTGTGTTTGCATTAATTTTATTTTCAAAAAAAATTACACTCAGTAATGGCACAGGAAATTTTATCGATAGGCAGATAGTTGTGGATGGAATTCTATTCCCGTAAAGTAATAGTAAGTTAGAATCCAATATGTGTTCACATAATTTTAACAAAAGTATTGCTATAACCAATGTTACCCTCATTGACTTTCTTATTGCCAAGCTGGTTATGGAAAGATTAGTGCTCTTGCATTCAATTCAACAGTTTATGGGTTTAAATCCCACCTTGGGCTTGGATTTTTGCAGTGGTTTAGAATCCACTTTAAAATGTAGGTTCCATCCTAACTAGCCCTTGTGTGAAAAAAAAAATGAACATTGAGTGACAAACCAAAAATTATATATATATATATATATATATATATATATATATATATAAGAGAAAACACTTAAATCTTTCTCCTACAATATTCAGAAGAATATGAAAACTTCAAGTTCACTTCAGTATAATATTCAAGTATATACTTATAAAATTATGTATGCAATGTTTTATGTTATTAGATTTTTATTATGTAGGCATAATAAATATTGCAAAATAACATAAGCAAAAGTTACTTCCAAAATTTGTAACAATACAATACTAATTAAATTTTTTTTTTAAATTGCATATTTAAATTGAAAAAAGATAGCTCTCTACCTTGCTCATTGGTCATTAATATCTAAATTGCTTAATATTTTCCTTTATTTAATGCTTATTACATGTTATAACATAAAGCATGTTTATAAATGTTTTTTTTTCAAGATTTAATTGTGGCAATACATTTGTATTTATTTTGATAATTCAATTGCTATTTAAATCTGATTTTCACAAGTACATTATTTAAACTTGAAGAATTTGACTAGAAAACAAATATTTCAAAGCATACATTAATATACCCTATTAGGACTTAATTTTATAAAAGCTGTGTAAAAAAGCTTGTTAAAAATACTTGGAAGACTTCTCCTTGATTTATTTCCTTTTTGTAATGATTGTTAAAACATTTAAACTGGACGCAGTAAGAAAAAAAAAAGAAAAAGGGGAAAAAACTTATCAATAAATTGTTTCAGCTTTACTAATTAATATTGACATGCAAATATTTTATTACCACATTTTTAAAAATTTCATTTCTTGACAGGAAAAAAAGGAAGATTCCCAAATCATTGAAAATGGTGGGAAAACTGCTGAAGACAATGCAGAAGCCAAAAAAGCTGAGACAGAAAGTGCAACTTCAGGTGATGCTCCCACAGACATAGTTCAAGACAGTCCTGATAAAGAAGCTCAGAATGTTGCTGTTATCTCTGAAGTACAGTCACCAGGTAGTCAGCCTTCTCCTGTAGAAGAATCTAAAGTTGAGACTACTGTTGAGGCTAAAATTGAATCAACCACTGAACAAATTAACACTGAGGTACCAAAATCAGCTAATGAAAAAGAAAACTCAGCACCAGTAGAAAAACAGAAGGATGTTACAGAAAGTAACAAACCTGCATTAGAACCTGTACAAACTTCCGAAACCAAGCCTGAGACCCCAGTCGAAACCAAGCCTGAGACCCCAGTCGAAACCAAGCCTGAGACCCCAGTCGAAACCAAGCCTGAGACCCCAGTCGAAACCAAGCCTGAGACCCCAGTCGAAACCAAGCCTGAGACCCCAGTCGAAACCAAGCCTGAGACCCCAGTCGAAACCAAGCCTGAGACCCCAGTCGAAACCAAACCTGAGACCCCAGTCGAGGAAGCTAAGCCTGTGAGCCCAGTCGAGGAGACCAAGTCAGACACCCCTCTTGAAACCAAGCTAGAGGCTACAGTTGATGTGGCTAAACCTAAAACCCCAGTAGAGGAGGCGAAGCCAGAGACCTCAGTAGAGGAGGCGAAGCCAGAGACCTCAGTAGAGGAGGCGAAGCCAGAGACCCCAGTTGAGGAGGCCAAGCCAGAGACCCCAGTTGAAGATGCCAAGCCAGAGACCCCAGTTGAGGAGGCCAAGCCAGAGACCCCAGTTGAGGAGGCCAAGCCAGAGACCCCAGTTGAGGAGGCCAAGCCAGAGACCCCAGTTGAGGAGGCCAAGCCAGAGACCCCAGTTGAGGAGGCCAAGCCAGAGACCCCAGTTGAGGAGGCCAAGCCAGAGACCCCAGTTGAGGAGGCCAAGCCAGAGACCCCAGTTGAGAGGCCAAGCCAGAGACCCCAGTTGAGGAGGCCAACCCAGAGACCCCGGTTGAGGAGGCCAAGCCAGAGACCCCGGTTGAGGAGGCCAAGCCAGAGACCCCAGTTGAAGAGGCCAAGCCAGAGACTCCAGTGGAAGAACGAAGTCCATCTCAAGCTTCTCCAACTGAAGACAATAAAACTGAGTTAAATTCAACAGTTCCTGAATCTGCAGATGTGGAACAAAAAACAGTGGAAACTGTAGCAGAAGAAAAAATTGAAGCTCCATCTGTTGTAAGTCCTACAATTGAAACTGAAGAAACTTCAACACAATCACCAAAGGTAGAAGATAAGCAGATACTAAACGGTGAAATTAATGGAATTGAACAAAATGAGGTAGGTATATTTATAGTTTAAATCTGCTATTTCTAAAAAATATAAACTTGAAATTCATAAATAAAATTCAAAGTAATTACTTTGTTATATAATTAATGATTTTCAATGGATATGAATTAATTTTAGGGGACTAATGGAACAGTTAATGGAGAACAAAATGGGGTTGCTGAAATTCCTACCTTGATTTCATGGACAAAAGATGCAACCCGTGTTGAAATTTCAGGAGATTTTAACAAATGGGGTGATAATTGTGTGTTGAATCAACAGTAAGTAATATAGCAATAAAAAATTACCAAATTACTTAAATTTACAGGATACAAATTCTATAGTTTTTGTGGATTTTTATCATTAATTAAATTAAGCTCTTTTTGCCTGTTTCTTTTGTTCCTATTAAATTAACTCAGTATTTTATATTTAATGATTGCTTAAGAGATGATTACTAGACATGGAAACTTCCAATATTTGCTTATTTTGCTATAAGATCCTAGAATACTATAAATTGTTTAATTCATTAATTCAAATATTTTGCATTATTAATTATAAATCTTGTTTGAAGTGTCTTTTGACAATAGTTTGCATTAGCTACATCTTAATTGAAGCATTTATATACTTGCATATAAAAACCTATCAGAATAGTAAATCTTTATGTATATTAATATAAATTATTTATAAATAGAGACACACAAATCTTTGTTAGCGAAAATATATTTCTTGGTTTGTTATTGTAATCTGTTTTAGCACCATGTGTAACTTGGCATAAAATTTAAAACAAAAATTTCTAACTATTATAATTATTAATATGCAAGAAGTAGGATCAGAACCCATAAACTGTTGAACTGAAGGCAAACCTGTGTTATTTTACTTAACATTTTTATAAAAAAAAATTATAACACATATTTTTCGATGTTTTTCTAGTTGATTTGAGCAGAGGCTTTAATTGTTGTCTAATATATAGAAATCTATATGTATATTACTTATATAAATTTCTGCACATCTGCTAGATTTTAAAATGATATTTTAAATATTTATTCTGAAATTAGAATGTATAAAAATGAAAACTATGGTTGAGTTTCAGCAACTATGGTTGAGTTATAGTAATATTGTTATCTTATGCCTCGCCAATTGTTACAGTGTTTCAAGCAGTGCTTGTTAAGGAGCGTTTACAGTCAAATTGCGAACTGAGAAAGCTGGAAGAGCTACCAAAGATGTGATTATTTCAAGTGAAAAAAAAATGGCTCATGTGCCATCTGGTCACTTAAAGAATAATTACATAGCAATTCCCAATCTGTTCAAAATTACTAAGTATACTTTTTGCTTACCTGGGACATAAGCACAAGAAAAGAATTTTATTTGATGAACACTTGACTGAGGTGTTTGATTAAGGAATCTGCAATTAAAAACTTATGTTTGTAAAATTAATATCTTTTAGCTTGTAAAGAAAGACTTATACATGATTAAAATCTAAAAAAGCTTTCTAAAAATAGCCCTGACCAATGGTAAATATATGTAAATATTGTTCAATTTTTTATTCCTCTAAGTGTTTCTTGCTTAAATATCTTGTTAGTACTAACTCTTTCTATCTTGTTGGAAATAAAATATTTAAATTTATATACTTATGTCCTTTATTATTACCTCTGGTGTTTAGCTTCCTGATCAGTTACCATTTACTCATAGCATTGCAAATAAACTACCCCTAAAACACACCAAAGGGGTGTGCCCTTAAATACCTGTCATACTGGGAAGGGAGAGTATTCCAGTGTCTCATTTGAATATTTCATAAGTCTGACAAGCTTTATATATAAGTGACATTACATTAACAGGTTTATAGTACTGTATTTTAAATTGCAACATAAATCATACTAATAGCACTTGAATTGTTTCAATTCAAACTCAGTGATGAAACTTCATGTCTCTGCTCTAAGCAAATGTAATTTTTGGATTTGCTAAAAAAACGTCCCACAAAATCAGAATATCTCTATTTCAATTACTTTGACTTGTTTTTAAAATTGTCACTTACCTCTTTTACTGCTTCAAATTTTAAAAATACCATTGTAAATTTTGTACTGCAAAATTTTCACTGATATCATTAGTTTTTACAACTATTCCTTGATTAAATGTTATTTTTATTTTACTTTATTTTAAAATTCAAAATCAGTTTTTTTGTAAATCAGTAAATTTGTTTAGAATTTAAGTATAAGCATAGTTATATTTATATTAAATGCATTTATTTCTAAAACTGTATGAATGAGGCTTATATATTTAATAAAATTTTGATCTATAATAAATTTATGTATATAGATATTGTAACTTCCTAGGAATTTTATTTTTAATTTACTAAATGATAAATTTATTTATATTTATAGAGATGGTGCTTTTTCAACTAAATTGAAGTTACCTCAGGGCAAATATCATCTCAAGTTTCTAGTGGATGGTAATTGGACTGTGGACGAAAACAAAGTAATTATTTGTTAATTATTATTAATCATTAATTACTTATTTATTAATTATTTGTTAATCATGGATTGGTTGACTTGATTGAAATAAGGAAACACTAATATGTGTAATAATCTTAAAACAAATTGTACATTTTTTATTTACTTAAGAAATTGAAAAATAATGCATTGATGTAAATTGTAATATGAACAGATGTAAGATTATTAATATGAATTATCATGAATTAACTATGAATATTCATGTTTCAAATTTAACACGATAAAAATGAATTGAAAACATAAATTGTACAATGTAAAATTAAGAGAATTTACTAAAATATATTAAGAAATTAAAATTATCACTGTTAAATAAATAAAAATAATCTGTTCCAAAAATAAGCGATTTTCAATCTATTTTATATTTTGGAAGAAAATTTAGATTGTCACTAATTTTGTTGATCTATATACATTAATCACTGTACTTATAAACGATTTTGCTTTACTTTTCGCGATAGATTTAATAATATATTCATAATCTAAACATAATACAATGCCATAAAAGTCAAATTTTTTAATTAAGAACATTTAGGAAAAATTTTTTGAGTTTAGTAGTAAAGTGTATTTATATACGAAAATAGAGTTTTCGAAAATAATTGTGTATTTATAATACACAATTATTTTCGAAAACTCTCTTTTAATAGAAAGATTGAAATTTAATACTCTTTCTTTACATGCAGATTTGCTCATTGAGAATCTAAATATTAGAAGGTGCATAAAAGTGCAATTCTTGCTTAGATTTAAAATCAGTGAATTTTAGAAATGATAAATGTTAAGCTTTTTCCAACTCTTTTTGTTAATGTAAAATTTTGTTTGGAAAGTTTCTTGGTATAATGTTAGCTCAGTTTCATTATTTCTTAAAATAGAAATATTGTTGAGAAGAAAATTCTATACATAGAATCAATGAAGATGGTATTCACCACAAAACTTTAAGAGAATGGATGAGAAAAATGTTAGACTCACTTTGGCTACCATAAGAAATTAAAATTTAATAAATTTCATTACAAGGACTAGGAAAACTTTTATAAGTTATTGATAAGAAACAAGCAATTTCAAGTTGTTTATAACTTTTTTATATCATTAGTGCATTTGGTTAGTTTTGCTTTGTGATTTTTTTTATTAGATTATTACACAATTTAAATTTTCAAAGATAATATAAGATGAAACAAAATAAATTCATTGGGAGTTACTTTATTTTTCCCTATTAATATGTCAAAGATCATATTAATCATAAAAAAAAATTTACTTCTGCTGTGATCAATGTTAAGTAATTTTATCTCAATCTGTGGTAACAGAAATTAATTTACATTTAGATACCTCTTTTGTAATATCGTAACATTTTAATATTGCTTGAAATACTCATAAATTTGTATTCATTACAGCCTGTTGTAGAATTGGATGGCCATGGACAAGTGAATGAATTGGTTGTCCAAGCTGAATAGAGGTTGCCATAGGGTGTACAAATACTACATTATGTAAAGAGACTCAATAATGAAGGAACTCATGAATGTAGTCCTATTCTACATCCCCACCTGGAAGTATTAAATTTTTCGAAAGGATTTATGAGCAGTGACATTTATTTAAAGTCATTGCATTTGTGAACTCTTGTAAATTTGTCAAGGTTGTGGTGAAAATGTTGACTGCTGTTTACACCCAGATCCTCAAGTTTTTTCATCACAACCTCCCTTGCAGTTTGTGGCACAATTGAAAGTCATGAATCACACATGTGCTCTGACGGAACATGTAGGAAAGAGATGCTTTTCTTGAAGTATAATGTAGCAAATAATAGTATAGAAGTGTATTGTGCTAGTTCATATCAAATTTTATCATATCTTTCCCCGATTCATTACAGCATATTCCGTGATTTTTTTTTTTTTTTTTAATTCTGAACTTTATGTAAAACCCAACATTTTTGTGAAATGGAAAGAAAAAATGTTTCAATCAAAATTCAAGTGTTCCTGATATCTTTTGTATATAATTGTTTCATTAAATTTAGTTTCTACCTGGTTTTACTGAATTGATGAAGGATTGGCATCAGAGGAACAAGATGTGCAGACCTTAATTGATTTCTGAGAAGTTTCAATTTCTTAATATTTAATAAATTGAAAGTAATCGTGAAAAATTTTTTTTTTTTTTTTTTTTTTTGTTGAGTCTGTCAAGTTGTTGCTCTGGTCTTGAATCCTTTCTTTTTATGCTGTAATGAATTTTTTTTTTGTATTATCCTATGACATTTTTCATAACTGCTTTGTTGTCTGAGTTTCTGTGGTAATAATTTGTTTTATGGTGATAGGAATCTTGATTGGGATTAAATTTGCTCAACTGTCCTCCCCTTTAAAAAATATACTGGTGGTATTTAAAACCTTTAAAATACTTATATGTTCACAAATGGAATTTGAATTTGGGTCCATTGTTTTAGAAATCTTCCCAGCTCCTGAATGAATTTATACTAATGTACACTAACTTTTTAAAACATTTTAATAAAAGCTGCCAAATCTTTTATACTCTAGGATTTTACACTTTTAAGATGAGTTATTGTTCAAAGTTAGTCGTTATCAAAATTAAACTTCCAGTAATATAAGGTGTCTATTTACTTTTTTTAACAATCTTGTATTCTGGTTCTTGGAAACCAGTGCATTCGCAAGTATGTAGTGCCTTTTGTATGAAAGTCGTTTGTGTTCTTACATTTATACTTTTAGAATTTTTCAAGTGTTTGAGTACCTTTTTGTATGGATTAATAGAATTAAGTGGTGCTGTATTTCAAGTTAATACTGAATAAAAAAAATAAAAAGAATTTTAAATACTGTTTGACACAAGTTAAATTTAAAATCTGAGAATGCTTTAAGTTCTAGTCAATCGAAAATTTAAAAAGGAAGAAAAATATTCGATTTGAAAATATTTTGCAAGATAATGAATACTTCATGAATTTTAAGAAATGTAATATGAATTGTATTTTACTTTATATTTCTTTGACTTGTCATACTGTTAATATTTTGTACTGCAAACTGCTTTTTCAAATAAAAAAGTTTAAAGGATAAAAGTATATTTTTTCAATTATTTATAAATAATACTTTGCAGCGAGAAATAGCTTTTGAACAATCAAATAATACTTTGATTGTTCAAAAGCTATTTCTTGCTGCAATATATTCTAATTAATAAAGGAAATTAAAAAGTCATATTTTACTGTGGTTAACAAATTATTTGCTAGACCAACTATAAATATATTTTAACATAAACCTTATGGGTGTTTGGGATTGTTACCCTTTCACAAAATCACCAAACTGGATTGCTGGCAATTTTTTTGATAAAAAGTTGAACTTCTCCCTTAATAACCATGTGTAGTCCATACATAGATCAGGTTGATATTTGATTTTTTTTTTATGTGTGTGTGTATGCAAACTCATTTGAGGAGAGTAAATGCAAATTCATTATTACATGCAATAAGTAACAAGAGAAGAAATTGTTAATATTAGAGAGCTTTTATTAAAATTATTTTACCTTATTAGCAACTTAATACTTTTTTCAAATTGAGGATTAAAAAAGCAAATGGTAATTTGAAAGAGTTAAAAATTTTTAATTGTTATAATTTTTTTGGCATTAAGATTACAGATTTGTCTTCACCCAAAAAATTTCATTTAAAGAAAAGTAAAAGTTACATTGATATATTCTTAATGATTAGATTATGCTAGATTGATTTATTCTTTATGAAAGCAGATTTTAATGTGCAATTAAATTACATTTGAAATTTATAAAATATTTTTAATTCTTGGTGAATTTTCCATTTGTCAGAATTTCATAGTCTTTGATTTATTATCAAATAAAATTGTATTGTTAAACAACTTAAAAATAAATTCAAAGCCTTTGCGTTAATAGCAGAGCTGGCAGTCAAATGGTTGGCGCTCTTGCCTTCGGTTAAACAGTTCATGGGTTCGAATCCCACCTTGTGCATGGATGCTTGTAGTGGATCAGAATTCATTTTAAACCATGGGTCCTGGTCTAATTAGCCCTCATGTGCAAAAAATTACAGTTGAGCGACAAACAAAACCGAAACCATTAAAATATCAGAATTTTATTGCCTGAATTAATTAAAAGTGAAAAGGTGAACAATAGCAGGTACGTTATAAAATTAACTGTGCACTAGACAGTTTCTTCCCACTGATGGAACTTAGAAAATGATTGATAACGAAATTTTATTTTCGAGAATCCTTAGTAATAAGTAATTAATAAAAAGAATTTAGTTTTACTAGCCAAACATTACAATAATTAAAATAAAGGCAATGGTTCGTAAAAGCATTGTAAAACTGAAATGGATGTTAAAAGCAATTTTATATGAACACGGTTAATAGCAGTTTCAGACAAAAGTAATAAAAATTATAAATTTTTGAATCAAAGCATGTATATATATGTGTGTATATATGTATGTATGTATAAACTCACTTCCAAAAGTTAAGCACAGTTAGGAAAATACTAATTTCCAGAAGCCAATCAAAATTGAAGAGGATGCAAATCACTGCAAAGGTAGATGGAAGTATGCAAACATATTAGTAACAGCCAATCGCGCTTTCATATAAAAAAATATGCAAAAAGGGCAATCTTAAGATACCAGCTTTATGAAGGGTTACAGAAATTGATTGTAAGTGCTGATAGAAAAGGTGTTTAAAACTTTTGTGCAATTTGTTTTCAAGACATGTGTTTCTATGACTTTCAGAAGACGAGTGGAAGATTCTGAGCGCTGGCCTGCTGTGGGGTGCATTGAAGCAGGACAGTCGATCTCAAATGTTGCTCTTTCATTCGGCGTTCATCATTCTGTAATTTCAAGTTTATGGAAACAATTCCAAACTTTGTGTACAGATGAGGAGACATCACATAATCTTTTTATGTTTTTTTTTTTTTTATTTATTTATTTCCACCTTATACATAACTCTGTTTAAATCCCCAGTATGTCATTAACTGATAACTTGCAAAAATTTCATTGTTTTCATTTCTGTACATAATTATTGATTTTATTTTATATATATGCTACTTTCCTGCCGAATTTTGTGTCAATCAAAGCAGTATTTGCTGATTTTTTTGCATTTTACATCTTTGTTCTTAACTTTTGGAAACGAGTGTATACATTAATTATTGTGTTTGAACTTATTAGCCAAAATTTGCCCAACGTGTATAGGGAGATCAAAAATTTTCTTGAAAATTATGAGATTCTTACATTAAAAAAAATTTGCCGAATGGTTAGCGCTCTTGCCTTCGGTTCAACAGTTCGTGGGTTCGAATCCCACCTTGGGCATGGATGTTTGCAGTGGTTCGGAATCCACTTTAAGCCGTAGGTCCCGGTCTAATTAGCCCTCGTGTGCAAAAAATGACCGTTGAGCGACAAATAAATAAACAAACATACATTAAAAAATTCAAATAACTTTTTTCTAAGTAATTTAAAGTTTTTTATTGCTATGAATTTGATGAAAAGGAATTCTGTGTATTCTTTTTCAATTTTGATGCTTAACAAGTACAAAGATTTTTAAAAAAAAAAAAAAAAAAAAAAAAAAAAAAACCTCAAAAGTACAGAAAATAATTATAAAGTTTATTTTAAACCTGATATTTATTTTTTATACATTAAAAAAAGTTATTAAAACAATGAATAAAACAATCAAATTGTGTAAATTAATTGCAAATAATGTGTTTATACCTAATCCATGATTTTCGATATAGTTCATACAAATTATTGCTATCTAAACTAGATCTTTTAATTGTATAATTAAATAACAAATAATTCAATAATAACTGTAAAATAGATTAACTCATTTAAACATATTAACAATATAAAAAATTTTTATTTTGATATTTAAATATTGCTACATATCTCTCGCGGGAAATAATATATTTCAACAGTCGGTTGGCAATTTATAATCCAAAAACGGCCCATATTTGATATGTGATTGGCGAAATTTAATTACGATATCCAAGGTTGCAGCAAATTAAAGTATTCGTACCTCAAATGAACAGTATAATGATTCAGTATCATATTTTATGAGTTGCAAACATTTTTTTCACTTTTAAAAATGTAAATAAAATTTTAAAAGTGAAAGAATCTTTACAAAGCAATATTTTAATAAATTTTCATATTTGTAAACTGACACAATTTCTTGGAGGGCAAAAATAATTTTCATTGGATAGAAGTAAAATACAAAACTTATTCATGTTTCAATTTAAAATATTAAATCGAGATGTATGTATCTCTCGTATAATGATTAAAAATTACTGTTGAACTTCCTGTATTAATAAGTATATGTAACCTGAAATCTGCTAGAACTGAACGATTCTAGTTCTCTTAAATTAACTACTTTTACTTCGACTTATGTAGAGTCATTCAAAGCGTTTCTACGATGTTGTGGGAAATTTTATTTAAAGGAAATCAATTAGATTATAACTAATTTATTAGTAGCATCATTGGAAAGGTATCATCTCTAATTACTGTAATTATAGTTGCTTATATTCTTTCACATTTTACATGCTGTTGTTTTCTGTCAATTTTTCTCCCCCGATGGTTTTAAAATGAAGGTATTTTTGTCTAACGATTTTCCTTGTTTTTAAAAATTTGTTTTTCGAGATGCATCACAAAGTTTTTATGTTCATACTAAAAATGATTTATTTTTCCAAAAATTCCGCACATGTAAATTTTCAAAATTTTTTATTACTATGAATCCTTATTTTACGCTACCGAAACTTATTTAATAATAGTAAGAAAATTAAATGCATTAATTAAATCCCAATGAATAGGATTTTTAATTTGCATGTTTCAGTTGATAATAAATATTGCATTCTTTGTTGAAATTAATTGAATTACTGAGATATTGAGAAAATTTTCTTACACACAATACTAGTTAAAAATTTAACGTTATTAACTATTTTTAATCTTTAATTTTTTTTTTTTTTTTTTTTTTTTAAACTTTCTAGCAATTTCTTATGACAAGGAATTTACTGTTCTTCCTTAAAAGTGGCCTTGAAGAAAGTTATTTTAAAAAACTGAGAATAGTTGAAAACGCAGTTACAAAATTAGTTGAAAGTCAAGGATTTTAAGCTAGCTTTGTAAGTGTGTTTCTAAGAATAGTTGAAAGAAAATAACGAAAAACAAACTACTTCATACGTAAATTAAATAAAATTTTATGAGTAACCATTTCATAAAACTTCATTCTATTTATCTACTCATTAAAAAGAAAGAGACTTAGTACCAATTAGAATATTATTATATATTTTTAATATTCATAGTATTCTTTCAACCGTACGGAATATGTGACAAACAAATAAAATATTGAATAAATTTTATTAAGTTATAAATAAAAATTCCTTATAGAGATATTTCAAATTAATTACATTCATTTCTACATAATTACCTCATTTATAAATTTTAAATAACTCTTTGCTCCCAAAAAATGTGTGATCATAGCTTTAATTTCTTAGAATTCTTAATTGAAAATTTGAGAATATGAGAGAAAAAATATAAATATTAAGGAAATATTTGGAATTTTTTTTCTAAATTTTCATCTTAGTATTCATTATAAAGTATCCAAAAAAGTTTTAAGAAATAGCCCTTAAATTAAAAAAAAAAAATTCTTATGAATTTCACTGAAGAAATGGCAGAGCATTATGACTACATCCACTATTTGACATTGAGCATACCTAGACATCATGAGGGGGCCCGTGATCCCGTGGGAAAGATATATAATTTATTCCCACCTAAAGGAGTGCGAAACATTACACCTGTGATTTTGAGTGTTGCATGGATAAGGCTGCTGATTTTATTGACTTAGACGCAAAGCAGTTTGTGAAGTCTTAAAAACTCCGAATGAGTATCTACAAAGTTCATCAGTCGCTAGCGTGCGGTGTTTGTGCATGCATACGTGCAGTGGATGAATGACGGTAGAATGCGTAGCAGACAATAAAGTGTTGGATATTCACACATCATCAACGACAAGGGTTGTCGAAACATCTTATTAAAATTAGATCGGAGATAGTTAACGACTCTTGTACTTATAAATTCTTCTATTTTGATCCGCATAGTATTCGGTCAACTGAACAACAATCTGCAACTCACCTTATTTTACCAAGAAGGGCAGTCTGATTTCTGGTGTCGTTAATGATGATGGAAGTCGGACATCACAGGTAGCATTCATTCAATTACCATAGGTTCTCATAAGGATTATGCGCAAACAGACGGAAAAGCAGTCAGTTTCGGAGATACTCAGAATTTTAGATCAATGTTAGAAATTCGCTTGAATCAGTACTCTTTCCCATGATACACACAAGAAATGACAAGTATGACGCTTCGTTTTCTCTGTTACAATTTATACACAGTCTCCTCTGGACCACAAGCATATTTTCAAAGGGAATACTGTACCAAATGAGAATGGTAGTTATAATGTCTTGGCTCATTTTATATACTTTATCATCAATCAAAATAATTTCCAGTTGCTTCTCAACATTTTTGCATTCTAATAAATGAATTGTAAAAGTATGACACAGTGGAAAACCGTGAAGATGGGAAGTGGTTTGTGACCTTCAAGGATTTCTTGAAGATTGCTAAATCATATATTCTATTTTTATGAAAAGAAAGTAGAGAATAACCATTAGGTTCTGAATGCGGTGATTCTAGCAAGGAGTCATCAATTCGGTATTTTCGACCTTTTAAAAATTTTCGTGTTCTTTAACTACTTTATGCAAAGAAATTGTTATACCCACCTATTCACTATGCAAATTTTTTATTGCATTTTACAATACTAGCTTACTGTACAGTACGAAGCTAAATTTAACTGCTGCGAAACTAAAGGGAATAGTTAAAAAAAAATTACTGCTTATACAAAAGTATAAATCGTGTTAGATATAAATAAGAGGGACTAATCTTGATAGGTTAAGATAGGACTGACTCAATCGAGTAGATTTTCTAGTAGATACATACAGACAGATTTCACATCTGATCTCTTGTCATCGTTGGTGTTACATTTTGGATGGCCAACTGTGTACAGTCGGTGATCGGTTAACGAGCATAATCCGTTAGTAGACTATGTTCGCTATCCGAATTTTTCGTTAACCGATCATCGATTTACCATAGATTTTTTTGTGAAATCGATTAATTCGTTCTGGAGACCCTAAAAATTAAATAATAAAAGGATGTGTACTTTCTTAGTAAGTTTATTAAGAAAATAATACGTATTGTCTTGCATATTTATTAATCCTTTTAATTTTTTGTTAATGGGATATTTAAAGAAGATGTCCACTGTCGATTGTTTTCTTCTTTTTTAAGACTTTCCGGAAGTGATAAATATTGTTGTTGTAAAGATTCCTAACTTTACTGATATCAGCTTGGTTTAGGTACATTCTAAGACCATTGCTCCGACTTCCTTCCACTTCTTCAACGGATGAACGAGAGGGGGGGGGGGTGCTCAAAATGAAATCAAAACTGAAACGGATTGTCTACTTTGGCTATATAAATATTTTATTGGGAAATATATATATATATTTGCAATATTGAATTTTGAAATTTAATAGGCAAATAAATTCAAAAGAGATGGAAACAATTTTTGGTCGGTTGAGTTTGGCAAAACTGCACATCATGATGTGTTTGTTTTAGTAATCCGAATTTGTTTCCGAACACAAAAATCATTCGTGAAAGTGTTCGTTGTCCGAAATGTTTACTAATTGATCACCCCAGTATAGTGTTTAAGTTATTTCTTATCGGAATACAACAAAATAATAAAATAATTTGAAACTTCTCATAAGATTTTGGCCATGCTTTTTATTACAAATATTTTATAGGGTTATATAAAAATATAAGAAACATGATTACGTAACAATAATTTCAGGTATTTTAATTATGTATCTTGTCGATTTTGGTGATGTAATGATTAACGTTAGTCCAAATGTGAAAATGATTTCAAATATAAAATAAGATTAGAGTTCAACTTTTGGATCCCCATTCTCTTCTGAAATTTTCTAACACATTTCTCTTTTATCCTTTGGAATTCTTACGTCATAATGATTGTCTTTTAAATAGATATGACATTTTTGTTTTTTCTTCTGCAGTTCCTATAAACAAAAAAAATTTCATTTTAATTTCGACGCGTCCAATAATTTGTTAAAAATCTGAAATAAACTATCTTATTGTAACAATTGTAAATAATGCTATCTTTTTAAAACGCATTTTTCCATCAAAATTAAGTACATGTTTTTCATTAAAGTTAAAAGAAAACAAAAATTTAAAATAAACAAATCAAAGTCCTCGGGTTACATGTATTCTTACGTGTTCTGCACTCTGTGAAATTTTCCAGCCGGTTTAATTTAAAAAGCATATTAAAAAAAAAAAAAAAAAAAAAAACTTCTAAATATTGTTAAAACACCTCTAGATTGATTACACATGCAAATATTTATGTTGTTATTGTTACTTTTGACACTTGGACACGCCAAACTCACAATGCCATTGGCTATGCAAATTTAAGTCAGTAGGGCACATCAACCAGAGCACCACGAAGGTGAAAGTACGATTTTGTTCTAAGCTGCTCTGATAGATGGCACTACCAGCGTATGCACTACCTCACATTTGACATTGAGCTGGAAGGAGAGGAAATTATCACCAGATGTAACTGCTCAATGACCAACCACACGACTTTCGATTCCGCAGATTTAATGACTACGAATATTGCATGTACTTTGGTGGCGAACACCGGCTTTCTGGACAGCTTCTTGCGAAAACTGGTTGTTTAAGTGAAAGAGCTCTATTTAGACTGGCCCGAGATAGCAGAATGCATAAATATTTTGTTCTATTTATAATTAATAGCTAGGCTTCTGTTCTAATAGACATTACATTTTTAAAAATCTGTTAATCACTGATATTTTTTTTCTACCGATCACTGCTTTCGAGTTTTTTTTTAATTTAAAAAATAAGTTCATCGTTTTCATGAAACTTCTTTGGACATACAATACAGACAAACTCAGGAAATTTTTTTTATATAGAATCAGGTCTACCGGAAAGTTCTGTCCTTTGATTGATGACGATGCTATTAAAACTATGTTAAAGCAAGATCTTTTTCCGACAACATCAGAGATCGCAGAAAGCTTAATACAGCTGAGCAAATATTTCGGACAATATTCGAAAGATTTGATTGGAGAAGAGAGAAAAATTTTCAAAATGGGTTCCAAACGGATCAAGTCAGAACAATTTTGATTTTATCATATGCCTATTTCTGCTTGTTCGGAACAAAATCGACCCCTTCTTGAACCGGATGAAAATTGGAGTACTTATGAAAACATCATAAGGAAAAGGGTATAATATGCGGAGAAAAAAACTCAACACTTCCAACTCTAAAACAAACTTGACTCTGAATAAAAGAATGTTGTGTATGTAGTGAGACATTTGAGGATCAATACATTATGAGGATTAAAAATTGAACGTAAAAAAATTCGGAAAAGTATTGTCAGCAACAGGAGGGAGCAGTCCAAGAAAAGAAGCTGGTGACAGGCCAAGAAAAGAGTTTGCCAAAAAAACTGCAGAACTAGGCTGGGAAATTCTACCCCATACACCATATTCACCGAACTTACCCAACACCCCCTATAGAGCCCTAGAGGATGTTGACTTACCACTCTCCAAGTTTAATTGGTTTCTGTCCTTGCAAAATATTTTTGAAGTACAAAAAATTAAAATTAATATGAAGAAAATATCAATCAAGCATTGTTTCAATCTTTCGCATGAAATGATAAAACATTTTTTGAAAATTGGGTGAAAAATTGCCCTCATGCTGGCAAGAAGTCTTTAATAATAATGGCAATTATATTTTTTAAGTAGTTTATTGACACACGTTAAGAAAAATTTATATTTTCTTTTATTCCAAAAAATGGACAGAATTTTCTGGTAGACCTAATATATAAATCAAATAAAGAAAATATTATTGAAATCAGAAAGTTTTCTAATTATGATTTAAAAATAATACCTTTCAAAATTTCAACAATTCTATAGTTTTTAAAAATATGTTAATAATAAATTTAAATAATTTGATTATTTATTGAATGTAAAAGTTAATAGTAAATATTATCAAAAAATAAGTAAAATAAATGTACTTCTGTTTCTTCATCGCTAGATCCAAGGCATTCCTTTATTATGTGCTGAACTCTAAATAAATAAATAAAATTAATAGTTTCTAAAGAAAAAAAAGCTAGTCCATTATATCTAACAACCTACTACAATATAAGGGATTCAGAATTTGTTAGTAAATTTAATTCAATACATAGAATACTTTGTTTAAAAAAAATAATTTAACTATTTTTAAGAATTAGTTTCGATAAATTATTTTAATATTTCAAAATGTCTTTTTTGATTAATTTATAATTAAAATATTCTTTTAGTTTACTCGAATTTTTGAATTGATAAAATCTAATCAAATGAATAAAATCATAATTTAAAAATTATTAGAGAAATATATTGAGGTTATATAAAATGCAAAATTTACAAAATTTTTAAAATGTTAATTTTTGAAGCAAATGGGATTTCATTAGTTTAAGAGACATATTTTCTAAAATAAGAATAAGCGACCATTTTACATATTGACAAGAAAGCGAGCGTCCTGATGATGAGTCTGACAACAACCGACTTAATATTGCTGACAATAAACAATATCAATGTTTATTGTTTGCAATATCAAGTTTATAGTAGAGTCATCATTATTATAATCGTCCTCAAATCAATATGTAAAAAGGTTGCTAATTCTCATTATATGCATTAAACTTATTATCTATATGCTACTGAGAATTACTTTAATAAAATAGCTATTTTCTTTTTTCCTTCAAAAGGCACAACACTTTGTTATACTCTAAGTTTAGAGTAACCATCCATCCTCTCGCAATACCTCTTATGGCAGTAGAAGCTTGATTGGTTAAAAAAATCCATGTTGTTCTATCTAATCTGTAACCATCCAGCTAAGAGAGAGAATCTATACATGTTAAATATTCGTAAGAACTTGTCTTTCCACAGATGAAGTGTTTAAGAATCAACTTCGTTACTTGACCATAGTTCAAAATTATTGGTGTTGATAATAGAAGAATTTTCGTTGATTGGTAATCTTCAGTGATCCTTCCGAATGTTATGAATAAATACGCTTAGTAATTTTGGTCGCTATAAATGGAAAACCAGGAAGATTGCGGATTAAATATGTTATTTTGAGTTTTACTTTTCAATAGCATATTAAATTTACCATATAATTGAAGCAATCCAATGTTTTTGGAAAACCATTCATAAATTATTCATTTTTGACTACATTATTTTTTTCGATTGTAAAAATGTCTAATTCCTTATTTTTTTTAAATAAAATTATTTTCTCATTATAATTTTTCATAATAAATTAAAAAATAATCATCTTATTAATAATTCTTATAAATTAATTAAAATTTTTTTCAAAAATATAAAATTCAAAGGAACAATACAAACATTCTATATTATTCCTTTGAATATTTCTTTATTCTTTATTTCTATATTTTTTTTAATGTATATCCTATGAAGTAAGATCATTACTTCATTATTTAAAGGGAAGATATTCGAAATCTTATTTTTCCAAAGGAGGAATATGACACTTGCATGGTATCTTTTATTTTCTTAATTTCTTCGTCGGATGAGTAATCAGAGAATAATACGTTGGATACTCCATTTGCTACAGAAGGACTCATTAAAATGTTTTCTTCAGCACTGACTTTTACAGCAGTTTCTGAAAATAGATTTACAATTTAAAAAAATTATTTTACTTTAATAATGATTGATTTTTGATAGAAATGTTGCTTAACGTCAAGATTTGTTTCAATTAAATGAAAAAATTTAATAAACCAATGAAATATATTTATTTCAGCTAAGTTAGTATAAATCTAATGGCAACTGACTATCAGGTCATTTCAAGAGTTCAATAAAAAAATTTTTTTTTCTTATACTCATTTTTCTCATTAATAAAGAGCAGCTGGAATCGAACCGATTTTTAACTAAGTTTTTCTTTATCATTAGACTCTTGTTGAACTGTCTTTCATTAAATTAAAAGGTAATTTCTTTTTCTCGATGAAGGGTGATTCTTCAAATGTGCAAGGATAATTTTCAGCACTTATTTCAACGATATTTATGAAAATCTATGTAAAACTTAAAAAAAAATTATAATGGGGCTCAGAATTACTAAATCGAGAAAGGGAAATTAAGATTTTAATTTCTTTCTTGGAAAAAAGAGGCTTGTAGGCAAAAAATTAAAGCAATATTTTTGTAAACAGAATAAAAATAAAGTGCCAAGCAAATTAATATAGATATACAGTAACACAGATATTTGATTTTCCACTTTAAGTAAAAGGAGTATTTTTTAGATTTTTAAGAAATCTACATATTAGGTTGGGAAAAAGAAATCCATTATTTTTACGTGTAGTTCGAGACATTATTTAACATATCTCGGATTCATTTTGTGCAAATGGTTTAAAATTGTCTTATGATTGATCTTTAGCTCCTGATGCTGCAAGAAATCGTTTGTAATCTTATCATGTTTTTGACGACGGGCCTACTTGTGCGAAGTGGAAATTTAAAATCAAAAATGCCTTAACAGAATCGACGGTACCAAAATGGCTAGTAATCGGCTGTTACAATATCAAAACCATTAGCAGCATTTATAATTTCAGCCACCTAGTTTGCCTTTTCGCCTATATCAACGGGAAAATTCTATAAAATGTTGTAAATTTTCTCTCTTTGTCTTGGCTTCCACTTTAAGCACTCTGAAATTCATTATTGAATAAAGGAAACAAAAAACACCAAAAGAAGATTTTAAAAGAGAAATACCATCTTTCCAAAGAGCACAAATCAGAAATTATTTGATAAATATTTTAAGAGATTTAGATTCCTACTGTCTAACTTATAGAAAAAGATGAATAATGGACTTCTATCTCCAAATCTAATATTAATTTCAAATGTTTTATGTTTCTTGGAAATCACTAAGATAGGAAGTTAATATTCTAGTGTTATAATTTGCGAGTAACATTTCAGTGTTATTATTTTCGTTCCAACGGATTAGCGATTTTAAACCCTAAAAAGATCAGATATAAATAATAATAAAACAATCCTGGATTAATACTTTCGACATTTATTGATGATTCCTAAATTATTTTAATGAGCATTACAGATTTCAAGTAATAAATGATATAAAAATCTATACAAAATAACTTAAATTGTAATAATTTTTAAAAAGAACAATTTCAGCAAAAAATTTAATACTAAAAATTTACTGTCCCATTTTAATATGTAGTAATCTTAATAATCAATATATCACAGATAATTAAGAATATTGCATATTTTATTAACCTTCGCACACAAAAAGTATAGTTAATTTTATTAAAAATGACACAAATAAAATCGGAAATTTAATCCTTTACACATAAAATTTGTATAAACGTTATTAGATAAAACTGGTAATTCATCTAATTTTCATTCAGAAAACTTCAAAGTAGAGCCTAAAATAAAATGTGTATTTTCTTTTCAATTTAGATAACTGATACCTTATGATAAACTTTGCCCATAAAATTTCAAATACTAAAAAAGAAGGGTGTTTAGTACAATCATGCAAGAAAATGATCTAACTTTGCATTAGTTGCATAACCATCTTCATTAACTAATATCAAAATATCTCCTTAAACATTGCTTTAGATTTATATTTTTCATATTTAATAAGAGAAAATGGCAAATACTGCACAATAACAGAATTACAAGGGTCCATAGTAAATCCATCCTGTCATTCTAACGAGACTAAGAAACAAAGACTGAGAGTATAAGTTCAAAATTATATTCTAATATATAGGCCAGACAGCTTATGAGTAATGATTTGATACCCCGTGGTTAACTGCTACAAAACATTTGCAAAGAGTTGACAGTTACATTTAAGCTTCACAAGGGAAGAGACCAGAAAATTCCAAAGCAGTCACCCCAGTTGGAGGTTCCTCGTGGCTTCAAAGTACAGCAGAAATATTTGATTCCAGCACCGTATGAGCAACGAAATTGCGCTCCTGCTTCTTGCATGCACGTCTTAGGAATGGATGAGAAGGAATTTTCTAGATTTCTTCTTTTGCGAAATGTGAATTTGACTTGGTATTTTCTTGAGTTATTACCTTTGATATACTTGAACACTATACGTGGAAATGTTATCCTTAAAAGTAATAGTACTTCATAGATGTTGAAAAGATTTCCGTCATTTTCTGTGTCAAAAGTATCTCTATTTTTGATTTGAATTTGATATTCTCTTGAGCTTTGGCATGTCTAGCGTCTAAGCGCTCCATTTCTCTGCACTTTACACCAGTGACAAGTGTGCTTACGTGACTTGTAAAACATACTATTAACAAATAAACAGTTTTCAATAATCACATTTGTGATGACTATTGCCCTGTGTCTTCTCGGAGATATGGGAAAGTTTTCTAGGCGACTGGATTTGCATAGATTCGGTGTCCGGCAGTCTGATGGTTGCTATAGTTGGGTTTTCTGAGCGGGTGTCCATATTTCATTCAGATGTGGCGTGCAAATAGATTGTAGCCACTAATTTGTATTATACCACACAGTGTGAATTTATTTCCTATCTTATTTTGGAATATACATGCATTTTTTTACTCTTAGTTCCAATAAATTTATAGTGAATATGGTGCACATATAAGATTAAAACTATACGGAAGTTGTAAGCGAACAATACCATGTACAGTAAATTTCCAATTACCCACGGCGTTAGAAATTTCAAAAGTCTAACCTGGAATAAGCAAAAATGTTCAAACGGGTAATAAATAATAAAATATAATAAGAGAGAAGAAAACTACGTACAAATTTGTAAATAGGGCAATTTTATTCTTCTTCTGCTAATAAGTGTTTCAAGTTAGCTCTATTGAGTGTTTAAATTACTCAAATAGATTTGTGTTTGTTTATTTCCTTTCTTTATATTATTTTGTGGATTATCCCCCAATTCGATTTATTTACAATAAATAGTACAGTCAATTAATTTCACGGGATCTTATTGTATTTTTTATTAATATAATAAATTTTTTTTAAATATTATACAGTACTTACCACAGTTTTTATGCGCAAGTTGCATTTCTTCCGTGTCACTATCGGCAAATCCCTATCATAATAAAATAATCTCGATATCAAAATCATTGTAAACTTTTCATGCGCATTTAAATCTTTTCTAAAACAATAAGGAATGCTTCACAAATTTTTACTGCCAAAAGAATAGTTAAAGTGTTCAAACTATAGTATCTAGTTAAATTCTAAAATTTGTTAAAACTGTGAGTTAGTGATTCTAAAAATATTTAACAAAAAATTGTTACATGATTTTACCTCGAAATCACCCTCATTATCATCGGTGTCTGCAAAAATAGTGGAGAGTATTTCTGACAAACCACTGCAATTCAAAAATGTTATTCAATTTAGCATCAAACACCTAATTCATTTATAAATCACTAGTTACAAAATTTCATTGTATATAATGTAATAAAATACTAAAATAATCGAAACTTCTTTTTTGCTTCATATTTTATAATCTGTTTTACATCTTTAAAAAAAAAAAAAAAAAGAAAAAGAAAAACAGTATTTTTTAATCATTATTACTCATAAAAAATAAAGGCAATCTTTATTAGACATTAATCTTCTGATAGCTATAGTAATTCATTCTACTTCTTCAAATCTAAATGTTTCTGTATAAACATGTACATGCTCATGCAAATATAATTGCAATATTTTTCAAAATTCTAGCATACCAATTCATTAACTGATTAAATAAATAAAGATAAATCTAATAATTAATAATTTCAATAAACAATTACTTAAAAATTGAATGTAAACATGCATTTATTGTTTCGTATATCTTAAGCCCCTCCCCCTAATGCACTGAAATACTTTAAGCCAATCAGAATCAGCTATAGTTCCAGATTACTCCTGATAGTAAAGACGGTAGAAGATCACCAATCCAGGGACCTCAGAAACCAGCCAGCCGGCAACTACTTCATAGCTATAGTATATTTAATATGATTTATACAAGAGAAATAGAGAAGGTTTTTATCAGTAGCTATTTATTTATGTCTTACCATTGAACGTTTTATTCTTCCGAATTTTGTGAAGATAGGAAGGACTCGAAAAATAACAGCATATTTTATGAAGCTTATCCTGCTGTACGAGAGTGGAAAAATTATCAAAACAGGCAGACAGATGAGACTTGGCTTAATTTTCGTTATAAGTCATTTTGCACCCGAGGTCTAATTTGACCGGGATTAGAGATATGAAGTAGATTGCAAACCACCGCGAACTTATATGTTCTGATTATGCATAGATCATCGAAGTGGAATGTGTTCAATTCTAGTGTTCGAAGGGCTCGGGTTCAATTCTATTAATTACTGAATAGCTATAGTTGAGCATTGTTTTTCGGGATCCTGCATATTCATCCGTTAAGAGGGTTGTTTGGGAGTATTTTTGGTTTCTTTTCTTGAACGTGAATCCGATCCATCATGTATGAAATGTCCTCCCGAAAGGCAATAAATATTAAAAAATCTGGCCAGAAAACGGAGAAATCGCCAAACAGTAATGCCAATCAAACTAGTAAGTGTTCGAATGGCTCTGTTATCGAGATTCCGTCCAGCATATAAAAAAAATTGAAGGCAAGAGATCTGAAGTCATTTTCATATTGACTCAAACCAAGATTAACGCTTAATAAAAAATCAAGCATTTTTGATATTTGTATTTTTTTTTAATTCCTCTTACAAAATGTATTAAAAAATATACCAAATGAAATCTTTAGAAAATTTACTTAAAGAAATAGTAGGTTTTAATTATTTCCTTCGGAATATTCTAGAGAAACTTATTTATAAGATAAATATTAACCAGTTTTCTATGCGAATATTTAAGTTCCACATAACGTAACAATTAGTTCCACCTCGCTTAACAATCTCTTCGTGTTCCTCGCTTTTTGAAACAAATAAATTCCAGACTAAACAATGTGTTTAATAGCAACATTAAAAATGATACAAATCGCAAATTCTTTTTCAGTGAAATTTATTTATGATTCCACATAGCATTTCCTGTCACAATTAGGTTAGGATTAAGTTTTAAGTAAAATTCTTTTATTAGATAAGCACATTTTTTTAAGCCTGGCTAAATTTTTTCATCTATATAACTGTAATTATTTTTTAACATCTCACTGCAACTGCCATATTTTTTATAAGATATTATTATAAATATTAATATGTTAACTTTATTTTTCAGCTTAGAATTTCCATATTCTTTTTTATTTAATAGGTGTAAACAGGTTCTTACGTGTAGTTAAAAGGAATGAAAAATGATAACGTAATGCACTTATGTGTCAACACCAGAGTGACAATGCCGAATGATGACTGATATTTGGCATTAACCGCCAAGAAAAACAGACAGAAATCAGCTACGGAACTTTCCTATAAGCTATCGTCATCTACGTGTAAGATCGTTTAAAGGCAAACCGTGGAGTGATGTTTAGGTTAGTGTGGTCTATATGCTCGTTGGCCTGTCATATGTGTTCCGCTCACGGTAACTAACATTTGCCAGGAATTAGCCCGGAGAAGAGAATATGTGTATGCCATCACAATGTGGTTGTTTTACGTTTTTCAACAAATCGAGGTTTAGCTTGCGAACAGACTCATGTCGAATGTTCATATGTAGAACGCCAAGTACCCAGTACCACCATAATATATCATTGAATGCCAACGTTACAGTGATGCAGGAGTACTTGTTTGAGAAGACATTATACTGGACTCCAGAATAGATCTGCATGTTAAAATCGGAACCAGGACAGATAAAATTTATCGGACATCATTCTGGAACAAAATGTTTATTAGTTTAGGGGTGTCGTGGGCGCTGAATTTGTGTTTATGGTTGAGAAAGCCTATCCTCGCGTTTGAACACCGTTAATGACTGCCTTCAATCGTAGGATATAACCTGTATGGAATGATTAGCATTCTTACAGGATTTGCATTTGTTAGAACATGGGTGGGACATGCGTAACCGATGAATCATAGCCAGTCAACCTTCTCCTACATTTGTACCAGACATTCGGAGAGCATTACGAACTGAGTGGAGTTCTCTGCTCCAAATGTGGCTCGATAATGTGATCCTCAACATGCCTCGACATTGTACGGATTGTATTTCCTCGTATGGTAAACATAATAGATTTACCATCATATCAATAACGTACTGTTTCGTTCTTGTACGGGTGACATGTGATGTAAGTGCTCCAGAGAGCTATAATCGTGGTTTGTGTGCCTCATATCATACATATATCACCTCTTTCGTTCTTTCTTATTTGTTTAATATATGTGCTTAATTAATAATTTATGTTTGTTTGGATTAAAGCATTATTTATTCTATATTTATAGACATATGTGTAAATAACACTTACAAAGAATTTGCTCTGTAATAACAACCATTTTATTTATCATATTTCACTACATAATTTGATATTACCACAGAACTATAAAAAACTTTCTATCTCAGTTTTTGAAAAGAATATTTTTATGTTTAGAAATTTCACTTAGATGGGAAATAATAACTAAGTCCTTTCATATTAATCTATAATCAAATGAACATTTTTGATATTCTTCCCGACCAACAAATATTATTAATATTTTTCTAATTAATTCGAAATACAGATCATGCAGAAATAAAAAAAAAAGGAAGAATTTCTTCAAAGGATGCACCAGCTTATCTTACCCTATCTGCATTAATAAATTTCTGAATAGTTTAACTATGCAAAATCTAACATTCTCCAAGGGATCTAAAAGCGAAAATTAAATAACTTTTTTATCGGAAATTACGACAAAGAAATCCCAATTCAAAATTAATCCTAACGGTTTTTATCTTATGTGGAATCCAAGACTTCGTGGTCAAACACTCCGGATTGATTATCAGAACAAGCGATTTCGATTAACAGATTTTAGACTTCCATAATCAAGACTAGTTTAAAAATGAAGTGTGTAATAATCACCATACTTACCTCAAGGTTTCATCACTGCTGGCTGATTGTTCATCAGAGTCTTCTTCAGATGAGCATAATTTCCATTCGTTTGTATACCATCCCATTCTGTTCGTATTTTCTTTGGTATCTCTGTCCGTACAGCAAGTTATCTCATTTTCACATTGGATATCTACATATTAAAAAGCTTCGTAAAAATGAGTAAATAAGTGTTAAATGCATTAGAAGCTATCTCTTACAAACTCGTAGGGACTGGTAAAACAATTCTTAAAATAGAAAATGTATTAGAACATTAAGATCTGATTTTTATACCAATTACTTTTTCTTATGGATAAAATATTATTAAAAATATTATTTAGAATGCACAGTAAGAATCATACGCAAAATAATATTCATTCTTCAAAATTAAATACTTACTTCCACATTATTGATGAAAAACCAAACAAAGTAATAATTTATCTTTCTGTTTAAAAACTACATTTTTTAAAAATATTTTTTTCGATTTTTTTTCAAAATAATAAGGATTTTGCTGTTTTTTCTTCGTAAAAAAGAACCTTAGTCCAGTTACCCATTCAGCTGCTTGTTTTGCAGACTTTCCTTGCACTACATCTTTTCTGGGCCGTGGTAGCCAAGTGGTTAGGGTGTCGGCCTTCCATCCGGAAGGATGGGGTTCGATTTCAAATTCCGCCAAAGACTCACCGAGTACATGCTCATTAAATCTGTGGAATCGAAAGTCCTGTAGTCGGTCGTTGAGCAGTTACCATGGGTGTAATGGTCCGGAGAAAATTTCCTCCCCTTCAGGTCAATATCAAAATTGAGGAAATGGATTCTCTGTTGATGCTATCTATCGCGGAGAATTTAAAAAAGGGCAAAAGACGTACTTTCACCTTCATGGTGCTCTGATTAAAACGAAAGATGCTCCGTATTGATTTCAATTCACAATACCAAGGCATAGCGAGCTTGGCTTGTCCAAGTATCATAAGTAACAACAACATCTTTTCTTCTTGCTCTGTATCTGAAAGATCCTTTCCATTCTCATTCATCACATTCTCAATAATTTCATCATCTGGTATTTCTTCCACACGTGAGTCATTATTAAAAAAATTCTCGAAAAAAATTTAAGCAGCAAAGAGGTTCTTTGTTAGAATTCAAGCAAGAATAATTCATCTTAGTTCAAATCATCAAGTAAACTAACTTGACTTTCTTCATTTAAGGTGGAATCTTTAATAAAACCTGCACGTTGAAATGCTCTTAATACTACTGCCTTCCCTTCAACATCATTTCGAGCATTAGATATTTTCCTATGAAACGCAGAGACACTTTTTATTCCATTCATATGTTGGCTGCATGCAACATTAATTCTTTTCTTCGCTTTTCACCACATAGCATTTTATTGGTTTTAAAGAGGTTGTACTTGGAAAGCAGTGACCTCAATACTGTTTCTTCGCAATCAATTTTCGAAATTTTATATTCATAAATCCACATTCATTACATAATTTTCTAAACATAAAATCATGTTCTCTTTCAAATTTTTGGAGCCAACCGTCTCTTGTTTTTAAATCTTTTCTACTCAGTTTCATATATATATATAGCAAAGCTGTTGAGTTTCTCTTTAATGATCTTCCCATAAAAAAATGTTCATTTTTATGGGAAGATCATTAAAGAGAAATGCTTCAGAGAAGCCAGCAAAACTTGTTTAAGTTTAGGATGCTTTGCTTCTCAACAGTAATTTTGAGAGAAACCACTTTTGTTGCTTAGTTTCTTCTGTTAAGGATTTTTTTTCTTCATGTTTTTAAAGTTGTCTTCATTCCTCAGCCTTCATTCGTCATGATCTACTTTTACCACTGAAGCCATGGCTGTCTATCTTGTCCAAAAGCATTTGAATACTTTGAACAATTAAGGTTTCTTTATTTACACTGACAGCTTGAGCATTTTGTGAACTATGGAAAACCGTAAATTCACAAACATCCTATTGTATCGAAGATTTTCAGAGCATTGAATTTTGTTGCTGGCTAAGATTATAAAATCTTGTTTTGTTGGGTACAAAACTATGTAGGTCTTGATGAAAATGTGAGAGCAGGTCCAAAGTCTACATGGTATCCAGTTTCACCATCGATTCCGCTCTCAAATTCGGGAAAAGCTATAAAAACATTTATTCATTCTCTTTGGCAAGATTCGTAGAGCATCCGATTCGTCATTAAGTTATACCCTCTTCCTATACACTCATTACCAATTTTACAGTTAAGAAGTGCTCATGTTCGTTGGACTCGCATTCGTATCACATGCTTCACACGTCGGCAAATCGTTTTTAAATGAATTCAATATTTGGTATGAAGCATGAAATGAACCTTATACAATTTACCATACTTTAATTTCATTTAGCCATTTTAAACAATATATACTCTCTTTTAACAGTGGCATTTTAAATTTGTTTGATTTATTGAAGGAGTTTATCTAAAGAAACTTTTTTGGATTTTTAGAGGTAATAGATTTCTTATATTACATTTAATTTTCCAATTTCAAAAGTTAATTAATTTTGAGTACATATTTATATATATATTATCTATTTTATTTAATTTAATCAAATATCAGTATTTTTGTATTATACTGAAATTTTTAATTTTAATGTTAAAATTTTTTTCACTTAAATTTTAAATTTAGGCATTGTTTTTCCTATTCTGGGCCTTACACGACAAAACTAAATCAATCAATCAACCAACCACTAGTTTGTAAAAACGTGAGTGTTCGTAAATTAATAATTTGTAAAAGTGATCATGTAGGGTATTTAAATCAAGCAAATTATTAGCTTTTTTAATTTGTAATTCCAATAATTAAAAATGATAATTTGAAAAAATATTCACATTTTAATTGTTTAAAGCCTCGAACTTGCACTAAAAGTTTTTTAAGTGTACATTTATTATAAATGGACATGTAAATATACAGAATAAATGTATAAAGCAGTGTTAATCAGCTATAAACTTTAATCAATGGTAGATATAAACTAACACTTTTACTTCAATAAACTTTGACTGTAAATTTAATCAATGAATCAGAAAAATTTATAGAGATTAGAATATTATCACTTACTATTACTAGATTGAATGGTTTTCTGCGTGAAATCTGTTTCACAGAAATTGTCGTTTGGAAAACCCTGTAAAATACATACACTAATAATTTTTTTAAATAAAAAAAATGTAATTTAAAAAGTAAATTGTTAGCAAAAATAAAACACAAAAACTAATGCCATATATACAAAAATTAAGCAAAAGATCTCTTCCAATTAGATGAAAATAAATCATAACTGAACATGATAAAACTATTAAAAAAATAGCTCAGCGTTAATTGTATAAATTTATAAAAACATTTAGAATTATAAAACATTAACTCAATATACATCCTTTAGTAAGTATCATTAAGAAATCAACTATGTATTTCTACTATATCATGAAATATAAATACGCTTAGAGTATATGCTCAACTATGAAATTTTTTTCGAGATAAAGTTTTGTTTTACGCAGATACTAAAGTTAAAGCAACATAATTTCATCTAAAAGAAATTATATATACCCTTGAAATTCCATTTCACACGAACTTTTAAAAAAAGATGTAAATAATTATTGGGAGGGACGAGTTTAATTGCCATAACATTTCATTGAGATTTCTTACAACTTTAGGGGAATACCAAATCAGTAATTAGAATACAATTGGTAAATTTGACAGAAATATTGGCATATAAATTAAAAAATAAACTCTACATTTTCTGAATCCTGGTAATCATGCATGAAATTTAGATTTGAAGTTAAATGGTCATATAATACCAGGGCTACTATTTAACCTATTTAATCGATTGATATAACCCAATTATTAAATGCTATTTTTATAGGAAAATTTATTTCATAGAAAAAGTTTAGACTTATCATACGAATTAAACCAATGACAGCTCACTGACGATGTATAACTGCTTAAAATGAAAAGTAGAATACACACAAACAAACATAATATTAGTTCGTTAATCTTAATTTATTAAGAAACTTTAAAATTTTTTATTCTTTCAGCGAAATGTTCAGTTACGATAATAAAATTTTGTTGTTAGAAAATAAAAAATTAGAAGTAATTATACTTTTAATAGATAATTTAAACCTGAGCCGAAGACCATATACAGATACATAGATAATAAAAATAGGCTATTAATATACAAATAAATGGAAATAAGCAATTTAAAACCTACAACACTTTAACCAACATACTTTAACTCGGGATTCAACCATGAGAGTAATTTCGATATTTTCAACCATTAATCATTGTATCTTTCGATTCTGGAATAAAAGTAACTAACATCTTTCAACAATTCGCATAAGCTTATTTTTTATTAAAATATTAAATAAAAAAAGTCAAGTTATTCATAGTATTCGAAATTTGTAATCCTTTCGCTTTAATGCACTTATTTCTCTGTAAAAAATCATTTATAAATGCAGAGAAAAAAATTACAATTAAATAATCCTCGCAAAATAGTTTCAAGTTGATTGAAATTAATAACTATTTTAATGAAAATATTATAGGCACATACCTCAAACTCTTTTTCACTATCATCAGTATCAGTAAAAATGGTAGTAAGTATCTCCAAGGAATCCCTGATATAGAAAAAAGTACATGTAATCATTTACAGAACCATTTTCGCACAATAACAGCACAAAATATTTGGACGTTCTCACATTCTGCAATATATATCCAGTAAACAAATCAGATGCATATAGTTATTATAAAATATCACAATAAACTATAAAGACAATATTATATAGTATTTCATTGTGACTTATTAGTTGTTATTAAACTAGTTTAATGTACCTGTTTTTCTGCGTTCCGTTTGAATCTTATTACGTCTGATTCAATTAATGACATATCAATTTAAAGTTTACATTTGACTGCGATATATATATATATATATATATATATATATATATATATATTAGCTAACTAGAGATGAAATAGGACAGTGCTTACCGGTCTTCTTCACTCTCAAATGATTTACTTAAGTCTTCAGACGAATTGGATAGCGATTCATCAGAAAATGTTGGCATACCATTCACATTATTTCCCATTTCACTTCCATCTTTAACGCCAGATTCTTTTTGTAATCCTAAAATCGAAAAGAAAAAAGTAAAGCGCGATGAAATGTGTTTCATAACTTTTTCCTTGCTAAGTGATGATTCTATCAATTGCGACAAGCGGGTCAAATCGCGATAAAAAATGTACAATTAAATGCCGACATTTAACAGGAAGCTATTGCATTTTTCTGTTCAACAGGTAAATGAATATATTTATCTAATTTGTGTGAAAAGACAATATTGTTGTTATCACCTTATTATTACAGAGCAATATTTAGGATTAAACATTGGACACCATCTTATGAGAGGCACTTTCACCATTTTTAAGAATACAGGCCAAAGAAAATTCTCATAATTTTTTTAAATCTAAGTTATCATGTCTGCTCTTGTAAAGAAAGACAAATTTCCCTAATTTTGACCATTTGTTACTTCATTCTTTTTTTTACCATGCTGTGCAAATCTAATCTGATATCTTCAACAATTTAATATTTGGTTATTATATACAACAGTATCAAGACATACTCATGTACTGTAATTAAATCAAGCAAATTATTAATTTTTTCAATTGTAATTCTAAGAGTCATAAATGTTAACTTGAAAAAAATATCCATATTTTAATTGATTAAAATATCGAATTTGCATTAGTTATTCCTTAAGTGCACATTAATTATACATGGACATGTAATTATATGTAAAAAATGCATAAAACGCGCATGGGGTCTTAATCAACTATTAGCTCTAATCAAAGAACAAACTTAATTTTAGAAAAATTTCTGGAATTTAGAATAGTGTCACTTACCATTACCAGATTGAATGGTTTTCTGCGTGAAATCTGTTTCACAGATATTGTCGTTTGGAAAACCCTGTAAAATATATATACACTAGTAATCTTTTTAAATAAAAAAAATGTAATTTAAAAAGTAAATTGTTAGCAAAAATAAAATACAAAAAATAATGCAAAATATACAAAAACTAAGCAAAAGATCTCGTGTTTCGTATACTTTTGTATATATGCTCTGAAGCTTTTGTCTATATACTCTTATAATAATGTTTGTTTCGAATTTTTTTGTATATATACTCTTCTTCTTTTGTCTGTATACTTTAAAATAACGCTTTTTTCGTATTCTTTTGTATATATACTATGAAGCTTTTGTCTATATACTCTTATAATAATGCTTGTTTTGTATTAGATGAAAATAAATCATAACTGAACCTGATTAAACTTTAAGAAAAAATATCTCAGCGTTGATTTTATAAATCGATAATCACATTTGGAATTATAAAACAATAACTCAATATACATCCTTTAGTAAGTATCATTAAGAAATCAACTATGTATTTCTAATATATCATGAAATATAAATACACTTAGAGTATATGTTCAATTTTGAAATTTTTTTCGAGATAAAGTTTTGTTTTACGCAGATACTAAAGTTAAAGCAACATAATTTCATCTAAAAGAAATTATATATACCCTTGAAATTCCATTTCACACGAACTTTTAAAAAAAGATGTAAATAATTATTGGGAGGGACGAGTTTAATTGCCATAACATTTCATTGAGATTTCTTACAACTTTAGGGGAATACCAAATCAGTAATTAGAATACAATTGGTAAATTTGACAGAAATATTGGCATATAAATTAAAAAATAAACTCTACATTTTCTGAATCCTGGTAATCATGCATGAAATTTAGATTTGAAGTTAAATGGTCATATAATACCAGGGCTACTATTTAACCTATTTAATCGATTGATATAACCCAATTATTAAATGCTATTTTTATAGGAAAATTTATTTCATAGAAAAAGTTTAGACTTATCATACGAATTAAACCAATGACAGCTCACTGACGATGTATAACTGCTTAAAATGAAAAGTAGAATACACACAAACAAACATAATATTAGTTCGTTAATCTTAATTTATTAAGAAACTTTAAAATTTTTTATTCTTTCAGCGAAATGTTCAGTTACGATAATAAAATTTTGTTGTTAGAAAATAAAAAATTAGAAGTAATTATACTTTTAATAGATAATTTAAACCTGAGCCGAAGACCATATACAGATACATAGATAATAAAAATAGGCTATTAATATACAAATAAATGGAAATAAGCAATTTAAAACCTACAACACTTTAACCAACATACTTTAACTCGGGATTCAACCATGAGAGTAATTTCGATATTTTCAACCATTAATCATTGTATCTTTCGATTCTGGAATAAAAGTAACTAACATCTTTCAACAATTCGCATAAGCTTATTTTTTATTAAAATATTAAATAAAAAAAAGTCAAGTTATTCATAGTATTCGAAATTTGTAATCCTTTCGCTTTAATGCATTTATTTCTCTGTAAAAAATCATTTATAAATGCAGAGAAAAAAATTACAATTAAATAATCCTCGCAAAATAGTTTCAAGTTGATTGAAATTAATAACTATTTTAATGAAAATATTATAGGCACATACCTCAAACTCTTTTTCACTATCATCAGTATCAGTAAAAATGGTAGTAAGTATCTCCAAGGAATCCCTGATATAGAAAAAAGTACATGTAATCATTTACAGAACCATTTTCGCACAATAACAGCACAAAATATTTGGACGTTCTCACATTCTGCAATATATATCCAGTAAACAAATCAGATGCATATAGTTATTATAAAATATCACAATAAACTATAAAGACAATATTATATAGTATTTCATTGTGACTTATTAGTTGTTATTAAACTAGTTTAATGTACCTGTTTTTCTGCGTTCCGTTTGAATCTTATTACGTCTGATTCAATTAATGACATATCAATTTAAAGTTTACATTTGACTGCGATATATATATATATATTAGCTAACTAGAGATGAAATAGGACAGTGCTTACCGGTCTTCTTCACTCTCAAATGATTTACTTAAGTCTTCAGACGAATTGGATAGCGATTCATCAGAAAATGTTGGCATACCATTCACATTATTTCCCATTTCACTTCCATCTTTACAGCCAGATTCTTTTTGTAATCCTAAAATCGAAAAGAAAAAAGTAAAGCGCGATGAAATGTGTTTCATAACTTTTTCCTTGCTAAGTGATGATTCTATCAATTGCGACAAGCGGGTCAAATCGCGATAAAAAATGTACAATTAAATGCCGACATTTAACAGGAAGCTATTGCATTTTTCTGTTCAACAGGTAAATGAATATATTTATCTAATTTGTGTGAAAAGACAATATTGTTGTTATCACCTTATTATTACAGAGCAATATTTAGGATTAAACATTGGACACCATCTTATGAGAGGCACTTTCACCATTTTTAAGAATACAGGCCAAAGAAAATTCTCATAATTTTTTTTTAAATCTAAGTTATCATGTCTGCTCTTGTAAAGAAAGACAAATTTCCCTAATTTTGACCATTTGTTACTTCATTCTTTTTTTTACCATGCTGTGCAAATCTAATCTGATATCTTCAACAATTTAATATTTGGTTATTATATACAACAGTATCAAGACATACTCATGTACTGTAATTAAATCAAGCAAATTATTAATTTTTTCAATTGTAATTCTAAGAGTCATAAATGATAACTTGAGAAAAATATCCATATTTTAATTGATTAAAATATCGAATTTGCATTAGTTATTCCTTAAGTGCACATTAATTATACATGGACATGTAATTATATGTAAAAAATGCATAAAACGCGCATGGGGTCTTAATCAACTATTAGCTCTAATCAAAGAACAAACTTAATTTTAGAAAAATTTCTGGAATTTAGAATAGTGTCACTTACCATTACCAGATTGAATGGTTTTCTGCGTGAAATCTGTTTCACAGATATTGTCGTTTGGAAAACCCTGTAAAATATATATACACTAGTAATCTTTTTAAATAAAAAAAATGTAATTTAAAAAGTAAATTGTTAGCAAAAATAAAATACAAAAAATAATGCAAAATATACAAAAACTAAGCAAAAGATCTCTTGTTTCGTATATTTTGTATATATGCTCTGAAGCTTTTGTCTATATACTCTTATAATAATGTTTGTTTCGAATTTTTTTGTATATATACTCTTCTTCTTTTGTCTGTATACTTTAAAATAACGCTTTTTTCGTATTCTTTTGTATATATACTATGAAGCTTTTGTCTATATACTCTTATAATAATGCTTGTTTTGTATTAGATGAAAATAAATCATAACTGAACCTGATTAAACTTTAAGAAAAAATATCTCAGCGTTGATTTTATAAATCGATAATCACATTTGGAATTATAAAACAATAACTCAATATACATCCTTTAGTAAGTATCATTAAGAAATCAACTATGTATTTCTAATATATCATGAAATATAAATACACTTAGAGTATATTTTCAATTTTTAAATTTTTTCGAGATAAAGTTTTGTTTTAAGCAGATACTAAAGTTAAAGCAACATAATTTCATCTAAAAGAAATTATATATACCCTTGAAATTCCATTTCACACGAACTTTTAAAAAAAGATGTAAATAATTATTGGGAGGGACGAGTTTAATTGCCATAACATTTCATTGAGATTTCTTACAACTTTAGGGGAATACCAAATCAGTAATTAGAATACAATTGGTAAATTTGACAGAAATATTGGCATATAAATTAAAAAATAAACTCTACATTTTCTGAATCCTGGTAATCATGCATGAAATTTAGATTTGAAGTTAAATGGTCATATAATACCAGGGCTACTATTTAACCTATTTAATCGATTGATATAACCCAATTATTAAATGCTATTTTTATAGGAAAATTTATTTCATAGAAAAAGTTTAGACTTATCATACGAATTAAACCAATGACAGCTCACTGACGATGTATAACTGCTTAAAATGAAAAGTAGAATACACACAAACAAACATAATATTAGTTCGTTAATCTTAATTTATTAAGAAACTTTAAAATTTTTATTCTTTCAGCGAAATGTTCAGTTACGATAATAAAATTTTGTTGTTAGAAAATAAAAAATTAGAAGTAATTATACTTTTAATAGATAATTTAAACCTGAGCCGAAGACCATATACAGATACATAGATAATAAAAATAGGCTATTAATATACAAATAAATGGAAATAAGCAATTTAAAACCTACAACACTTTAACCAACATACTTTAACTCGGGATTCAACCATGAGAGTAATTTCGATATTTTCAACCATTAATCATTGTATCTTTCGATTCTGGAATAAAAGTAACTAACATCTTTCAACAATTCGCATAAGCTTATTTTTTATTAAAATATTAAATAAAAAAAGTCAAGTTATTCATAGTATTCGAAATTTGTAATCCTTTCGCTTTAATGCATTTATTTCTCTGTAAAAAATCATTTATAAATGCAGAGAAAAAAATTACAATTAAATAATCCTCGCAAAATAGTTTCAAGTTGATTGAAATTAATAACTATTTTAATGAAAATATTATAGGCACATACCTCAAACTCTTTTTCACTATCATCAGTATCAGTAAAAATGGTAGTAAGTATCTCCAAGGAATCCCTGATATAGAAAAAAGTACATGTAATCATTTACAGAACCATTTTCGCACAATAACAGCACAAAATATTTGGACGTTCTCACATTCTGCAATATATATCCAGTAAACAAATCAGATGCATATAGTTATTATAAAATATCACAATAAACTATAAAGACAATATTATATAGTATTTCATTGTGACTTATTAGTTGTTATTAAACTAGTTTAATGTACCTGTTTTTCTGCGTTCCGTTTGAATCTTATTACGTCTGATTCAATTAATGACATATCAATTTAAAGTTTACATTTGACTGCGATATATATATATATATTAGCTAACTAGAGATGAAATAGGACAGTGCTTACCGGTCTTCTTCACTCTCAAATGATTTACTTAAGTCTTCAGACGAATTGGATAGCGATTCATCAGAAAATGTTGGCATACCATTCACATTATTTCCCATTTCACTTCCATCTTTACAGCCAGATTCTTTTTGTAATCCTAAAATCGAAAAGAAAAAAGTAAAGCGCGATGAAATGTGTTTCATAACTTTTTCCTTGCTAAGTGATGATTCTATCAATTTGCGACAAGCGGGTCAAATCGCGATAAAAATGTACAATTAAATGCCGACATTTAACAGGAAGCTATTGCATTTTTCTGTTCAACAGGTAAATGAATATATTTATCTAATTTGTGTGAAAAGACAATATTGTTGTTATCACCTTATTATTACAGAGCAATATTTAGGATTAAACATTGGACACCATCTTATGAGAGGCACTTTCACCATTTTTAAGAATACAGGCCAAAGAAAATTCTCATAATTTTTTTTTTTAAATCTAAGTTATCATGTCTGCTCTTGTAAAGAAAGACAAATTTCCCTAATTTTGACCATTTGTTACTTCATTCTTTTTTACCATGCTGTGCAAATCTAATCTGATATCTTCAACAATTTAATATTTGGTTATTATATACAACAGTATCAAGACATACTCATGTACTGTAATTAAATCAAGCAAATTATTAATTTTTTCAATTGTAATTCTAAGAGTCATAAATGATAACTTGAGAAAAATATCCATATTTTAATTGATTAAAATATCGAATTTGCATTAGTTATTCCTTAAGTGCACATTAATTATACATGGACATGTAATTATATGTAAAAAATGCATAAAACGCGCATGGGGTCTTAATCAACTATTAGCTCTAATCAAAGAACAAACTTAATTTTAGAAAAATTTCTGGAATTTAGAATAGTGTCACTTACCATTACCAGATTGAATGGTTTTCTGCGTGAAATCTGTTTCACAGATATTGTCGTTTGGAAAACCCTGTAAAATATATATACACTAGTAATCTTTTTAAATAAAAAAAATGTAATTTAAAAAGTAAATTGTTAGCAAAAATAAAATACAAAAAATAATGCAAAATATACAAAAAACTAAGCAAAGATCTCTTGTTTCGTATATTTTGTATATATGCTCTGAAGCTTTTGTCTATATACTCTTATAATAATGTTTGTTTCGAATTTTTTTGTATATATACTCTTCTTCTTTTGTCTGTATACTTTAAAATAACGCTTTTTTCGTATTCTTTTGTATATATACTATGAAGCTTTTGTCTATATACTCTTATAATAATGCTTGTTTTGTATTAGATGAAAATAAATCATAACTGAACCTGATTAAACTTTAAGAAAAAATATCTCAGCGTTGATTTTATAAATCGATAATCACATTTGGAATTATAAAACAATAACTCAATATACATCCTTTAGTAAGTATCATTAAGAAATCAACTATGTATTTCTAATATATCATGAAATATAAATACACTTAGAGTATATGTTCAATTTTGAAATTTTTTTCGAGATAAAGTTTTGTTTTACGCAGATACTAAAGTTAAAGCAACATAATTTCATCTAAAAGAAATTATATATACCCTTGAAATTCCATTTCACACGAACTTTTAAAAAAAGATGTAAATAATTATTGGGAGGGACGAGTTTAATTGCCATAACATTTCATTGAGATTTCTTACAACTTTAGGGAATATTTTTCAAGTGCTCAGTAATTAGAATACAATTGGTAAATTTGACAGAAATATTGGCATATAAATTAAAAAATAAACTCTACATTTTCTGAATCCTGGTAATCATGCATGAAATTTAGATTTGAAGATAAAAGCTGGTAGCATATAATACCAGGGCTACTATTTAACCTATTTAATTCGATTGATATAACCCAATTATTAAATGCTATTTTTATAGGAAAATTTATTTCATAGAAAAAGTTTAGACTTATCATACGAATTAAACCAATGACAGCTCACTGACGATGTATAACTGCTCAATATGTAAAGTGGATTGTTTGGTTGGGTTTTTATGGCGCAAGGTCCGTATGAAAAGTAGAATACACACAAACAAACATAATATTAGTTCGTTAATCTTAATTTATTAAGAAACTTTAAAATTTTTTATTCTTTCAGCGAAATGTTCAGTTACGATAATAATAGTTTGTTGTTAGAAAATAAAAATTAGAAGTAATTATACTTTTTAATAGATAATTTAAACCTGAGCCGAAGACCATATACAGATACATAGATAATAAAAATAGGCTATTAATATACAAATAAATGGAAATAAGCAATTTAAAACCTACAACACTTTAACCAACATACTTTAACTCGGGATTCAACCATGAGAGTAATTTCGATATTTTCAACCATTAATCATTGTATCTTTCGATTCTGGAATAAAAGTAACTAACAACTTTCAACAATTCGCATAAGCTTATTTTTATTAAAATATTAAATAAAAAAGTCAAGTTATTCATAGTATTCGAAATTTGTAATCCTTTTCGCTTTAATGCATTTATTTCTCTGTAAAAAATCATTTATAAATGCAGAGAAAAAAATTACAATTAAATAATCCTCGCAAAATAGTTTCAAGTTGATTGAAATTAATAACTATTTTAATGAAAATATTATAGGCACATACCTCAAACTCTTTTTCACTATCATCAGTATCAGTAAAAATGGTAGTAAGTATCTCCAAGGAATCCCTGATATAGAAAAAAGTACATGTAATCATTTACAGAACCATTTTCGCACAATAACAGCACAAAATATTTGGACGTTCTCACATTCTGCAATATATATCCAGTAAACAAATCAGATGCATATAGTTATTATAAAATATCACAATAAACTATAAAGACAATATTATATAGTATTTCATTGTGACTTATTAGTTGTTATTAAACTAGTTTAATGTACCTGTTTTTCTGCGTTCCGTTTGAATCTTATTACGTCTGATTCAATTAATGACATATCAATTTAAAGTTTACATTTGACTGCGATATATATATATATATATTAGCTAACTAGAGATGAAATAGGACAGTGCTTACCGGTCTTCTTCACTCTCAAATGATTTACTTAAGTCTTCAGACGAATTGGATAGCGATTCATCAGAAAATGTTGGCATACCATTCACATTATTTCCCATTTCACTTCCATCTTTACAGCCAGATTCTTTTTGTAATCCTAAAATCGAAAAGAAAAAAGTAAAGCGCGATGAAATGTGTTTCATAACTTTTTCCTTGCTAAGTGATGATTCTATCAATTGCGACAAGCGGGTCAAATCGCGATAAAAAATGTACAATTAAATGCCGACATTTAACAGGAAGCTATTGCATTTTTCTGTTCAACAGGTAAATGAATATATTTATCTAATTTGTGTGAAAAGACAATATTGTTGTTATCACCTTATTATTACAGAGCAATATTTAGGATTAAACATTGGACACCATCTTATGAGAGGCACTTTCACCATTTTTAAGAATACAGGCCAAAGAAAATTCTCATAATTTTTTTTTAAATCTAAGTTATCATGTCTGCTCTTGTAAAGAAAGACAAATTTCCCTAATTTTGACCATTTGTTACTTCATTCTTTTTTTTACCATGCTGTGCAAATCTAATCTGATATCTTCAACAATTTAATATTTGGTTATTATATACAACAGTATCAAGACATACTCATGTACTGTAATTAAATCAAGCAAATTATTAATTTTTTCAATTGTAATTCTAAGAGTCATAAATGTTAACTTGAAAAAAATATCCATATTTTAATTGATTAAAATATCGAATTTGCATTAGTTATTCCTTAAGTGCATATATTAATTATACATGGACATGTAATTATATGTAAAAAATGCATAAAACGCGCATGGGGTCTTAATCAACTATTAGCTCTAATCAAAGAACAAACTTAATTTTAGAAAAATTTCTGGAATTTAGAATAGTGTCACTTACCATTACCAGATTGAATGGTTTTCTGCGTGAAATCTGTTTCACAGATATTGTCGTTTGGAAAACCCTGTAAAATATATATACACTAGTAATCTTTTTAAATAAAAAAAATGTAATTTAAAAAGTAAATTGTTAGCAAAATAAAATACAAAAAATAATGCAAAATATACAAAAACTAAGCAAAAGATCTCTTGTTTCGTATATTTTGTATATATGCTCTGAAGCTTTTGTCTATATACTCTTATAATAATGTTTGTTTCGAATTTTTTTGTATATATACTCTTCTTCTTTTGTCTGTATACTTTAAAATAACGCTTTTTTCGTATTCTTTTGTATATATACTATGAAGCTTTTGTCTATATACTCTTATAATAATGCTTGTTTTGTATTAGATGAAAATAAATCATAACTGAACCTGATTAAACTTTAAGAAAAAATATCTCAGCGTTGATTTTATAAATCGATAATCACATTTGGAATTATAAAACAATAACTCAATATACATCCTTTAGTAAGTATCATTAAGAAATCAACTATGTATTTCTAATATATCATGAAATATAAATACACTTAGAGTATATGTTCAATTTTGAAATTTTTTTCGAGATAAAGTTTTGTTTTACGCAGATACTAAAGTTAAAGCAACATAATTTCATCGAAAAGAAATTATATATACCTTTAAAATTCCATTTCACACGAACTTTTAAAAAAAGATGTAAATAATTATTGGGAGTGACAAGGTTAATTGCCATAACATTTCATTGAGATTTGTTACAACTTTAGGGGAATATTTTTCAAGTGCCTCTGTACTTAAGAGTACAATTGGTATAAACTAAATAGAAAAATTGCATATTAATTAGAAAATAAACTATATATTTTCTGAATTTTGGTAAACATGTATAAAATTTAATATGAAGATAAAAGCTGGTAGCATATAATGACTACTATTTAACCTATTCAATTCAGTGGATAGAAATCAATAATTAATTGCATTTCATAAGAAAATTTATTTCATAGAAATAATTTAGGCTTATTATACGAATTAAACCAATGATAGCTCACTGACGATGTATAACTGCTCAATATGTAAAGTGGATTGTTTGGTTGGGTTTTATGGCGCAAGGTCCGTATGAAAAGTGGAAGACACACAAAGAATCATAGTTTTAGATCGTTACTCTTCCTTTTAGTTAGAAACTATAAAAAAGTTTCTTCTATCGGAAAAATGTTCAGTCATGATTGTAAAATTTTGTTATTAGAAAATAAAAAAGTTAGAAACAATTATTTTCTTTTTAATAGATTATTTAAACCTAGGTTAAAGACCACAGATTATATATGTAATAGAGTAGATAATAAAAGTAGGCAGTCACTTGACAAATATATGGAAATTAGCAGATTTTGAAGCCTATCATACTTAAACCCGGGATTCAACCATGAGAGTAATTTCGATATTTTCAACCATTAATCATTGTATCTTTCGATTCTGGAATAAAAGTAACTCAAATATAGTTGAAGAACATTATTTGAGATTTTAATTGAAGTTATTGTAACTCAATTTTAAATTAAATAAAGATTTTAATTTCAGTAAATAACTGATTTATAACAATATTTATCAATACAAAAATTAAATTTCATTTCCATCTTACAAAAATAGATTATAATAAGAACAAATTTCGGAATTTTCTATATTCAAATTTAGTCTCTATTAAATACAGTCATTAGTTTTTATTTTAACTGAAATCTTCCAACAATTCGCAAAAGCTTTTTTTTCAATTAAAATATTAAATAAAAAAAAGTCAAGTTATTCATAGTATTCGAAATTTGTAATCCTTTCGCTTTAATGCATTTATTTCTCTGTAAAAAAATCATTTATTAAATGGACAGAAAAAAAATTACAGTTAAATAATCCTCGCAAAATAGTTTTAAATTGATTGAAATTAATAAGAACTATTTTTAATGAAAATATTATAAAGCACGTACCTCAAACTCTTTTTCACTATCATCAGTATCAGTAAAAATGGTAGTAAGTATCTCCAAGGAATCCCTGATATAGAAAAAAGTACATGTAATCATTTACAGAACCATTTTCGCACAATAACAGTACAAAATATTTGGATGTTCTCACATTCTGCAAAATATATCAAGTAAAAAAATCAATTGCATAATTATAAAATATTAGTAATCAATTGAGGTTATATTAGATATTAATTCATGGTATCTTATTGATTGGTATTAAACTAGATTAGTGTACCCGCTCTTTTGCGTTCCATTTGAATCTTTCTAAACACACTGAAAACAGACCCACAAAATATATTAGATATTTTTCTAAGCGGCGAACCGAAATAAATGGTGTCCCAAAGATTTAATATTCTTATGTTTCGGGCTTATGAATTTTAAAGTTAATGCTGTTTAACACACACACACAAAAAAAAAAAAAAAAAAAAAAACATATTGTGTTGTATACAATTATGCCTCGATTGCAAACAATGTAAATAATTGTTACTCAAAATCAAGAAACAAAATCTAATGCAAAGATTATTGAAAAACAAATCGATTGTGGTTTTCCGTTAGTAAATTCTTTTTAGCTATAATAAGTTAATAAATATTAAAATCGGGGCGTTGCGTAACGAGCAACATTAAGAAGTTCAAATCAGTGTTAATTATGTTTTAAGCGGTATAATCAAAATTTCGAAAAGAAACTTAATTTTTAAGTTGAGTCTGTCAATCCTATACGCTTCACACTATTTCATGCACAGCCCATTACAACTCATTTCTGGCTAGAATAAGGATATTGCTTACATAGTTTTCTATTGATTTCAATTTCTTCTTAAAATACTAAAGTAATGAGATGCAGAAAAGCACTGTGGTATAGCGGTAGCACTTTGTGTTCCCACTCTACTACATTTACGAAGTTTTGGTCTCAGCTGGGTAAAGTCGACAAATCCTTTCACCCCCTTCACCTGGTCGATTAAACTGAGAACCAATTACTTGGTAGCTAAGCACTAAGGTTTTCGTGTTAGGCTGACCACCTACCCCGGAGACATGCTTTACATCACAGGGTCTTATCTATACTATTTACAAAGATACTATGGTATATTAATTTTTACTTTACATTACGATAAGGAGCTAATCTATCATAATGTACTACCTTTGGTTTTGAAGAAAATGATTTCCTTATACGAACCACGACGTCATTAAGTCTTTTTAGGACTGTGTAGGGACTTTCCCAGTTGGCTTGCTACTTTGGAGAAAGTCCTTTACGTCGAATCGGGTTCCACAACCAAACTTTATCACCTTCCTGAAATTCATGTCCTGTCGCTCTCGTGTCATACCTCGTCCTCATTCTTTCGGTCGTCAGGTTGATTCGGTCTCGAGCAAAGTTATGGACATTTTCAAGATGTGCCTGAAGGTCTCGAAGGTATTTCTCTGGCGATGAAGATGTATCCGGTGGACGACCAAACTTAAGATCACAAGGGAGACGAAGTTCGCGACCAAAGAGCATTTGTGATGGAGTATATCCGGTAGTCTCATGGACAGCACTGCGATATGCAAGCAGAAACAGCGGTAGCTTCAAATTCCAATCTTGCTGATTTCGGGAAACCATAAGTGAGAGATTATTTAAGATGGTTCGGTTAAACCTCTCTACCATATCGTCTGATTGCGGTGTAAGGCCGTGGTCTGCGTCTTGTCTAGTCCGAGAATTTGACACATTCCTTTAAACACAGCAGAGGTGAAATTTGTCCCTTGATCTGAATGAATTTGTAAGGGTGCGCCGAATCTGGAAACCCATTGCTTCACTAGAACCTCGGCTACTGTAGTCGCTTCTTGATCAAGGATTGAAAATGCTTCAGGCCACTTAGTGAAGTAGTCCATGACAACTAGAATGTATTTGTTGCCATTTGAGGATCGTGGTAAAGGACCCAAAATGTCCAACGCTATCCGCTCAAATGGTGCTCCTACATTATACCGCTGCAACCTTCCTCGGCTACGTTTCTTTGGTCCCTTACGTGCCGCACAGTCATCACAAGATTGGCACCATTTCTCTACATCTTGTCTAGTTTTGCTCCAATAGAAGCGTTCTCGAACTTTCTGTAGAGTCTTCATTACTCCTAAGTGGCCTCCAGTTGAGCTACTGTGCAATTCTTTCAAAACATCTGAAATTCTTGATTTTGGAAGAACAAGCTGCCATTTAAAATTACGTCCATCACCGGACTCCCATTTTCTGTATAACACGCCATTTCTAATATGTAGTGAGTCCCAAAGAGCCCAATATTGCTTAGTAGCAGGACTGTAGGTGGAGATGTCCCGCCAACTTGGTCTCATACTGGAAGATTCTTTTAATCTAAAAATTGGATTTATATCCGGGTCTTCTTTTTGGGCTTCTCTAAGCCCTTCATCACTCCATGAGTCTGGTTTCGATGGCGGTGAAACAGTAACTTGGCGTACCGAAGGAGTTACTAATTGATAGTTTTTCTCTACTCTAGAACAATTACGGAAGCTTCCATTACACGGTTTCCTTGATACTGCATCAGCATTTCCATGAAGAGTTCCTTTGTGATGACGTATTTCAAACTCCTGGATTCGTTGAATCCTTCCCTGCTGTGGTAGAAGATCATTTCCACCATCTTTTTGTTTAGGGCAGTTTCTTCGGACGTGTCCGACGGCACCGCATGTCCAACACTGAATTTTCGTGTTTCTGCCACCTTTACTCAGTTCTAAGCTACGGAGTTTTCACTGCAGATCTTCTGTTTTCTTAGATCATAGTCTGTATCAGTAGCAGAGACGGCTCTGATTGATTGCCGATCTTTACGCGCGGCTTGCTGGGTAGCCTCCATCTTAAGTGCGTAGACTAGAGCAGATCCGATATCTTTGACATCAGCGAATCTAAGTGCTTTCTGTATCTCCGGATCCCGCACACTATCGATAAAGTGATGGCGAGCCAGATCTGGACGTGCCTCAGCTGGGCAGTCCGAAAATGCAAAATGGGAAAGTCGCTGAATATCGGCAGCCAATTCTTGCAGACTTTCACCCGCTTTTTGATAGCGGGATTTTAGCTGTAATCTGCTATATTCTTTACTGTACTTTTCTCCAAACCGCAGCTAAAGAGCACTCGATAGGGTTTGGAAATCGTGCCTCTGCTCTTCCGGAAGCGTCTCGAGAATATCGGCCGCATCTCCTCTTAAAGAAGCCGCAAGGTGAATAGCTTGGGCCCGGGGATTGCATCCATTAGCTTCCACTACCATCATAAACTGGGTTTTGTATACCTGCAAGGATGATTTTCCATCGAATTTCGAAAGTTTAATCGTGGCCAGGGAAGGCATAACTGCCACATTGGGTTCCTCATGTCTGTTTGACATCTGTTTCTTCAAGCTTTCAATCTCCTTATTCATATTGTCTAATGCTTCTTCAACGTTTTCTTCGATCTCCAAAAACTTAGTTTCAACTGAAGTTACCTTAACTTCCACTGCATTCATATTCTCCTTAATGATGTTGGCGAATTCTTCTTTAACACTTACAATGTCCTTCTTAAGTTCCTTTCTAAGCTCCTCCTGTCCAGATTTTATCTCTTTCGTCATCTCGATTTTAATCTGTTCTTGTCCAGCTTTCATCTCTTCTTGTCCAGCTTTCATCTTTTCTTGTCCAGCTTTCATCTCTTCTTGTCCAGCTTTCATCTCTTCTTGTCCAGCTTTCATCTCTTTTTGTCCAGCTTTCATCTCAGCCATCTGCTCCGTTAATTTTTTGAGAAGACCTTCCATTAAATCCATATCCATTTTTCTTGTGACACGCTGCATCAACTCTTCAACCCCGCTTCTAACACCAGTTATACCAAGATTCGGGGTTCGTGTGGATTGAGAGTTGAAGAAAGCAACTATTCGATGAAAAAAAGACTTTTATTCGTAAAAATTCCACTAAAAATACCAGCTGTAATAATCACAATAATACAGCTACAATTCGTCAGATATGATAAGTAACAGCTTCCAACCACAGGTCTCAAATACCTCAGGCAGAGAACAGCTTCTCTAAACTAGCAATCACGACTAATCGTCTTCACAAAACTGACTGTCTGTACAAAAAACCTATTAACTATGTTGGGCTGCGGTATTTATACCTGACTTGGCGGAGAAATCTACTTATTTCGCCAAGGTTCTAGAAGCTTCTAGGCGAGATAGCCTAGAAGCTTCCAGAACCTTGCTTGCAAGCTTCCAGAGCCTATTATCTATTAATATTGGTCCTAAAGCTTAGGTGATGGATGTTTCCAGAAGTATCTATTTCTCGCCAAGTCACCAAATTATTAGAAAACCCGCTTTTAACGTATAACACGTCTAAATACCGAAATTTTGTCCAAAATGTGAGTATTTCCGATCTGTCTGAGATATTTTAAGACATATACAATAATTATTTATAATTTTGTAACAATATATACATATACATATATACACACACACACATATAAATACACACACACACACACACACACACACATATATATATATATATATATATATATATATATATATATATACATAACTAGAGATAAAATAGAACAGTGCTTACCTCCAATCTCCATCACTTTCAAATGATTTACTTAAGTCTTCAGACGTATTGGATAGCGATTCATCAGAAAATGTTGGCATAGCATTCACATTATTTGTCGTTTCACTCCCATCTTCACAGGCTGATTCTTTTTGTAATTCTAAAATTGAAAGGAAAAAAAAAACTAATGCGTGATGAAATGTTTTCCATAAATTTTTTCTTACAATATTATGCCTGCAATAATCTAGATTGCGTCAATTGCCTAAAATAGCGATCAAAAATGTATACGCAAATCCCGTCATTTAACAGGAAAATTCTGTCTTTTCTTGTTTAATAGGTAAATGAATTTATTTATATAATTTGTGTGAAAAAACAATATTGTTGTTATCACTTTATTACTACAGAGCAATATTTAGGAATAAACAGGCGCCAAAGCAAATTCTCATCACTTTTTTAATACAAGTTATCTTTTCTGCTCTTCTAAACATACACAAATATCCCTAATTTTGATCATTTGCTACTCTGCCACTTGTTTACCATGCTATTAAAATCTAATATATTCAAGGATTTAATATTTGTTTATTATGTATAATAGTATCAATACATATCATTGCAAGTTTATTTTGAAATTACAATTAATACCTTGCTTCTACCATAATAAGGCTCATAATTTATTATGGTAGAAGCAAGGCTGGCTTAAATAAAACTTAATTTAAATAACATTTTGTTATATTTAAATTTTTTTATACTTAAAATACTCTTAAAAAAAGGAAGAAATATTAGATTTTATTATCAAAATTCTAATTTTAATAATTAAGAATATTTTTCATGCACTATTAATTAAAAGAACTAAATGTTCACTTACTTTGACTGCTTTGAAACATTTTGAAATATATATTTTGAGTTAAATCTTCTTCTGTGAAAACCTACAACAGATATTAAAAACTTGACATTTTAAAAATAATCTTCCAGGTAATTTACGTTTTCAAAATATTTTTGAAAGTAAATCACAAAGCATTTATTTAAGAATCTTTAAAAGTATTGCTTACATCGGTATAGTTTCATTTTAAAAGCAACATAACCATGTGCGTACAAATGAAATATTTTTTTGAAGAGAAATAGAACTTCATTGAGGAACACTCTTTTTATTAATCTCTGCTTCAAACATCAAATAAAATCAATCATAAATAGTTGCTTCAATTTTCTGTCATTAATAAAAGTGCTCGATAAGTTATTGTTTATAGTCTAACTTAATGGCTTCTGCAGTGATCAAAATGTTTCCATGGAACGTTATTGAGGAATGATTGAAATTGAATATAAATTATAGATATCATAATTATGGACAACAGGAATACTTCAAGTAAATAATTCATATAAACAAAAAAAAAATCCACGAAAATACTACATAAAAAACCCCACCTGCTAATTGACATCAAATTTTTCGGATGTTCTCTTTCCATTTTTACATTCTACAATTTCTTAGATGATTTGTAAAAGTATTTTGATTTAGAAGTTCGTTTAGACAAAATTCTAACCCCGATTTTTATTTTGCATATTTTGGTTTATAAACAAATATCAAATGGTTTTTGCTTTTACAATCAGATAAAAGAAAGACAGTTTCTAGAGCTTTCTACCGATAGAAGTTAGTAAAATGGAATCATTATAACAGTCACAAAAATAATAAAACTTGTCGTTTTCCAAAGGAGTTTTATTATCTTCTAGAGGAAATGCATACTATATCGGTTTAATATAGAAATATTCTAAAATTTTATTTGAATCTGGTGACTAGCGAAAAACACTTAAAGAAACAGTTAATTGAGTATGGTATCATGAGATGCGGTGCCATATTTGGTATGATTTATTGCAGAGTACGAGAGTGCATACGAGTATACAATGTACATAGGTGCAAGGCAAAATATTGACATTTCATACTTTTTGAATATTATTATTATTTTTTTAAATAATACTGTTATTTTTTATCATATAAATTCTCAATGATCTTTTGTAGTATTGTTAGAGTAATTTCTGGTATTTAATAATTCGGAGTAATTATATGTATCAGACAAATATGTTAGTGATACAATCCAAATTTTATAATGATAGATAATAGTTGTAATAAAACACATACACGAGTTTTTTTTTATCTACCAGTTTTTTCTATTAATGTGACTTAGAAATTGGTGAAAAAAATGTTATCACATAAAAATATGTCATTTTGAATTTTTTAAATGTATCTCCCAGCAAAGAAAGAGAGAATAAATAATACAAGACAATAACACCAGCCGTAATGATTCTTGAGTTAAAAAACAAAAACTTCTTTTTTTAATTTTTTTATTTATAATTTCTGCAAAATTTTCAAGCAATAACTGAGAGAAGGAGGATTCGTTCATATTCAATAAGCGTACGATTTATGAAATCTCGTATAACAACTATTAAATTATATGAATTACAAAATAGACCCTATTTAACTTTACTCAATGAATTTCAATAAAAAATTTTGCCACACGAGCCAAGTCATATATATATTATTATCATTTAATAAGTATGTGTAGGTATTTTATAAAAACAAATATAAATATCATTGAGGGCTTTAAGAAGTGATAGCGTTCACTTTACATTACAGTATAAATTAAAAATAACAAACTGTATTAATTGATGAAATGTATAGTTATAAGTCATTGATTGATCAAAAAAGAAATTGAGAATTGAACTAGAAAATAATCGATTTAATGAAAACATAATCTGAGATAAATTTTCAGAGAATTAAAAGGAACAGTGACACTTTTGAATCTTAAGTTAAAATCAACTTAAACTATAAATCAGATGTGTTAAGTTATAGCAATATCAATTATTTTTTTTAATTTTTGAAATAAAAATAATTCACAGGAATTAGTGCGCATAGGAATGACATATACAGTGATTTTCTCAATCTGGACTGAATGATATAAAACATCTGGATAATTAAGGTTTCGGTTACAGAAATTAATAAATATAATAACTGTACAAAAGTTTCAGTAGGATACCAGATTATTGAGAAGTTAATGTATTTTATAGATATGTGCAGCTACAAATAGGTAATTATATCTGGAAAATAAAATTATTTAATTATTTGTTATTTATTAGAGATTCTATAATACGTACTTTTAATTTCATTGCCTTATAAAATTCTGAATATAAAAGCTTGAGTGTATGTGAAAAAGATGAAAACTTTTCTGAAGCAAAGTCAGACAATATTCTGTAGTCAGTAAAGAAAAGTTTGTGACTTATAGTTATTTTAATAAATGTATAACATAGTTAATAATAAACTAAATTTGAAATGAAATTGCTTTATTTTATCATATATATATATATATATATATATATATATATATATATATATATATATATATATATATATATATATAGATATACACCCTTAATCCAATTAAGGGAGTATTAAGATTAAAAAAGGTTTATTTTTCCAAAAATTTCAAGATATATTAGACTATTCCGGAGTCCCAATAAATTATTTCAATTATTTTTTTTTATATAAGTGTAAAAAATCAAAAAAAAAATATGAGACAATTCATAGTGATAGCAAATATCTAATATCTACTGATACTAAAAAATTACAGCTTTAATACATTATAAAAATGAGTAAAAAATAAACAGTATTTTTAATAATAATTGATAGTCCATGAAGAAGTAATAAATGGCATGACTGATAGACTGAACGAAATAGATAAACCAGAAAAAAATTGAAATTCATATTTACTCAAAAAAACTACTTATAAAAGAAAAAAGAATTCTTACCTTAAACACTTCCATATCATTATCCTGTTCTAACAGTTCAATAAAATGTCTTATATAATGACCGTAATCAGACATTTTCTCAAGAGACAATAAGAAAAATATTTTATTTTAAGCAAAGTGAACACAAATTCCCTTTTAATACATTTTTTATGAAAATAAATTATTTGCTTACAAATTATTAAATTTTACTAAACGACAGTAAAAATTTGATTTATATGATGATTTAAAACCCACAAAATTATTCTATGCGTTTAATATATTTTTAACTTGAAAACAAGCATTTTAACTTTTTTGGAATTACATGCTTTAGAAAATCAATATCAATTTCGAAAATCAAAAGATTATGATAATGCTTAAAAAATTATTCGCTAAATAATGTAATGGTTCAAAACTGAGCACAAAAACACGAAATTCTATGAATAATAAAAATAATCTATGAAAAATAAAAAAAATTGCTATGGAAAATAATACGAAAAGGAAATTATTACACTGTTCACAAAAACTTCCGGGAAAAAATTTGAAAAATTTTTAGTCATTAGAAAAAAATTGCTCCATATTTAACGATTTATTGCTTTCGTAATATTTAAATATTAAACGATATTCATATAAACTTAGTTTATAATATATATTACCTTATTTTTAATTTTAAACCTATATGAAAACTATACAGACAAAATCTTTTCTTCAAAATATTTTAAATTATTTGGTGATGAGTAACATTTGCTGAAAAACCACAATGCAACATTTAAGCAAAAATGGTGCCAGTATCTTAACAAATAGTAATCTTTAACATGATAATTTAATTTATCATGCAAGCGATAAATATTTGTTTGTTTTCTTTTCAATTGCATAAACTTGAAAAAATGCTTTACAATTTTCTGAAAAAATACAGATTGCATTTTATAAATTTCTGACCTTATTTTAGCCCTTTATGGTTTCAATTCCTTTCAAATTTTCTTTTCATAATTTCAAAGAAGTTTTTTTTATTTAATTTTCAATCAATGCAAATTACAGTTTAATTAATGTCTCTTTTTTTTTTGGATAATTTTATAAACATTGTAAGAAAAAACATGAGTAACATTATGATTTTAATTCCAATGCTTATGTATTTTTAATTTAAAAAATATTTTGATACAAACATATTTCAGATTACAACAATTTAAGAAATATCATGTTTTTAATTTAAAAATACCAATATTAAGTATTATTAAATCAAAAGAACAAGCTTATATCTGAAATGTATAAAAAATTTAATTTTATACTACTACTAAGTTTTACTATTTCGCCAACGCAAGTGGTTAAATAGCTCTCTCTAAATGATACCCATCGTTTTTAAATTTTGTACATTTTCTTAAAGCTTCAAATGATGTCCAAATGTTTTTTTGACTTTAAAGTCGAATAATTTTCAAATAATTGTTACTGTTTCTTTATCTACACTGGCCTCCAAAAGTCATGGAACAGCATAACATTTGGAGGTCAGTGTACATAAGGAATGTTTTTTTTGAAGCACACCATAAAAAATTATAAAATTTCTAATTTATTTGAATGATAAAAACGAACCTGTGTAATTTTATGCAAAAGCTTGAGGTACTTTTTTTTTTTATAGAAAAGAGCAGGTATATGTGAGTAAGAGAAAAATATGTGAACATTAATTTTGTAATTAAGCGTGTAAATTTTTTTTAATTAAGCGTGTAAATTTTTTTTTGATTTTTCAATTTTCTTTAGCAGATTCTTTGATAATAGTCAGTGGGATTACGCAATGTCTAAAAGAAGCCGTTTGCCTGATTCGGGCGTTGTGTTATGGTGGAAAGTAATCATGTGGATGGAAATCGCAGCGTGGTCCACCATCTCATAAATGAATATCAAACCTAAACTTCATAGTCCAGAAGACATGGTCTATACCTACCACTATCTACAACCCCCGTAGAAGACCGTTTTATAGTTTTTCGGTACTAAGGAGAAAAAGCACTTCTGTGCCTCAGCTTAATGCAGACCACTCTTTAGCATCAGAGAGAAGTGCACACGCTAATATGACTCAAAGCCATCATCACCATCAAAATCTCTTTGCAAGACTACAAGTTGGGTATATTCTTCTTCATTGGACGACAGAGAAGGATCCGCTTATCTTGGGCAAGGGAACACGTTTTCTGAACCTGACAGCGATGAGCTTTTGTATTTTTGTATAGACAAGTCCAGACTCAGACGGGAAAGAGATTCCAGGACGCATGCTGATTTTGAGAGAGTAAATCATTAGGTAGCATCAATCGAATACTGTGGAAAGACAGGTATTCGTTAATGGAATAACGGTTTGTGGAGGGATCTCACTCAATGGTCACACTGACTTGCAAGTCTTCCAGGGAAAAACTGTGACTGGTGTGAGAAATCGGGATGAGATTTTTATCCATATATTCGCCCATATGCCGATGTAACTCACAATGATTTAATTTTGATGGATGATAACGCAGAATCACATCGAGCTGTAGTTGTTGAGCGTTATCTTCAGGACTTTGGTTTAGAGTTATCTCTAAATCCAAACCTGAATAATTATCATGAACTGTGCCAAAATAGTTTTAATACTGTACAACCAAAGCCATCTACATGTCATGTCCTATGACACTGCTCTAATTTCTAGATAGCCCCAATTCCTAGTGCTCTAAGGAGCATTATTAATTAATTTATTTTCTATTTAGACAGCAATTGATACCCACCTTCTCCATTGTTAGTGATGCTTTGATACTTGACCCTTCTCTAGTGCCAAAGGCTAAAGTACCTATTAAGAATAAACTACCAGAATTTGTAAATTTTATATTGATGTCATTAACTAGATTCTCCCAGTGGATGATCCACTGCCTCCTTGTGCTTAAGCTATTTTAAGTATTTTTGTAATCCTTTTGTTGAATTTCTGTAAATATTGTCCAATGTCTCTCTTTACTACTCTCACTTGTTTGCACCCATACTCTGTCACTTCCTTTTAATTGTTCTGTTTGTTTTGTTCCAATGATTGTCTGTAAATTTTGTCTTTGTCCCAATTTGATCTTACCAATAGTGTAAACTCACACACAGTTACTCACCTTGTATTTGTGCTGTCTAGTAATGTTTATCGCCCACATTAAACTAGTCCAATGGGGACAGCTAAAGGCAACTGACGGATACCCTCCACTAGCGTGTGAAGTTGTTGCGTTTTGGAGCTTAGCTCCGTTGCAGCGGCGGTGCCACTTTCTTTTCTTCTTTCCAGCAAGTCCCATCTAAACTGGTAGAACCCTTCTTGGGTTAGGTACGGGGGACTTTGCTGGTGTATACTATACTATACGGCATCTGTGGGATTATCTTGGTAGACAATAAAAAAAGTTGCTACTTTAAGCCCCCCTCCAAGGTCTGTTGTGTGTGGAGAACTAGAAAACAGCTTACTCTGTGTCTGGATTTCACTTACCATTTCGGTAACCGGTAACTTGACAGCATGGAAAGTCGATGCTGCCAGTGATTCAAGCTAGGGATGTGCATATCCCTTATAAAAACTCCTTTTTTATGTTCCTACGATATTTTACTACATAAAACTGTAATTATTATTTTTTACAAAAATTCACTTTTCAGCGAGATTGCTTTTTTGTTATAAATCTCTCATTTATGCCTTTTTCTTATGTAAACTTCTATGTTGCTATCAATATATACCTATTTTGTGCATATATCAAAGTTTGGTGTTTCTAGAGTCAGTCATTTGCAAAATGGGTGAAAAATAACTGTTGTACTTTAACTTATGGAGGTCAATGTATTTTCTTTGTTTAGTCAGTAAAATGTCAGTTTAGAGAAATTTGCACCAGTTATTTGTAATAATACTGAAAATTCTAGCATTCAATAAGCTTGCAAAAACATTCTGTAAAATACTAAAATAATCAAATTTTTTTTTACTTCATAATTGAAAGAAAGATAAGTTTTATAATGCATGGTTTTTAATAATGTTACTTTTGTTTGATAATGTATGTTTAATAATGTAATGTTTGTATAATAATAATGTATTTTATGTTTAATAATGTAATGTTAATAATAAGTTTTATAATAATGTTACTTTTGTTTGATAATGTATGTTTAATAATGTAATGTTTGTATAATAATAATGTATTTTATGTTTAATAATGTAATGTTAATAACAAGTTTTATAATAATGTTACTTTTACTTTTCGTTTCAAAAAAATTCCCCAAAATCGAAAATTATAATTTTTTTTTTAAATAAAAAGAACTTAAAATTCTGAATTTTATGAAAAAATTGGAAATTTCATTTATTTTATTACTTAATAAAAACTGAACTTTATCTACAATATCAAACTGAATTGGCATATATGTGATTAAGTTGACAGATCTATGCACACATAATAAAAATTTAGTAAGTTGCCAGTTATATTACAGTATGTTAATAAAAATATATAATTAAGAGTTGCAATTAGATAATGTCATAAATATTCTGTTTCTCGGAAAAAAAGGAGAAAAATAAGAAATTGAAACACCTTTACCTGTATAATGGCTTAATTACTATATGATTAATTTAAATCTACTTATTTCAAAAATGCACATTGGTTCATTCATTCTTAATAAATAGCTATAAATATAAATATGTTTTCAAAATCAGACGTAGTTTTTTTTCTAAATCCGTTCATAATCTTTTTAAATTTTATGATATTGTTTTGACTATAGAAAAATTGTTTTTCCCATTGCAAGTTACCTGTTTATGTCTCAGTACGCTGGTTGTAGCAAACGTATTGGAATAAAAATGAAGGGTTAACTTGAACATTCACTAATTTTGTAATTAGAGATAATTCTTAAGCCTTTTCAATACCTAATTAAATTTGTTTTTAGCTTACCTGTATGTAAGCCAGCCTTTTATTATGCGATAAAGGGTTTTGTGTGTGAGTAAATCTAAATATATAATATAAATTGTAATTTTCCCACTTATATAAAGTTATATACAGGTTTTTCAGTGGAAGCTATAGCTTGCCAGTAGCTACCGCGATCTCACAGTAAAATGTGTACATCATAATTCCCCCCCCCCCCACACACACACACACATTTCTTGCTTTTCATTTTATTCTTTAACCTAAATCTCATTTAGGTTTCTAATATGGAAAAATAATTAACCGAAACTATATTACTATTTTTAATGTCAATGTTATCCTGCAGGTCATCCCTATTTTTTGATATTCAGTGAAGTTAGCACAGCTCTTGTTAAAATAAATTTTAGCTTATTTATTTTATCATTAACAAAAGAAGTTGAAAAACAAAATTAGTAAGCATTGAAAAAAATGAACTTGTATTGTAAGAATTAATTTGAAAAGTCCAGTAAGTATAAACTATAGTTTCACGTAAGCAATCATTAGTTTTTAATCGAATGAAAAAGCCTATTTTTACGTTATAACTTCTATATTTTTTTCTACAATGTTTATTTTCAAATAAAAATACATTTTGCATTTACAAAATAAAATAATACAAATGGCGTAGGTTAAACCACTTGTGTATCCGTTCAAATGCCATGCTCATAAGTTAATTTTTAAAAGTTACCTCTGTATTTGTAATTTTACTTATTTATGAAAACCAGCTCAACATTATTATACATAAAATATTTTATACCTATTTTGATATGGGATAACTATAAAAAGTACGCATTTACAATTAATTGAACTTTTGAAAACCAAACAAGTTAAAGATTAAATGTTAATTTGGAATTATCTCAGTATAAATATAACACAACTTCTATAATTTTATATGATTGTAAAAGAACAGTTTCGTTGAATAATAAACACATTTAAAAAGACATTTTGCAGAATTTATACAAACAATAAAATGTAAATGCTTCAACACATTGATTTTAAGTGATTTTTTTTACAATGGATTGTAAAAATGATATTTAAATTGATTTAAAAACGTAAATTTCACAGTTATACAAGTTTATTATTGAAAATGTATGTTATATAAGTTTTACCATTATGAAAGATTTAAGGATTGGAATATTATTCATTTAAATTTACAGTTTTAAATATCGATACACACACGAGAAGGAATAACATTTAATTTCTACAATAAGCGGCAATAAAATAAATAGCTTAATTTAGAATCTGAAGAAAAAGGATTAAATGCATAAATAACATAATGATTTAAAAGATACATAATTTTAAGTATAAATTTTCCAATATATAAATTAAATATTTATTCGCTCTTTTTATTTATATCTTGCAAAATTGTTAAAGAAAACTTACAATGCTTGATGAATGTAAATTTAAAAACTAGTGCACAGAGGATATTTAAACAGAATATTTTTCGTGTAAGAGTGTGATATAAAAAAAAGTAATATTTAATAAAGATTAAATGAAAGTAGGGAAAATTGGGAAGTCTAAAAATGGGCATGAAGTAAAAATTATGAGATAGGATAATATATGGAAAAATCCGGTGGTGTCTTTTGATTTACTTAATACAAAACTACCTCAAAATAGAACATTTTCTGGATAAATCAGAAATACTAATATATGTGATAACATAGCATATCTCTCCAATTTATAAATAGCATTAATAAATTGAACATGCTAGCTTTCGCAAGCCGCAATTTCCAGTCGAAACCGCGTATAAACTCGAAAAATGCAATTAAAAAAACTTATTTATTTAATTTTGCTTAAAATGCTATTTTGCAGCATGAAATAAGATCTCGAACAGAAAAAAACTAAAAACAAAATCAACTTCGAAACATGTTGAGCACTTAAAATTTTCTTTTGATTTCGAAATTATTTAATGTTGAAGTCTTGGACGTTCCAATGTATTTCCAATCGATTATGTTTCGGGAGAAGTGTAAACACATATTCTGCAATGGTCAAAAATAATTATTTTTCAAAAAAAAAAAAAAAAAAAAAAAAAAGTTCTCTTTTTATCGGAAAAAAAAATCACACTGAGGGAATACAGAAAAAGATGGGTGACGTAAATATTATTTATTCTTTCAGCAGAGAGAGAGATACATACACATAGATTAGTAATACGATGATCACTCTGAAATTTTTGAGATACAACTAGGTTTTTAAAGCTATGCTTATAAAATTTTAGGTGTGTTCAAAATATTGTCTCCTCCAGCATCAATGCACTTTTGTAGACAAATTTTCCACAGATTAAATGCTCCAAGCCATTCATTTCTTGGAATCGATGAAAAAAATGAATTTATAGCCACATCAATCTCTTCTTCTGAAGGAAAACGACGTCCACGTAAGTTCTTTTTTAGATTAAAAAATAACCAAAAGTCGCACATAGTTAGATCAGGTGAATACAGTGGATGTTCGATCACTTTAATTTGTTTTTGTTTAAGAAACTCAACTGTTAATCCAGCTGTATGTGAAGATGCATTGTCATTGTGAATCAATAGTCCCCAACATTCAGTTCTAGTAGAATTTCTGGAAGACATTTAGCGGTATACCAGTTTGCTGTTACTGTCTTCTGTCCTTTGACCAATCCCGTACTTCTTAAGAAAACTGCATGCATTGCTTTTTCTGTGTGCGTTATTTTTTCACCATTGTCGGCGTGGGATCATCTTCAATGACCCATACTTTGCTTTCTTGACGTGTTGGAACGTCAAAAAACGGTATATACGTTTCATCACCTGTTACAATTTTAGAAATGACGCGGTGGCCACCATCATTTAGCAATTTAAGAGTCTCTTTACTGATTCTGACACGCTCTTCTTTTTGGTGCTCAGTTAGATTATGGGGAAAGCAACGGCAAACTAATTTTTTCATATGTACTTCTTCATGAACAATTTTGTAAGTGGCTGTGGATTTAATGTTAAGTTCCTTCTGTATCATTTGATAGGTACAGCGATTATCATCCATTAACATTTTTCTTATGGCAGACACATTATCCGGGATTACTGCCAACGGCGGCCTTCCTGTGTGTTCTTCATTCTGAAGAAAATTGCGACCTCTTCTATATTCTCTAAGCCATCTGAATACAGTAGCACGAGCTGGAGATTCATCACCAATTGCTAATTGCATACGTTGAACGCATTCTTCTTGATTTAATCCTGCTTTAAAATCGTAGAAAATCATTGCGCAAAAATGTTCTCGCGTCAACTCCATTTTCTCTTCTGTTTAAAATTTATTCTACGCTAAACAAGTTGAAGTAAGTCAATAAAAAATCGTCTTCAATGTTAAAATACTTTATATTTTAAAATTAAACCGTTATTTTGTAAATTCTCGTCTGCGGTGTCTCAAAAGTTTCAGAGTAACCCGCGTAGATGTGGGATGGTACATTAAAATATTTTATATATATATATTCAGTGGTGGCCAAAATTGTGGACACTTTTGGAAATTTTTATGTTTTTGAACTTTGTATGCTTATAGAAAATGTTTCGTTTCGCAAAATGCAAACTTGTATATATCATTTTAAAGAGTATTTATTACTGAATTCAATACAAAACACTAAATTCAATTATTTGCAATACAAAAAAAGTTAAACGATAATAGTTATCGATATACATTAGATAGTGATGATTGCAGTGAGTTATCAGTACTCAGTAGAGTACCCTTTATTTTTGATTACAGCTTCACATCGACGTTTCATTGAGCTGACAAGAATTTTAAGCTCTTCTTTCGTTATTACATGATGCCAGGAAACAATTATAGCCTCAATTAGTTCCCTTTTATTTGATGGGCGCCTCATTCGAACAAGAGTTATCAAACCTGTTTCTTATACACTGCAATTACAAGTAGGAATTTTTGTAAAAGTATTTAATATTTAGTCAAGAAGCAATGACATCAAGTAAAAGAATAGATTGGACACCTAGAAAGAGATATTATATTATTGTGTTACGAGAAAGTGTCCTTTCTATGCTGAAATTGCAAGACAGGTGAGTAGTTCAGTGACTACATCTGGAGTCCGAAAGTTTTGTTTACGATATTAGGAGACAAATTCAATAAAAAACAAAGGAATATGCCGAAAAAGGTGCACCACATCTATTGATGACAGTAGAATAAAAAGACTATGTCTTCAAGATAGAAAAATGTCATCTGTGGCCATCAGAAATCTGAATGATGCTGGTGTTTCTGCCAGTTCAAGAACAATCAGGAGAAGATTAACAGATGTTGGACTGAGAGGTAGAATTCCATGATAAAAGCCTTAATTTTCAGCAACGGAAAAAAAGACTACAGTGGGCAAAGGAACACATTAATCGGACAGATGATCAGTGGTCACAAGTTATATGAAGAGATGAAACTAAGCTATCGTTATTCGGTAGTAATGGGCGAAAATATGTAAGACGTAGAATAGGAGAAGAGCTACATCCTGACTGCATTCAAGCAACTGTGAAGGACCCAGTTAGATATATAAATAGACATGTATAATTTGACTCATCACAAAGAGAATTACAATGTTGAAACAGAATAACCACTATATTTTCCAGACCTTAATCCTCTTTTCTGTTACCAATAACGTAACTATTCAACCGGTAAAGCTAATTCTAAATGAAATCGAACTGTCTATCTAAAATATTAAGTATTCTGTGTGATATTTGATTTAAATAAATTCATTATTTAGATTTAGATCTAATGGTGAATAAGAATAGAAAATTAGGATATATGAAAAATGTCACAAGATTGTTATAGAAAATTCTGCCTTCATTATGGCTCTTTTATATCCATTCAGAAATATAAAAGAAGAAGAGTATTTCAACTTCATTTTTAAATAAAATTACTCAATGCATAAAATAATTTTAATCGTTTTCATTGCAATTGTCTAAAAGAATTTGAAGTTGTAGTAATTGATTTTTGTAATAAAAATTCTTTTTGTATAATGTAAAAAATCGGTTTAACAAAATTGGAAATGGTATACTGTTTGGTTATTCTTAAATAATAATGTAAAATTCAATCCGGTTTTTGCTGTATATCCATAAAATATTTGTAAAAATATTTTTTTATATATATAATATCTATAGTTTAGAGCAAAATGCCGTCAAAGAAAATTATAAATGGAACGATAATTAGAGGTAAATCTTAAAATTTAAATATATCGGCAATTGATCAGCTGATGTATTACAAAATACTTTTTGAGATAAATCACAACTTACAGCAAATTATATAAATATCTCAAGATATAAAAGTCACTACGCAGTGTTACGTATAAACACAGTTTAAATGTATTATCAATGTTAAATTACACTTGTAATATAATAAAACATATAATTAAATATCTCTTGGTGAAATCTCTCAAAATATTATTGCAAACTTTATATCAAGCACTTATTTTCTCTGGTGGATGTAATAATATTTCATACATTCATTTATTATTCAAAGTTTGTTAAAATATTAACATTCTTATAATAATTCAGAAAATACGGTTGCTTTGTTTATTGGTTACGAGGGCTAATTAAGCTGGGATCCATTGTTTAAAATGAATTATAACTACTACAAATATCCATGCTTGAAGTAGGGTTCGAACCCAAGAACAGCAAATAGCTTTTAAATAATAAAAATGTGTATTTCTAAAAGTATGATTTCTACTTACCTCTGTATATTGCACACCCAAAATCAGAAGTGACTGAAAATGACCTTGCAGTGTCACAGAACATTCTTACCAATATTCGATATTGTCAACAATCAATCTTGAAAACAATACGCATTCATTTATAATTTTTTGTTATTACTTACACAAATAGTTCCACACATTTTTTAATGGTTCTATAATTTGCAATCTTTTTACGTTTTGTTGCAGCAATCAATTTATAATTTCAAACTATGCTTTTGAAATTTTTACGTTTCAGTAAATTTCCTTATTTTAACAGACGCTGAGTGTTAGGAAAGTAAGGTAATTATTTCCGGGAAGAATGTAATTTGTAATTTCAAAAAAGAAAATGTCAATTTTTTCGAAATATAAGCATTATTTATATTTTTAATGGATTTAAGATTTTGTTACAGTGAAATTGCTACGCATTTTCATTCATTCAGATTTTGTTAATAGCATTCAAAACAAATAAAGAACCATTTTTTTTCGGTGCTCACAGGTCTTTACGTAAAAGTATTTCCTTGCAATGAATGGTAAAAACAAGGTTGAAATTTCTTTATTTAGTTATAAACTTTATTACAAAAATATACTTTTTCGGGGGTTGGATTTATCTTATTTTATACATTATAAAAAATAATAAAATAGGGAATTCATTTCATGCATATATTAAATCAAATTTTCTCAAGACTGAAAACATTTAATCATACTCTCATATTTGCAATTATACAATTACTAACTGCGTTACATAGTTGAAGGTCTTTTTTATGAACTCGAAAGGTCCAGTAAAACAGATCGCAAAATCGAAAAACAATGTATTAGATTATTAAGATCTGGTTTTTTTTTACCAAAGTACTTTTTCCTTATGGATAAAATATAATTAGAAAAAAAACTATTCAGAATCCTTTTAAGAAGCACCTGCAAAATAAGATGCATTGTTAAAAACGATACATACTTTTAGTTTATTGATTAAAAATCAAGCAATCATTTACCTTTTTTCTGCGTTTTTCAAAATAAATTTTCCCATGTTTTTTCAAAGTAAAAGATTTTGCTGTTTTTTTAACTCAAAAAAATATTTTATTCTTATTAGCCATTCAGCTGCTTGTTTTACTAGCGGTCTTTGAAATGTACAATTTTCTTATTTGAAATCTGAAAGCTCTTCTTCATCACATTCTCAATAATTTCAACATCTGATATTTCTTTCGCACATGCATCATACGTGAGTCTATATTTAAAAAAATTCTAGAAAGAGAAATTTCAAGCAACAAAGGTGCTCTTTGTCGGAGATCATGCCTGAATGACTCATCTTTGCTCAAATCTCATCAGGTAAATTACCTTGGCTTTCTTCAGTTACGGTGAGATCTTTAATAAAGCCTGCATGTTGAAATGCTCTGGATATTCCAAGCACTGACAAATGCATTGCTTCTATAAAATAAATTTCGTGAGACCATTCCAACTCCCAGCCCATAATCACTTTTACCAGAAGTACCATACAAAATATGCTCTTGAAGCAGTTGATTATAGCCTGATTCATGGGCTGAAAGACAAAATTTGCATTAAGCGGGTGGAATTCTACAAGAATCGATTCAACATGAACAGTGTAGTTGCCACAATTAGATTAACTTTAGATTTTTCGATAAAAAACACGTCAATCTAAATCTCTATGCTAATTTTCAGTGATGCCTTTTCGATAAAAAACACGTCAATCTAAATCTCTATGCTAATTTTCAGCGATGCCTCCAGTCATCCAAGCTTTAATGTTAGCTTGATATGCGGCTGGTGGTACTGGAACATATTTTAAACATTTAGTCCTTAAATATTTTCTTTTGAAATTCAAAAACAAATTTTTTGTTCCATTCATGTTGACTACTAGCAACAAATTTTTTGCTTCCGTTTTTTACTCCTATTAAATTTATGGTCCTTAAAGCTAAGCTAATTGTTCTTTCAGGTAAGAGTTCTTAAAAAGCAAACCTGCCTCGTTCGCGGTGAAAACATCCTTTGGTTAAGTTTGATTTTAGTATTACTTATCACTCAAATTCCGATATTTTATTGACAGTTAAACTTTCATCAAACAATTTTATTAATATTAGTGTTCGGTTTTTTAAATTCTTGTAATTAACAGTGTGATACTTCGAAATTTTTTATGTTCAGCTTCATAGCAAAGCAATTGATAACTATATATAACTGATGTTGCGAATGTAAAATACAATAATTAATTATTGGTTTGCTATTTAGAACATTTATTATTTTAAGGAAAATATTTCATTTTTCTTGTTCAATTCCCTATACTTCTTGTTCTTTCGATTTTTTTTTTCTGCTACAGCAGTAACTAGAATTATCTTTCAGGAATTCCGGATCTTTATCCTATTCTTTACTATACAGAATAATAAATTTTAAGCCAGAATTTGTTATACTTAACGGTAAAAACTTCACCAATTTCTTCTGCTACAAACTTCCAAATCTTCCCTTTTAAAATATTTTACTATTTGAAATATCTTATTTATTGTTCTTATGTCCAGTCGCGGACACGCGAAAAAATGTGAACTTTAATATAAGATATCTAGAAGAGATGAAACGCTGTCATAACATTTAAGTGCATTATTTGCAAAAGATTTATTTAAACACTTTGGAAACAATAGCTCCACTTCTACCGGAAATTTGTGTGAAAGGCGTTGCGGTTTTTCAAGATTACAGGAGTCATCTGACGAGGCCACTCTTTCTGAAAGGGTATAAAAAATGCTGGATTGTGATTTTTACATGTGTTGTCTATACAAGAGTTGTACATTTTAAGCTCGTAATAGATGTCTCTACTGATGCATTTTTATTTAAATTTAGAAGATTTGTGGCTCGTAGGGTAAGTTGCTCAATTATATACTTCGGCAGTGTTACCAATTTTGTAGGAGCTGCCAATTCTTTAAAGCAATTGGACTGGAACAAGATTATGAAACATGGAGCTATTAAAGCTATAGATTGGAAATTTATTCCACCAACCGCTTCTTGGTGGGTGAAGCGTCTAAACGAGTGCTTGATCATTCAAGTTTGAATCATAAAGAGATGTTGGCAGTGTTAGAAGATTGTGAAGGAGTAATTAATATTAGACCATTAACTTACATCAATGAAGGTGACTCCATTAAAAAAAAAAAAAAAAAAAAAAAAGCTATTTCTCCATCATTATTTATTCAAGATGTTCACGAGTAGAGTGTTCCAGATAACGTCGCCGTTGATCAACAATCATTAAAAAATAGATTGAAATATAGAAAAACTTTACTTAGAAACTTAAAAAATCGTTTTAGATTAAAATATTTGGGGGCGCGCTCCTTCAAAGAAGGAAAAGTAAACGAACAAGCTGCTCAATTGATCTTGGAGATCTGACAATAAAAAGAGAATTTATTTAGTCGTTAAGTCGCATCACTGATATTATTAAGGGAAATGACATGTTCATCTAATGAAAGTACAGGCACAAAGTTCTTTCTTTTTCTCCTCTTCCTTCAACACTTACAAGAATTTAATATTTTAATTTCGACAAAAGTACCATTTTTTATCAGAATAAAAAAATTGTACTATATTGACACATATATTATGTAGTTGTCAATAGTATTCTTTGTGCAAGAAAATACATATAGAAATTTCCAAGGTTTTAAAAATTTTTTATAAATAGGGATTTTTTCTCATGCTTCATAAAGAAAGTATCGAAATAAAAATAATAAAATCATTATCAACAAACTTTAAAGAAGATTAAATATATTTACTAACATTATATATTTAAGAATATTTGCTAACGTATAATGAGTAAATATTTAAATCAATGATATTAAATTATTTTCTGAGTTAGAGCTCATTACCAATTCTATTTCTAATTACCATTTCTAGTTCAGAAGGAGTACAAGAATTGCAAGATATGCTTCCTTCTTCCCCCTCCTCTTATTGGCCTTTTTCTGCCAATATGAGACAAGAAGCATATGGTGTAGTTATATATCACTGTAGAAATGTGTTGAATACGTTGAAAAAGAAAGGGAGAAAACCAGTATAATGCTTTCAGATAATAATAATAATAACAAATTCTGAAAATTTCATTTTGCTAAAGAATATAAAAGTTAAAAAGATACTTAATTTCATATATCCTAAGGATGAAATGGCTGAACAGGAAAAAAATGTCATAATTTAGTATCTAAAGGGAAAATTCTTCCAAATATTTATCTAAAGAAAAAACGAGGTTATAATGATATCGGAAACATGAGATCCTTAATGCTAAATGAAAACTCTTCCTCTCACTTGTATGTAGTAAATATGTTGAATTTCTCCATTTCAATTGTAAATAAAATTGTTAAATCTGATGATTATCTTAAAAGGGCCAAACATACTGTTTATCGTCTTTACTTGCGTCATATCTTTGAATGTAAAGCATGTTGCAGAATTGGTCATGAAAGACATTTATCGGAGTCTTATCAATAGATGACCCCTTAGTTTATTTAAATGCAGCAAAAATGTTAGTTATTTTAAAAGAGGTGAGAAAAAAACCGCTAAATAGTTTGAAGAACTAAAATGTTTTTATAAAAGATTTAGGATTGCCGCTGGTTAATTAGAGAAAGACAAGATAAAAATTTAACAAGACTGATAAATCTGCCAAAATTAATTATTATAACATATTTTAATTCCAATTTTTAATTATGAAAATACAGATCTGTACCCACAATGCCATTGTTGAACTGTACCAAGGCAAAGAAAGCATCCTAAAACCAAAATCCGCAATTGTTTTTCTATAAATGTAGAATAAGAAGCAGAAATTAAAACTATTCTTATCATTGTTATTTCTACTAAATATCCTAATATATAACCGATGGAATTATGGGTTTTTGGTCTCTTAAAATCTACATTATCCAATCGCCGATCTATAAACTCTTTGTGGACTTCGAAAAGCCGTTCAAGGGGAGCGGGGGAAACAAAATATCTCTGCCAATTTTACAAAAAATGTTATCAACTTATAAATTCCCATGCAGAATGATAGTTTAAGAAGAAAGTAAATTGCACATTTAAAACATCAAATCTGAATATAAATTTTTGGCACATTCCAAAGTCGTCTAAAAATGTGAAAATAGACTCTGTATACATGTTAAGGAAAACAAGTAATGTTTTTATGATATAAAAACCGGAAATTTGTAAAAAAAAATAACTTACTACCTTTAATTCTTTGCAGGTATGTAACACACTTTATGAAAAACACAGAAAGTAAGCCATAATCATAAATTAACCGTTTTCGAATAATAATTCATTGCAGAAGTTTTAAAAAATAGTTATTTTTTTTTATTCTAGAAATGGCTCTCCGACGATTTTTTATAAATAAATTTCAAATAAGTTTCAGAGAAATTAAAAATATATTACATGGCTAATAAAAAAGTATTTATTAATAACTGTTAGGAAATAACTAAAGAGAATTATTTGATCACATAATCTGATAATTACCAAATCTATTTCGGCTTATACCTGAATGAGACAGTGCTGCAATTTTCAGATAAATATTCTTTCAATTTCCAAACAAAGAAACAATTACAAGTCAAACCTGAGCTATATGTCGGGCGACTCCAAACTTTCCATTCGAGTTTTATGGAAACTATTCAATTCAGCGGGAAAAAAAAAGATTAATTTAATAAGAAACACTTTCTGAAATGCATTAAAATCTATAAAAAGAAGGAATTTATTTGCTGGGTAGTACAAATAAATAAATTCAAAATTTAAGGATTTTAAATAAACTTTAAAAACAGGAAGAAATATTTGTCTGTATCGAAATAAACCTGTATCATTTTAAAAAGGAGTAATGTTGAAATCCTTAGAGTGCTTCGAATAAAGAATAATTTGGAAGAAAAAAAGAAAGAAACAGTGAAAAATTCAATCAATTCCTCAATTAAATTAAAAGACCAAAATTTGAAATGCAACATTAAAACCAAGCTCTATTTCTTAAATTTATTAAATGGTTCCAGTTCATTTTTATATATTTCAAACTTGCTTTTATTGTACAACAGAAAACGATAGAATATCATCACCATACCCCTCTCACTTGATTTGGGCTTCTCATTCTATGCCGAAAATGCTATGTTTCTTTTAAGATTTAAATGTTTTCTTGTAAAATGTATGTGTTTTCTTATATTTTTACATTCTGAATTAATTTCATTTCCCAGAGTATTAATATCTTGCTGTTTATTACAGAATATTAAAAACTAAAGAAAAAGAAAAAGCTCCCTTATTTCTTAATATTATTAAGAAATCTGTATCGTTTTAAAGTTAAAAATTTGATATTAGTATCGAAATTTAAGGACAGGAATTAATAAATAGAAAATTTAATTTAGTTTCAAACTAATGAAGAAAAACTGAGTAAAGTATTTATCTGCAAAGTACCATTTGAAAATAGAAAAGACCCACATTTCAAAATATATATATTCTTATAACTAATGATCAGAATTTCTGAATCAAAAATATTATCAGAATTTCTGAATCAAAAATATTATCAGAATTTCGATGCACATCTATCAATTCTTGCGGAATATATAAATTGCTTTATGCATGATAACATCTTCGTAATAAGAAAATTTCTGTTGATGTGAATTTGGTATTTCCAACATTTTCTCGAATTTAAATTTCTCAATGTTTTCTGGAAAGAAGTTTGAAGAGTGGCTAATGCGCATTTTATGTGACGATTAAAAACAGATTTGATCGTTTTTATTAATTTACAATTACTATTATTTAAGTATTTAGTTTACTATATTTCATTGAAATATTTTCTTACAACATATAGAATATATATAAATTATGTTATATTCAAAAATGTTATGAAACATTGCCTCAGAATTAGAAAATGCCATAGATTCATTGATAGGCATTTGCAGTTCCATTATAACTATCAGAAAAACTAAGTTTTGTGAAAATACGAATGTAATTACGTATTTTAACAAGATAAATATATTAATAAAAGTTTAAAAGGAAGAATAAAAAGTCTAAAATGCCATCGATTAATGATTACGCAATTAAAAAAGACTATTATCTTTACATGCAACAATTTAAAAAGAATTGTCTTTTTTAACTGCTTAATTTTGTAAGGCTAACAAATCAATAAAAATTAAAAACGAATCATAAAATTGGTAAAACCCTTTTTAATCATTTAACTATTTAAAGAGTATTTTCATCTAAGCGATTTTTTAATTGATGATAAAGTTAAGGGATTACTTCAATAATGGATATAATTAAAAATAAAATTATAGTCAAGATAAAGACGATCAAAAAGACTGAAAAATAACAGCTTGTAAATGTTGGAAGTTAATTTAAATCAAGTATAAAAACCATATACATTAAGATTTTTTTCCTCCAGACTCATAATATTTATTATATCATTTAATGGAGTGAAATAATTTTGTAAGTGAACCATTTTGTAAAAGTTCTTGGATTTTAAAGTTTATTTTCGATTTGGTTTTTTTCAATTTTTTCAATATTATATTATGGTTTTATTAATGTTTATTTTATTTGAATAATATAGCTATCAAATGTATGAAGATCAGTAACAAAATAAGTTAAAATCTGCCTAAAATTTTTATAATTTTGACGAGATGAACCATAGAATTAACAAATATTTAAAAATATAATTATTACTACTTGTACACGAAATTTCATTTTACATTGATTACACAAATTCTGGAACAAAATTTTTATAAGATTAATCAAGAAAATACATCCAGAATTCAAATTAAAGATAGCCAAATTACTTTTCAAGAAAAAATTTCTTTGTTTTAAAATTCAATATAATTTGACTTTATATTCAGGAAATAATTTTACAATAATAATTAACAAATAAATAAAAATAAATTTCATTGATATATATTATATATAAGAGCCACCATATACATATTTTATTCTTCATCAGCATAACTGAAAATAATTGAATATAAAAACTAATATTTTTTATTATATATTTAAACACATAATGTAATTAATTGATCGTTAGATGTGAGTGAGATATTTTCAGTAAAAATTAAATCAATAGAAAGTAAATTAAATAATAAAATGAGAAATAATAGTAACGAAATATGTAATCCACATTATTAAAATAAAATAAATAAATATATAATCATGCAAAAAATCTATTAATTATTTAACTAAACAGATTAATTATTCTCAAATATCCCAGCATTTATGTGATTAATTTTAAAAGGATGATTTATTTCATTACAAAGAGTTAATATGAATATTCTTACCTTCGGTAATTCTGTTATCCTTTCCCCAAATATATGATGGAAACAAAATCAAATACTTTCTGATACCCTCAGATTTCAGAAATGTAGCCGAAAACGAAAGATGAAGTAAGCTTTTGTTGCCACCAAGAATAGTTTTACTATTATGTTTTTAAGATTGTTATAGTACCGTAATCTGAAGCGTTAAGAATTCACCGAAAAATATTGAAAAAGGGATCTCATTAATTATTTGTTGAATTAAAATTTAATAATATTGTAAAAATTATATTCATAATAATTTTTTTCGAAATGAACCGATAATAAATCAATAAGTCTGTAAATGTCTCAAAAAGAATATCCTTTAAATAAGTAAAATTAATATTATGAGACACATGCTTTCTAGAACGAAACATTATTAGAAAATGAAATTTGATAAAATTAAGGAGGAGAAATATAAAATTTTGGAAACCAACCCATAAGTTTATGAAAATATATCCTTCAACAGGAAAACAACGAAATTTAAAAATTAAGCTGGAAAAATAAGTCTGCGCTTAAAGGAATAAGCAGTAATGATTTTCTTATTAATATCAGTTATTGAACATTTATATTTTGTGTAATTATGAGGAGGAAAAACATTTAAATTTGAAGATATTCAGATTTCAAAAGTATTTTTCAATTCATTTGGAAGTTTTTTGCTTGATGGCAAACAATTATCTTCTATATACGTTTCATTATAATTAATTAGTAAATTTATTCATTTTAATGCTGCACAGTATTTGTATAGTAAAATCATAAAAAAAACGTTTAGTTTGCCCTTCTCCTTATAAAACAATAGTAAGCTATTAATGACTGGAAGTATATGGTTTTTAGTGATGAAATACATTTGCTTGTAATATATTTCAAGAATAATTAAAAGGAAAGAAAAAACTTTATTTTTAAACTAATATTTAACACATTGTAATACACCCTAATAAGCAGACGCTTTAGTTCTTTTTTATTTCACAGCTATTAGCACGAGAAGCTTAGCTTCATATTTTAAAAATCTTGTCTAATATATTGAAAATCAGGCAGTTTGATTGTTGCAATCATGGAACTATTTAATGGAACATTGCTGTACGAATTTTCTCCTTTATCAGCATTCGAAATTGATCCCGATTTTTATGCGGGAAAATAAAGTAAAATAATTGGTCTGGTAAATCACTAGCTTTAAATCCCATTAAACTAGCTTTAAATCCCATTGACATGTACTCAAGAATCGTTTATCCAAGATGAAATGCTCGTCAACAGAGCGAATAATAAAACAAGTGTTATGCAATTTGGATTCTACGATGATGAATTCAAGAACATGTGCGCTACACTAGAGGGGTCACTGCTAAGATCTGTAAAACAGGTCATTTTTGCTAAAAGAAGACATACTTCGTACTAAAACAGAGATTTATTTTCCAGCTGAATGCATGTAAAGGTTGAGTTTTTAGAAAAAAAAATCATTTTTTGTTTCATTTTTCTCAATTTATTCAAACAGTATAATACATTATTAAAAAAAAATTCATAGTTGATTGGTTGTAAACGGCTACCAAAAAAAGCTTATTACCATCAATAGCTGATTAAGTATAAAATGTTAATTGTAGTATGAAAAAATACTTTTTTCATAGGCATAAACTTGTGCATTTTATTCACATCAAGTTTATAAACATATTTCCTTATAAAAAAATGCATATTTAAAATATAAATAACCTAACTATTATTCATTTGAAGTAAGTGTGGGGTGTATAAATATCTTTATAACCATACCACCTTTTCTCAAAATAAAGACAAAAGGATCATACAGAAAAATATCACTATCAGATATTAAAATCCTTGTTTATCAAGCTATAATATCAAACACATTTCATTAATCTACAGCCTCAATATTATAATTTTACAGTCATACAGGGATGAAAATTTTGAACTTCATTTAAGATCTTTTAAGGAATTTCAATTATATATCGTTCCATATTTCATATTTATGTAAGATAACGTGCTAGGGTATACATTACACACTTTTTTAACATTCTTTAAGAGATATAATTGAAATGATTCTCATTTCTTGAAAACTTTGGCTCACAAGTTCACATAATTTTAATTGAAACCTAGATAAGATATTAATATAAGAAATATTTCAGAAACAATGTTAAAACAACTTAAATTAACATTAAGAGTTCTTAATAAGACATAATCAAAGTTCCTAAACAGGCGGAATTAGTTGTGAAAATTCTGTTTTCAACAATTTCTTTAACAGATAAGAATTCTGTGAGCTATCATATCAATTACGTGAGAGTTTAGTCAGACTGTTTTAGAAAAAGTAATGCGTCATTGTTTACCAGCCAGAAAAATTCCTGATGAATCATTTAGTCATAAAGTAATTGCCACAAATACTCAAAACACATCTAATTTAACATAGTTAAAACACATCATCAAATAAACTTCTAGATACAAGAATTCAGAAATATCTCTCGATTGTTCATAAATAATATATAAATTAAATATGTGGACTCTCATCAATTTCCTCAATTGCTTAGTAGAAGAAAACTTATTTTTCTTAAATAACTCTATTTTTCATTTTTGAAAAATGCAACTTACAGATCAACAAACTGATCTTAAGTGATAGTCAATGTCATTTGTTGAATATAAAGAAACTAGTGTAAAGTTAAAATTTATGGAGTTTTTTCTTATTGGTGTAATTTTAACATTAACATTACTTACTAATCACTCTTGTGATGTTTGCCAGAATCTAAAAAATTTAAGTTATACAAAACTTTCTTAATTTTTAAATGAGCCTCATATTAGACGAATAATATTGTTTTCAGATTTTTGTAATCCTTTCTTAAAAATATTATAGCTTTTCAATGCTTTTCTTTATATTTTTATATCATTTAACAACAATGCATTACATAAAGTGGTTCCATAAGCATAATAAATGCAATAGCTTTAATAGTATAGATTGAAAACATCAGTATTATTTGTTTGAATAAAACAACCATGTCGATGGATTCTGGAATTTCTCAGGCTCCCCATTGTTGTCATGTTTGAGTCTGCATTCTAACCTTCGGGCTCTTTATTTTTATATTTACATTCTCACGTTAGATTTGTCTCAGCATTATTCATTGTCTTCGCAATGATTATTAAATTAAAGTAAAATATTGTGAAAAGTAAATTATAAATTACTTTACAATAAATCTTAGAATTTCCCTTTTTTCTACTGAAGTTTGTAAATAATCATTTTCTTTTCTTATTTTAGTTTAAATCTAATTCTCCTGAATTATGAAATTTTCTGAGTAATGTCTTAAGCAATTATTCACTAAATTTTTTCACCGGTTTATTTTAATTCTATTTTAATAGAATTTTCTTTATTAATTTAATATTTTACATTTTCCTACACGAATTGTTTCGTTTTGATTACACAGGTTAAATTCCTGATATGCTTTTCTTATTAGAAATAACTGTAAATATGTATAATAAATATGTTATATTTTGTCATTAACAGTAATATATAAAAATAACTTTTTCCTTTCAAGGCCATTTTCTTGAAAAATATTCTTATTAATATTAGTTAAATTATACACACTACGGTATCAAATAGTGAATATGAAAGATTACAGAGTTAACTAAAATATACTTCAATATTTTTTTTTCTAAACTTATCTAATTCTTCAAAACAAGTACTCCAACTACACTGCTGGCCACCGTAAATGCAACACCCTGAAGGAAGCATACAAATAACATGAAATTTACAACATGCATTAGCGGAGGTGAGATATGCAAATGATTAGAATTTCAGCGCAGACGCACATTAGGCGCGCCTGTTGCAACAATTCAAAGCTATATTTAAGCCTTAGAGATTTCGACGATTTCAAGTTCATGAGAAATAATAGTGGCCTCCCGAGATTATGGATTATCTTTCAGGGAAATCTGTAGTCGTGTTGGACGAAACTAAGCAACTGTAATGCTTAATGGGATCGTTGGATGCAGGAGGGTGCGACGGACCGACAAGCTTGATCGCATCCATTTGAGTGCACCACTTCACGTGATGACTGGCAAATTGTGCGCATGGTAGTGACGGATCGCTCAGCCCCATCACGGGCCACAGCACATTTAGTCTGTGATGCATCATCCAGTGTCTGCGCGTACCATTCGACGCCGTTTACAGTATAGAGTGGTCTGTATGCAAGATGTCTATTGCTTCGTCTACCCTTGATGCAGAACCATAGACTTCTCCGTCGCCAATGGTGCGAGAAAAGGATGATGTGAATGGTAGAATGAAACTAAGTTGTCTTTACTGACGAGTCACGCATTGCCCTGTACATTAAGCAGCCAGCCCTATATCTTCGAGCTGTTGGAGCCAGTTGTCCTTCCTTACCTTCAGGGTTTGCCCGCAGCCATAAGGATAGTGCGCGACCACACGCGGCACGCCATAGGTTCTTCACTAATCGTCAGATTTGAATAGTTTCCCTGCCCGGTTTGCCCCCCAGATCTTTCACCGATAGAAAACATGTGATCCATGGTTGTTGAACGATTGACTCAGATTACATCCCCAGTTGCCACACCAGATCAACTTTGATAACATGGGGAAGCTGCTTGGTTTACTGTACCCCAAGAACATATCCAAAATCTCTTTGAATCAATGCCGAAATATTTGGCAGCGATGATCTCCAACAATGACGGCTGCTCTGGCTACTGATTTTGGCAGTAACCACATTTTGCAGAAGTCTATAAATTTAATCTATTGATACTTTGGTCAACATGTTATATAAAAAATAAATCTAATTGTGATATCTCTTTTCTTTCTTGGTGTTGCAATTGGGTGGCCAGTAGTGTAAATTCTTGTTTTAGATTAATATCACAACAAAATTTGCAAACTAACTCGAACGATTAAATGTAAAGGAAAAATTTAAAAGATGTTACGCTTAACATTAAAAAGTATTTTAAGATAAATATTCCCTCAATTAAATATGAAGATAAGTATTTTTAAAAAATACGTTTCATACATGAAAATTAAAAAAAAAATTATATAAAAATGTGTTCATTTAATTAAAGAGTTTGAAAATTTTGCTTGACGTAAAACCCATCAATGGTTTTCGACTCAACACATTGACAATGAATCCAAAATTGTGTTTCCACATTTGTTGAATTCACGGAATATTTGCATAATTATTTAGAAACTATTATTAAAATAATTATCAATACATAACATTGTTATTATATTTTATTCACATATACAACCTTATTATAATAATATACAAGAAGGTGTGTTAAATATAAATGATTGTACTTAGATATAAATTTATGTTCAGGCATTGAGTCATTTTTAAATCTATAAATTTTAATGTGATTGCGTGATTATCTAGGTATATAAATAATATTTGTCATAATTAAGTTTAAATTTGTATATGTTGTGTTTATACTCTCTTACTTTCAAAATAAATGAGTATGCATCTTTTTACACAAATTTAGTTCAATCAAATAGCTCATGAAGATTAACTAGGGGAATTATATTAATTTAACTTAAAATTGTGTGCAGTAATAAGCTTAAACAAAAATATTTAATGACTTTGAAGTTGATAATTCATTGTTATAGTGATGGTTAGTTTACTACCAAAATTTCAATATAATAAACACAATCAGTGTCGACTGTTAATATTGCAAAGTAACGTAAAACAATAGGAATTTTGGACAAAGAACACCTACTTTGAATATTCGTGCAATGTTATTGAACGAAATTAGTATGCTTATACATAAGTAAGATTCTGAAGAATTGAAAGAAACAATTTCCTATAATCCAAATTGATGTTCAACAGACACTATTTCAAATATTTCACCAAATGAAGTGTATGCTTCAATATTCACGGATGTATTGTCGCACATAAATCGAATATCACCAGATCTAACAAAGACCATAAATTCTTTTATTATTTGTAAAGTCGCATTTGGATTGTGTACCATTGCAAAGATATTTAAAGAAGCAAAGAATTGAAATACACGATTTTCTATACGGATAGGCGAGTTATATATGCCAAATATCTTTTAGCCAATTGTATCTTTTCAACTATAAAGTTCGTTGGTGTATTTATTTTGAAGTATTTTCTGCACATAATCTGAGACCTTTGCATGTTATTTTAGGTAAATTGAACACCGATTTCTACATTAACATTTTGTACACTCAGATAATTTCTTCATTCAATCATCTATACAGAATTGAAGAATATATCTAGAACAATAGGATGTCATATTATGCATATTATACTGCTTCTTCAGTTAGATCGTAATAGCCCAATAAGGATATAAGCCAACTGCCTTGGTCTGCTCCGAGTTCTGACTTGTTTCCCAAGGAACATTTGAGAGATGAATTAGAATGATCTGTATAGTGCAAAGAACTACTTCTAAAATTTAGAGCTAAACTGGTGAAATACTTGTAGCAAGAATGGATACCAATGACCATAGGTGTGCACCAAAACGTTATTCAATATATGCTTAGAAAAACTCCAAAGTAATTTCAATAATTACGTGACCATTCATATTGAAGGACATTTTTCTTTTCTCTTACTATGACATTCTGCCATAATTTATTCTATTGGAAAGTGTGGTGTGTGTTCTTGATTAAAACATTTCTGATTATCATTTGAAAAGATATTTTTCTATCATAGACCGTTTTCATTTCTTAGTGTTTAATCCCATAATAAGTATGCAGAGTGTAAAAACTTAAAACCAAGCCTTTAGTTGTGCAGCAATTGCTAGGATTACTAAGAATTTTCCGTTGCTTAGAAGCTTCTGATATTACAACAAACCATGAGAAAAACAGGGACTCTGGGTTTTCTTAATGAAATCAAAACTTATTGTAAGGCTATCAGTCCATAGCACATAGGCACATTGCTTTCTTTGGATGACAAATTTCATAAATGTAGTTAGTGCAAAAAAAAAAAAAAAAAAAAAAAAAAAAAAAATTATTTACTATGATAAATAAACTTGTACAAAACCGGAGCACAATATCCCTTCTCATTGTGAAGTTTAAGAGTTGCCAGGATCGAAGATGAAATTTTCTACTTCAAGCAGTGGTTGATATTATCAGACTATGTGAAATCCCCAAGAACATGATTTGATCTTCGGTACTGCAATAAAAGAAAATCCTAATAGATGGTAGATAGCAAAGTGCTGTAGTAAACCAGTAAAATTTTAGTGTATAGTTTTTTGAAGCATTTTTTTTTATCGTTATTCAGCTATATTCAAATATCAAAAATGAAGAAGCTTGTAAATTTATAAACACATATTTCGGCTAACTTTCATGAAGAAGATAAATTTTACCTTTGTTAGAATATGAAACTATCTTTTTCAAATCATTATCATGATCACGATTTAATTGCTTTATTTGAATTAATAATGATCACCTTATTAAGATGAACCTTTAGTGACAGGAATAAACATATAAGTATTTTCTTTTCTTAATAATTGTGTTAAAATTTGTTAGTTCGCAAAAGCAAGACGATTCTGTTATTCCATATGATCGGGTTTTGACATTGCGTTTGATAGATATGTGAACAAAATTTGGAAAGAAGGAAAGAAACTAAATTCTTTTTAACTCGAATAAAAATGAGAAAATTTAATAAATTTTTCCACAATATTTATTGCAAATTGTAAATAATCCTGAAAATTAATTGATGAATTCCCCTATTAAACTAAACTTATGCAATTTAAATTATAAATGAAAATCAAGAATTTTCTTCTATAAGTGGGAAGAATATGTGTTTACACAGATCTTAAATTAAATTATTTTTACAATAAATGACATATATTTTTTTATATTTATTAATTTCCCTTATGCTTATTTACTAAGTAATACAATATGCGTGCTGTTTCATTTGTTTCACGTTTGGAGTTTGAATTTAGAGGCAATGTATCAAAAAATGCAATTTGTCTGGGAGATGCTGATAATAATGGAGTAAGGGATTTAAATATTTTGTTTCTAGTGTTTCTTATGAAATTATTGGATGGTGATTCTTTTTTTATTTACTTGATATTTTATTTTTGTATTCTAGATACCAACTTGACAAAGTTGTTGTATTTAAATTTCTCAGTAAATTTCTATTGCAAATGGACAATTCTGTCTTATATTAATGTGAATAAGAGGGATCTCATCATTAGTAAAGTTAAATTTCTCCTCAAAAATTATGTCTATAAATGCTTTTAAAAGATTTATTTAATAATGAAAAAAATCTTATCTTATTTGTCTATTGATTATTTTATTTTTGAATTTTTGATTCATAATGCTTTATTATTTGTTGCTAATGCATAAAATTCGAAGCAAATACATATATATATATATATATATATATATATATATATATATATATTTAGAAATTGAATCTGTACTTTAGTGCAAATATGAAATGAAAGTAATTTTAATTTATGTTGTGATTTCTCAAGATTAAGTAATTTTTGATTAGAAATTAATGTAATCCTTGAAATTTCCACTTATCTATTTTCATTTTTATATTTTAAATGGATTGTATATGCAATGCAATGACACTCAACATTTTACTTTTAATTTTTTTAAGAAAAAAACACTAAGTTTTCTGGATTATTACCTAATTGGACATTATGTATCTTATAATGTGTTAAGGTATTTATGCTTAAATATAAATGATTTATGTCCAAATATTGAGTCGTTTTTAAAAATCTATAAATTTTGATGTGTATGCATGATTATCTAGATATATAAATAATATTTGATTTAACTAAATTTTTCTATGTTGTGTTGGTGCACTTTTAATTTCAAAGTAAATTAGTTATTCATCTTTTTGTATAACATAATATATTACTATATGGCATACAAAGAATTGCAGTTTTTAAAATTTTATTTCTACTACTCCTTGTTAAATAAGACCAATAAAATTATTGCATAATGTTCTTTATTAAGCTTCAAATAATTTTGCATGTAGTTTGGTCTCTGTATTTTTAAATAAAACATATTCATCGTTCATTTTTATGTCTTTTGTATTTATTAGTTATATTACTTATTTATATGTTGTCATATGGATCAACCATATTATCATATGGAAAGGGAGCATTATAGTCAAGGTATAGACATTTGACAATTTTACATGGTGGTATTTTTTCCTTAATGGAATATAGCAATTAAATTTTAGAATTTTTAGGTGATAAATTTAAAATAACAATTTTATAATCAAAATTAAAAATTCTTAATATAAATAAAATTTTCTCATTCAACACATGTCATAGAGTTTTGAGAAAACATAAAATAGGTTATTAACCAATTTGACCTTCCTGTGAGATAGTGTTTGGTATCTTTTATGACATTAGAAATAACCAAACATTTAAATATTCAATTTAAATGTTTAATTATTTTCAACGTCACAAACTTGTTAAAAATTAAGAGATTAACATTCTTACCCATTATTTTTATTTTTCGGTTTCATCTTGAGTGACATACCTTATAAATAAGTGATATAAAATTTTACAAAAAAGTTTTCTTTTTTCAAATACAAGTTTACAAATGCAGATACTGTAAATAAAAATGTATCAATATTCTTAATTAAAAATTATCTTTAATTCAATATAATTATGTTTTGCTGTCAACTTCAATCCATATTTATCTAAATGGGGCTGTTTTCTTTACTTTTGGTAATTATGACTGTAATATAACATTTGTATAACATCATATTTTATTACTTTAATATTTTGATAATTTCTTTGATTTTATTTATCTTATTAATAAGTATATTATTTATTTGTTTCATCTGTAGGATAGTGAGTTAGTTGTTGGAAATTTACAGGGGGATCTTGCTGTTTTTAAAAAAGATCATCATTATCCATGGTTTGAAGCGCATGATTTGGGAATGGTAAATTATTATTAATTTATTAGTCATTTTTTTGTTGAATATTATTAATGATTGATAATTTGTATTTTAATCTTATATTTAAAATTTGTCTAAAAATATTAAAAATGTCAAACATATTTCCTTGGATAAACTTTTTGAATTTAAATTTCTCATTCTCTGTTATACATTGGAAATTATTAAAATCCTCATCTAAATAAATTTTCTAAAATTTAAAAAGAAACTATGTGTCACTCTACACAATATTTAATAGAAAGGTATTTTGAAAGTTATAAAAATTTTGAAGCTAATTAATATTTTTCTGAAATATGCTTTTTGTATTATAAATTTTAATTTCTTAAGCTTTCAGTGTGATTTCCAACTAGATTATGAATTAATATATCCTTGTTTTCTTAAATAGTATTCAGCAGTTATTATTGTGTGTTCACACTTTTGAACAAAAGTTATAATCTATTGTTCCTTGTACTGTAAATATATGTTTTTGTATTATTTTTCACGTATTATAAAATTAAAAGAATTCAATTTTTAGAACCCTAATGCAAGCCAGAATGACAAAAATTTAAAAAAAAAAAAAGTTAAAATCTATTTAATAAAAATCTTTAAAAAGAGGATTTTTAAAAATCTTCTCATTTATATTGATAGCAGAAAACTATTTGAAAGTCTGATTGAAATAAAGAATGTTTGCTTTATTGTTATTTTTGTATCAATTTTGTATGGAATGATTTAAAATATTATTCTTGTGGAAAAATATGAACATTTTTAGATAGCTTTAATTAAGGAATTTAATTAATTATTAAATGTTTTTCATATATATGTGCGCGAACACACACACACACACACACACACATTCATATATATATATATATATATAATAAAGTGCTTCTATCCATTAGCAATTGATGCTTAATTCCTGATTGATTATTATGATTAGTTTGATGTATAAAATTTTACTTATAAATTGGACACGTTTAAAGAAATTGAATTATTTTTTGTATAAAGAATAATCAATGCTTGCAACTAACTGTATTTTACTAACTTAAGTTATCAAATTTCATTGCAAATTTGAAGACATTTTAGAAATGTTATGTATTTCTCTCTCTCAAATTATGTTTTATTTTCAAACTGTGTGAATATGAATTTTTGATATATTTGAAAATCTTTTCTGTTTGCTTCTGAGTTTTGATCATATTTTATCAAAAAATTTAAATCTTATCCTGTTTAAGGAGTCATTGTTTAATTTTTTATTATATAAATAATTTTGTTTCGCAGATTATGGTCATTATTATTGGAGATATTTTGAATGAAGGAAAGGTAAGATTTATCTACTTGTTATCTGTATTTTGTTTATTTGAGGTTTATTAAAAATTTATGAATAACAGGATATTATGTATCTGACAAATTGACTATTTTCTAGTTTTTATTTATATTTTTTATTATAATTGAAAATTGTGCTTTTACAATTTATTTTCTGGTTTTTAAACTTTTTTCATTTGATATTTTTATTTAGCATTAAAAGTAATTTTTTATATGTTTAGATATTTAAAAATGGATTCTAAACTCGGTTTTATTACTTTCAAATTGTGAAGTTGTACAATCCTTTCACTTTAATCTTAGATTTCATTATTTATACAATGTACTGAGCATTTTTTAAACATTTGAATTAAATCAACATAAAATTTAGTTTAAAAATTAGTAATTTTTTCCATTTAGAGTATTTTTTTTATAAATAAATGCAATAGTTATAAAAACAGCTTACATTTAAAATTATCCACTTTATAATCATGATTCTAAATTTCTCTCTCAAAGTTTGTTGTGTTGATTTTTCTTATATTTGAATGTTTAATGTAAATGATTGCTTTTATTTAATGCCAATTTGTATGTCTTTAGTTGAGCTCCAACCTTGAGTTTGGATATTTGTGATGGTCAGATTGTATTATTATTTTAATATTTGTACTGTACAAGTTTCTCAAATTAGGTCTTCTGTACTAAAAGTGACTGCATAAACTAACAAACAAAGTAATTGCAGTATTATTGATAGTGCTATATTTGACTGAAAATATTACATATTATTTATCAAAGTAATATAATCTATCAGTAAAAAAGCATTATCAGCAAAGGTGCCTTTTAGAAATAAGTATTTTTTTTAAATAATGTTTTTTTGTTAATAATCAATGTAAAATTAATTATGTTATATAAAATAGAAACATAAGTAGTATCTTTCAGTATCAAGTTAAAATCATCTGTTTATAGAAAATAATTTTACTTGCTGAAAGGAAAGAAGGCTAATAAGTTACTTCTAGTTTTCATAAAACATTCAAATTTTAATCTTTGTATAACAGTGTTATTCAAATATATTTGGCAAAATAACTCTTTTTATTTAAACTTTATTAAAAAATAAAAGAACAGGTAAATTATTACCAGAAATAAAGCTATTTATTGTTAAGGAGATTTTTTTGCTGTGCATCTCGTTTTCTTTTATTGTAACCATTTCCTGTTTTACTATAAGACAGAAACATTAATTCATATTTACTGTGTTAATTCATATTATTTATTATTTTATTAATTCCATTTTTGATTATAAATTTCAGTTATCTTAAACGTATTTTATTGTATTCGATAAAAATATTCAGCTTGAAAATGTTCCCTAATGATCATTAAAATAAGTACATCAAAAAGAAATACAAATGGCAAACTTATATTTATTGGACAAATATATTACAATGGGAATAATAAATGTTTAAATTTCTAAGAAATTTTAAAGCAGATATTCTGAAAAATCAAAGCCTAGGACAATCACTTATGACAGTAATAATAATTTTTATATTCATGGGTGTTGAGTCATACATAAATTATATGCATATACGGGTAAAGACAACTATTCAGTTTTAACAGGATGAAATTATTATTGAACATGGTAATTAGCATGTGGTGACTAAACAGTTGCTCATCAACCATTGATGAGGTCTGAAAGATGTACTCATCAAATCAACAATTAAGTATTTCTGCAACAAAGGAGAGCCATACAAAACAGAAAATGTAAGATAATGTATTATTTTGCTAGAGTGTACCCTTAAAGTTTTGAAAAAAGGCTAGAATGGCATTCTGAACATAACAGAAATTAATGATCATTTTCAGAGTGTTTTAATTATGATAAAAAGAGTTTGAGGTATTCATCTAATGGCACCTCATACTGTCCTTTCAAGTGACAAGCCAATACAATGGAGTCAACTGACATTTAAAATCTGTATTCTCCATGGTGCTGTCATGTATGGATGCAATCCTCATGATAATTTTAACTGAGTATTGATTGGTTGTTGATTATATTAATGGTGTTCCTGTTTGTGATATAGTCTTAAGAAAAGATGAAAAAATAGTCATCAAACTATTTATGATGCTGGAAGCATTGTTGAATTATTCTTTGAGTCTCTTATGAACGATCCCATTTCTTGATTTAGTTCTTAAATTATGCCTTAATGATCCCTTGAAGTTAAATGACTAATATGTTTTCATATCTGTTATGGATAGTGGACTGCTGAGATTCAGCAGGACATTCTGAATTAACATTTGGAATCCATTGATTCCCTATTTTGCAGATAATCAGGAGATTTTGACTAATGTGCTGAGCAATACTGCAATAATTTACAATCTCAAAAGTGTGCAGTTTGACCTCTGTAAAAGTCTGAAATATATTAGTAACCAATTCTCTTTCATACAAAAGGCAACACAACTTTTCAACAGCCATCTACAAATGTGATTTTTGTGTGAGAAACTTACTGTGTACGACTTCTCTTCATTTAAATGTAGGTTTTCTATCTCCTATTTTACATTAATGCATTAAAAAACAATCATTTACATATCTTAACATCTTTCTGTCATGTAAATCAATCAACAGCATGATTTTATACTTTTTAAAATGAATATAAAATCATAAATCAATAACAATTGCATTTGTATGTGATGAATTCATAAAATTTAAATGTAACTTAAATAATTAAAAAATTAATAAGTTTTTTCATGATTTTTAAGTGCTAAATTTGTAAAGTGTTTTTAATATTAAATACTTATTTTAACTTCAAACATTTTTTGATTGAAAATATTTCAAGGTCCTTGGTTAAAAAGTGTTATGCTATACTAAAAAATTTACTAAAATCTGAAAGCTTAATATAAATTAGGGTTTTAAAAAAGGGAAAGAGCATTAACTAATATATAATTTTATTAATTATAATTAATTGCCCAAATTTATTTCTAGAATTGCATCATTTGCATCAGTGGTGAAGGCCAATGCAGTATATTTGAAATTAAAAATGATGTGGCTAGGGTATGATCTTTTTAAATATATTTAGATTTTTACCTATTAAAAGGAACTATTAATATTTTATTTTAAAGTAAATATAGGTATAAATATCATAATAAAAATTAAATATAAGTAATCTGTAAAATAAAATATCATAATTTAAGTTATATTTTGTAGATTATTTATGTTTAATTTTTCATATGAATTATTTAATGATAAAATACATTTGAAATTGCAATAATTTAACTATTTAAGTGCAACTTCATAGTTATTTTATTAATTTTAAAATTTTGAGTCTCACCTTACTTAAATTATGAATAAAAGAATTATTTATTGAGAAGATATTTTATTCATTATTAAAAGTATTGAGTTTTTCATTAATTTTTTAGAAACAAAATTTTATGCTATAAAATAAGTATTCATAAAAATTATGCTGTAATAAAAAATAGTGTTCTGTAAATGTGTGATGATTATTTTGTAACTGGATGCTGATTTGTAAATATTCATTTATCTTGATAAATTAATATTAAATTTAATTGTATAGATTCTTATGTGTTGACAACTGTAATATGTACTAAATTGGAAATTTAGCACATATTACTTTCTAATAATGTACAAATACTTTCTAATAATGTTATACAAGATGAAATAATTATTGCTACATGGATTTATAAAAATCTAATTTCTGATTAGTATAGTTTATTTATTTATTTTTTTTACTTTAAGTTGTGTTGCTCTATGAGGCAATAGTTTATTTTTTTAAAATTATATACCATTGAAATGCATATTTTAATTTTATTATTATTATTATTGCCTTAACGTTATAATATTACCAATTATCTGAGGAAAATGCACAAAATATTGATAACAAATTGTATTTAATGTTTCTTAATTAATTTTTATACATATAATTAAACTTTTTAATTTTTGCTCTTATAATACTTAATACTCATAATTTGAATCAAAGTATGTAATGATTTGTCTTTTTTAAATAAGGATGCAATTCATTTAGACTTTTGTTTCTCTGTAGGACAATGAAAAAAATGTCATGAGTCCATTTCATGTTCAAAGGTTACCTGCAAATACGAAAGTGGCTCTTTTAGCTGATGTTGGTAAATGGAAATATATCTTAAAGTTGTTTAGCTGTTTTTGTTTTCAAAAGTTGATTCTTTAATTTTTTCTAATTTCTGGTTTTGATGAGGATTTATTTCTTTTCAGCATACATTTCATTAGCTTTCATAAATATTGTTTTGTATAAAATTTTGAAAAGATTTTACCCAAAAATGTTTGGGACAATCTTAGATAATATTTATTATACTTTTTACACCTAATAATTTACATATCATCTCTATTGTATCAATTTAAAATTTTAGTTATAATGATATTATGTTAATTTAAAATCTTTTAAATTATATTTTTATTTTGTTTATTCAAACTATCTGCAGTAAATTTATTCTTATTTTATTACTTTTAAAAAGTTGTATTATTCCTATATCATCTTTACTTCATTATTTGTATGATTAGATTTTAGATTTTGTACTGCTGATTATATAAATTATATTTAAATCATGTTTTTAAATTATGCACTAAAAACATTTTTCATTAAAGATTTTTTTAAAAATTATTTTGACTATGCAGCTATTTTTCTAAAACACAAGTTTTTTAAAACTCAAAATGTCAACAGTAAAAATGACAATGCATTATGAGATAAAAGTTTCACATTACTTCATATGATAAAATTCTGTATTTTTAAGCACATGACTTGTTCAAATATAGTAAATTCAAAAGCTAATTATAGTCAAATAAATAATTTATCTATATAAGTAAATCACAGAAAATTTAGCACTTTATGGGATTGCGCATTCATATTAAAGATTTACATTTGAAAAAGCAAAAATGATTGCAAAGTTATGGGTTTTTTTAGTAAATTTTTGATACTTTAATGTTTATATTTTAAATTAACATTAAGTAAGTATTTACTACTATTAGTATTGTAGCATAAAAAGAGGTTCTGCGTTTCACATGGTTTCAGCATACTTTTGTTATTGAATTAATAGAGACATAATTGTTATCATCATTGCTTTTTTTAAAATATACTGAAAATAAATCAAGACATCAGGCATAATTTATTCTCATTATGTTTAAGTTTACTTTAGACTAAATAAAGTAATGCACTGAATAAAAAAAAAATCATTATGCATTTCATATATTTCCAAAGCATTGAATTAAATAAAAAAATTGAATACATTCCATTTATTTTTCGTTGAATTAAAAAAAGATATCTGTTTTTTTAAATTCAGTGAAAAATAACTGGAATGTAATATCTGGAAAGGGTTAATGTTTTTTAAATTGGATATTTATTATTTAAATGTACATTGCAAGTTATTATTTTCACTCTGGCTGTAGTTAATTGTTTCGATACTCACCTTGGATATGAATGTTTGTAGGGGATTTGAAATCCTTATTAAACTACAGATTCCAGTCAAATTAGTCATCATGTAGGAAAAGTTACTTAAAACTTATAAACAAACTAAAATAATAAGTATTTTGTTAACAATAATAACACTTTTGTTTTTTCAGTTATTTAAAAAACTTTTCTTTTTATGAAATCTTTTAAAATCTTTTTTATTTATCTTGACAAATAAAACTACTTTTGCAATCTCTGAAAATGTTTCTAAATTTTTAGAATTCAATAATATTTCATTATTAAATTGTAAAATAAGAGGGAATGATGTTTTTAATACGATACTTCATTTATATATTTAGATAATGATGGTGAACTTGAACTTGTCTTAGGTCTCACAGATCATGTTTTGAGAACATACAGATGGGTCAAGTTAAATCAGGTATTTCATGCTAATAAGCTTATTCATTGAATTCTTTTATTTATAATTTATGACAATTATATATTACTGCTGTTTGATTGATTCCTTTTATGTGTTAGATTGCAATTGTGTATAGTTCAATATTATATTTTTTAGACTCCTGGTGATTTTGTGGGAAAATTAGTTGGTCTACATAAATTAGAGCTGGCTGATCAGGTTAAGTTTCAATTATTTTATTAATAAAATAACATTCGTGTAAAATTTTTGTCATTTAAATTGTGTTTTTTGCTTGCTATTATTTTTAAATTTATTGTTCAGAAAATAATGTAAGATTTTTTGAGAACTATGCTTATTCATGTATGGCATTATATCATACATGACTTTATATTGTACACATTCATGCATGACGTTCTTTTAAAATCAAACTAATGCTTTTATATTATAAAGATGAAATTATATTATAGAGATGAATAATTATTCTAGCAAGTTATATATTTTTTCTAAATTTATTAATGTTTATTTTAGTTGCAGATGTGTTTATTTATGTATACTTATTTAAGATGTAAAATAATTAAGATATTTTTTAGAATGTACAAAGATACTTATTTCATGCAAACAAATTATTTTTAAACTTCATTAAATGAAAAGTGCATTATATGAAATATCTTCTTTTTGAGTATGTGTTTTATATTGCCAGCACTATGAAAAAGTATGAATATTGAATAACACAAAAATATTGTTAGTATGCAATATTTGTATTAGTCATTTGAGTTTTATATTAATATTTTTCTTATAATTCTGACAATTATTTTTATTAATTATTAGAATATTATATGATTTTATTTTAAATTTACAACTATTAATATTCATGTATGAAACGTTTGTTTAAAATTTAAAAGATACATATATATTGATATCACAAAAGTCGTGGAGTACTTCCTAACACTTTAAATAGGGTATCCTTTTTGAGAAATTGCAATAACTTGACATATTAATAATTCTGATGTCATCAAGAATATCTTGCCAAAATATTTAACTAGATTCTTTCTCTCGCCTTTCTTACTTATACAGAATCTTGAATTCCCTGATAAAATTTATGCACCTGTCTAGCATTCTGATACTGTGTCATCTTGCATTATTTCTGAGCAATTATGTTTATATTCAAATTAAACATAATTGCTTAGAAATAATGCTGGATGTCTTGCTAGCAATTATGTTTATATTCAAATTAAAATCTACTAATTCATGTGAAATTTTTTTTAAGTGTATCACTTTAGTAAAAGTTTCTTGAAATTCTTGAGAACACTGTCTATTTATATAATTCTTTAATGCTGATACTATCATTTGGATATTTGAATGTGGCTGTCTCTTGGTTTTTGATATTTCAATGTATTTTAAAAATATTTACATACATTTAAACATTATAAAAATGTATATTATTAATTGAATATTTAAAGTATATATTTATGTATTTTAAAAATATTATAATTTAAATATTACACTATCAATACAATAATATATTGATAGTGAATGAATATTTTAACTGTGTTTAACTGACAATGTTGTTTAAAATTTTGTAAAAAATATGAATGATATGTAAGTAGGTTTATGCTGTGTTGTAATAATTTTCTATTTAAGGAGAAAATACTTCTTTCCATTTATATTTTTTTCTGAACAATAAATATCAGTAAAAATAGGCCTTTTTGAATTCAAATTTTATTTTTTAAATAAAATAAGAAATGAAAGAAATTATTAAATATTATAGGGATTAAAATAAATGACCACATGTGTAGTAATATTTATGTTTTCCTTTCTTGCGAACTAAAAGTTTAAATTTTGAAACAACTATGAAAAATTTTGCCAAATTAATTAAATTCTCTTTGTACTAAGGATTATAAATATTTTGTTTCCCTCTATATCATTAGGAACTTTTATCTTCACTAACTAATATATATTCAATAAATCTGAAGATACAAAACATAAATATAGTAATCCATATTCTGTAATGCTCTTGAAAAATTCCGTATTCAATTACTTTTTATTTAAAAAAGAATATAATGTAAAAAAAACTTTTTCATTATTTGAGATTATGAAAAATACAGTTCCCATATATATTGTAGGAAAGAATGCTTCTTGGTATGCGCTTAGAGGATTTTATTCTTACCCTAATCATCATTATATTACTGTTATCAGTTCAGGAACTGTGGAATATTTCCTGTACATTTTATTTAATTGATATAGAAGTAAAAGAGATAAGATTAAAATTAAATTTCAGATAATGCTATTTTCTCTTGTTATGTTACATAATGTAATAGAAATAAAAAGCATTATTTCAAATTTAATTTTAATCTTATTAATGTAGTTAGACATTTTATAAAATAGTATGTTATATATTATACTATGCCATGAAATGTCTCACTATGTAATAAATATATTCTTTATTGCATGATTAGAATAAAATTAGATTCATATAACTTAAATTTTAATTTTAGGTTTATATATGAAACTTAAGAAACATCATTTGCTGTATTTTAAACAATGCATTTTGCATTATCAAAACATGTTTTATTTTGGTTTCAAATATATATTTATATGAAAATTTTGGTTGCAGTGCTGATATGATTAATTGTAGATTTAATTTCTTTTTATAGATAGGATCTATTTCACTAAATCCTTCTAGCAATGGAAGCCCATACATTTTAGTTGCCCAATCGGGTGGTACTTACATCCATTTTCAGTGTGTGATGGAAAATGATGAAATAATTGATGATAATACGTAATATATTTCTCTTTCAATAAAGAAAAAATATACACATAATTTTCATTTACGATGTTTATATTCTTTTGAAATATATGTTGCATTTATTTATTGTACTTTTATTGGTTTCTACATTAACTAGCATTTTATTTTTTTAAATTTTTAGTTCACATAATTCATTAGTATAATGAATTCAAATTGATTTTTACATGAAATTAAAAGACAACATCTACAACATGTATAGTAAATAAAGAAGTTGAAAAAGAAGGGAAATAATGGAACAATTTAAGATGCACACGGATCACATTTATGGTAGTTAAAAATAATGTCATGAAAAGACATCTGTTTAGAGTGAAATTTATGTCTTTATTTACTAATGATCATTCTAAAAATTTCTTAACATTTTATATGAGGAGTAGGTAATTATGAAAGGGAATTGTATATTAAAAAGATATTATTTGTGGAAAAAGTTATTTACAAATATTTCCATGAAAATACATAAAATTTAGTTTCTGTGGTTAAATTGAGTTTGTTTAAAGTTTTAAAAACAATTCAAAGAAATTTAAAAATAAAAGAATCCATCAATCTTGGTTATATTTCTAGTTTTATCTCCTTAATTTTAAAATCAGTTATTAAAGGGTAAGATATTATTAATTTTTTGATATTCAGAACATAAATATTATTTATTCTATCCAAAATTACAGTAAAATTCAATCCTTTTAGAGTCTGTAAATTTTCGGCATTACAAGTTTTTATTCAGCACTTAGAATAACAAATTTAGCATTTGAATCTCTGAATCTTTAACAAAAGAAAAGAGAGATTATTAATTTTGTATAAAAAAAAATCATTAACTGCTTTTATTTTGTATGGTTGCTGTTCACTATATTTTAATAGAAAGATTCTGTTCTTCAAAGTAAAAAGGTCCCTGGTTTGATATTATTTCCATACGTTTTACAACATGCATAAATAAAATATTGTTTATAAACATATAAATATAATATATATTTAAGCAGGTTTATGTCTTGTTAATCATATTACTTATTAAATTTTTCTATAGATATTTATCATTATAGATTCACTTCTTTTTTAGCAATATATAGGAATGCAACTTAGTATGAATAGAAATCAAATTTAAAGGTTACATGCTGTAGATGTAATTGTTTTTAAAACAGAATAGAATTGTTAGATTATCCAATACAATCAAGTCAAATATTTTTTAAATTAATGAATCAAATACTTGATGTATATTTGATTTGTTACTATAATGTGTATATTTATACACATTTGCAGTGTTAAAAATATAAAAGATTATAGAGACTAAAATTTTTTAGGTTAAGGCAATCTCAATGTAATATCTAGTTTCACTCTTTTTTTCCCTGTTATAAATTACTTTATTATTTTTAGATGTGGGATTATTTTTTAGCTAATTTTTGCTTTGATAATTTGAATGCAAAGCTATAACATTTTATACTTATTGATTTGATTTGTAAAATTTGCATTCACACATGGAAACATGTTAATATTTATAAACTAGTTTCGGGAAAAATAATTACTTATTATTATTTCTCATGATTAAGTTATATTTTTAAAATAATCTTGCTTGTTGTTTGAAAATTTTTTAAATAGGATTTTCTTTATTAGAATTTTTATTATTGATAAGGAAAAGGAATTTTAATTTTAGTTGTGCAACATCTTATTTTATTAATTCTGTATTTGGTATATTTTCATAATTAATATATATTTAATGTATTTTTTTATTTTGAATGCATATTGTTTTATTTGTTGTATTAAAATATAGATCAAATATTCAATGAAGCTCTATTGTAAAACATTTTTCTTTGAAACACAATATTTTTTATATTTTTTTACATATTATTGTTAAACATTATGCTAATATAATTTAATATTTTTAAACATTGTTCATTGAATTATTCAGTTGTATTTATTAAAGTTAAATACTGTTGAGTTCTAGTTATCCAACATGAGCATTCAAGTCAAATTAAATAGTTAATATTACATGATAATAAGTAAAATGGAATGGAATATATATCATATTTTTTGTGATGTTAATTTACATATAAATAATCTTTTCTTAAAAAAATTAGAAAAATTGAGAATTTATTTTAATAATATTATACATAGGTAGAGCATAGATTTTCATCTCATTTTATAATTAATATTGTTTCATAATTTTTAATGTAATTTTTTTATAATTGAAAAAATATTTGAAAATAAGTGTTGGGAGCAAAACAAAACAGAATATTTAGTTTTATAGATTTTCCTTGTATTTTTTGTCTGTTATGGTGGTATTCTGCCAAGACATCTCTAAAGTGATAAAGGACAGCTATGAAATTTTAATATTTATGCAGACATTTGACAAGAAGAAGCTGGTAATAAAAGGGCAGTTTGTTTCTAAGAGTCACTTAACATAAAGAGACAAAATTTTTATAATAGACAAGCATATGTATCATTTAAAAACTTAATTCTAGGTTAAATATATGACAAGATCCATATGTGTTATTTTCTCAAAATCTGATTTCCAAATTTTATTTTGGCTGTTGATTTTCATGTAACATTGAGATTTTTTGTACGTAATTCAATGTCATTTATAATAATCTAAATTTTATTATTAACTTAAATATATTTTGTATATAAACTTTAATATATTTTGTGTGTTTTGGATGATTGTTCAAATTTATATTAAGGAAAATAAAATGATTACTGTGCAAAATAAAGTTGTATATATTTCTTGAAATTTGTGTATTTTTCAAAACTGCTTTTTATAGGGCAATTTTCAAATTCTTGTAGTATGCTTTTATTTATTATTTTAAGTTAAAGTAATAAATAAAAGCATACTTAAGCTATCTTAAGATTTCTCAATTCCCCATATACTGCTTATTTTTCAGTAGCTAAATGCTATTTATATAATTCGTATAGCTTTGCAGAATTTTTATATCTTGCAGTAATAAATTATGCAAAATAAATAAAAATAATAAAACATGCTAAATTATGCAAATTAATTGAACACTAAGCAAAGCTATTCCCAAATATTTAATACATATGCAGTTTAAATATTTAATAATTTTGATTAGTATATTAGAAAAAAATACTCAATTAACTTCTATTTTTACCTTTTTTAACTGATTGATTTTTATCACAATCTAATTTCTCTTTGTTTAGGAAGGAATATGATTAGTTTAAGAAGCTTTTATTCTTTCAGGTTTGATTGTTTATTTAAATACTCAATAAAAGAAAATTAAAAAAAAATTAATAACTCTATTTCGATGCATTTTCAAACTATTTTATGAATATATTTCTGTATGAACTCACAATTCAATTAATATATAAAAAATGAGTTTTAGTTTAAAAAATCAGTTAAAAAGATGTAAGAATTTTCAATTTGCTATCATTTAATAAATTACATTTTTGAGTTTTTTTTCCTATTGAAAAATGTTAGATTATGTTTTATTTTTTAATTTGAATCATTTATATTTATTTTCGATAACATAATCATAGTATTTTTATTTTTAATTGCAGCTCTGTTGGTTCAAAGTTAACTACACCTGTTCACCATCCTCTTGCTTCTAGTCGAATGAGAAATCCAAATATCTCATCTGAAATTCTAGGGGGCATACATGGCACAAGAGAAGGGAAGCATACAGATTCCTTGATTGCAGTTGCAACATTGGATGGTAATTATAGTTTTTTTTTTGTGGTTATAAACGTTTGATATTTTTGTGTAGAATTTGTTTATACATAACATGCAGTGAATATACTATCATATCAGTAATTTGCTATTAAATTTTGAGTTATGTCAATTGATAGAAAGTTTAGACTTATTAGAATATGTATTGTATTAAATCCTCACCTATAAAATGTTCAGTTTGAGAATTATTTCAAATTCATTGATATTTAGCATATTTGATAAATTAGTGGAAATTGAAAATTAAATTTCATGTTTTTTAATATGGCACAACATGTATTTTAATTTAATCTATAGTTATTTTTGTCATTTTCTTCAAAATGTAATTGTGTGTAGTTTGTTTATATTGCTGTTATATTTTTTGTTTTCCTGTATTGTAAAAAGCAAAATATTCAGATATTTTAACACACTTATGGATGCATATTATATGTAAACATATGTATATATACTAATGATTAAAATTGGCTCATAAAGAAATAAAAACTCTACATACATGAAATTTACACTAAGAAGAAGATCCTGGGTTATATAAATGCTTCAATGCATTCACGTAAAAATTTTTTTTCAGTTACATAATCTAAGATGTATTTCAGTCATGAAATTGCAGCAGGTTTCTTAAGTACTTACTGCATTTGAATGGTGCTTGTTTGGTGAAAAATTGTCATGTTTCCTGTTAGAAAAATTCTTAGCAGCACTTTTTAATCTTGATAGTGGTCGAATTTTGGCTTATTGGAATTGCAGTTTAAATTAGTACTCACTTGTCATGACTGTTGGCAGGATATGAAATTAAAGAGTGATCATATGGAATGCCGTGCTGAGACTCAGTGACCCATTATCAATTTTGAGTCTTAAAATATGTAATCTTGTCAGACAAGTGTTTGTGTAAATATTTCGGCATTGTTTACAGAAACATGAACTTTTAACTTGACAACTATGACTTTGGTTTCTTTGGAGTCTATATCAAAATACTTTTAGTAGCATGATCAACAAGAAGGAGTAGTAGCTGGTGTAATATGTTTGTAGCAGGTCATATTTTTTAATGAATTCCAGTTCTATTTACAGTATCATGATGATCACATCCATATTTGGTAGCATTGTGATGAGTCTATATTGTCAGTGTGCATTCGATATCGGGTATTATCAGGATTATATGAATATTTACTGGATACAGATTTAGAGATTATCCTATGTTTGCATTAGTACAAATGATTTGTAAACAACAGCTTTTGAGTGAACACATTTTAATACTGATTGATAAATTCCTATTATATTAAAACATGTGATAGTATCTTTATTCAAGTCCAGTGAATTACTTTATTTATAATCATTGCTACATCGAGTTTTTGTTCCAAACTTCAGAGGTTGTTGCTTGGTGTACTGATTTCTCAAGATCCATGTTTCCAAAATATCTTGAAAATTTAAAGACTTGTATAATATATAATGTATTACATAATGTATAATATACTTCTTGTATAATATATTTGACCGATGAATATCATATTATGACTTGGTGTTCTTCCAGTGGGAAATTTAATGGCCAATGAGGAGTATATATATTATAAGTCTATATTGTACAAATACACTTGCTTAAAACATTTTCTTTCTTAGTCAATTGCATCATTTATAATATTGATTAATCTGTTAAAAACTAACAATTTATTTTCACTTACAAGGTTCAATTAGTTTACTCATTTATAATAATTATTAAGGAGCAGACTATTTGTAAATCATTAAAGCATTTCTTGATTTCATAAAATATTCTTTTTAAATATATTTTGGAGTTTCATATAAAACTTGAGTAAATGTTTTTATTTATTATTTTATGTTACTCTTTATTTAGGTACTTTAATGCTTGTAGATGGAGATGAGACTTTATGGTCTTTTCAAGTTGATCACCAGTTGTTTGCTATCACAAAGTTAGATTTAATAGTAAGATAATTTAAATTTGAAAATTTAAACTTTTCTCAGATTGTGTTATTTGAATGCATATTATATATATTTTTTGTTTTGTTCAAATTTTAAATGAGACATATTTTATATATACACTCACTTCCAAAAGTTAAGCATGGAGAGATTAATTTCTGGAAACCGACTAGAATTGTAGAGGATGTAAATCGCTGCAGAAGTAGATGGAAGTATGCAAATATGTTAGGTAACAGCCAATTGTGCTTTCATGTCAAGAAATATGCAAAAAGGTCAGTCTTATAAGATACCAGCTTTATGAAGGGTTACAGAAGTTGATTGTAAGTGCTGATAGAAGGTGTATTGTACAATTTGAAACTTTTGTACAATTTGTTTTCAAGATATACGTGCTTCTATGACTTCCAGAAAAACGAATGGAAGATTTTGAGCGCTGGCCTGCTGTGGGGTGCAATGAAGCAGGACCGTCAATCTCATATGTTGCTCTTTTCTTCGGTGTTCATTATTCTGTAATTCCACGTTTATGGAAACAATTCCTAACGACACAGACAGTTATTCAAAGGCCTGTAGCCAGTCGCCCAATTGTTACAAACCCAGCAGAAGGTCGATATATATAGTGATTTTAGCCGAGCGGAATCACAGAGCAACCACCACACGTGTGACATCTGTAGTTACAGTGTCCATTGATAAGGTGATACCTGCAGCTACTGTTTGCTTAAAATTACATATGAGTGGACTATACGTCTGGGCACCTCGAATTTGTATTTGTCTATCCGTCTAATCAAGATCGACATGATTAAAGTGGTGCCGGGAACATGTCAATTGGACTTTGACTGGGGCAATGTCAAGTTTACTGATGAGTCAAGGTTTGCTCTGGAGCCAGATGACAAACATGTAAGGATATGGCCTGGGCAAAGAACATGCAATCAGTCCCAAAACATCATCAAACATCACGCATTCTGAGGCAGAAACATTATGGTGTGGGAGGAATTTCGTTAGAATACTGCACAAACCTTCACACCTTTAAACAGAGTTCTGTGACTGCTGTCCAGAATGGAAATGTAGTCCTAAAACCCATTATGAGATTTTATGCTGCAACAGTTGGCCCTACTTTTGTTTAATGCACATCCCCATAAAGCTGACATCGTCGATGACTACCTGGAGAGTGAAGGGATTGCACATATGGTGTGACCAGCATATTTGCCCTACTTTAATTCCATTGAAAATCTTTGGGATACTCTCAGCCATGCTGTATCTTCACGTTTCCCATCTCCAGAAACTCGTATTACAGCTGACAACTGCTCTACAAGAAGAATGAATGGCTATTGCTCAATTCTGCAGTGATTGACCACCTAATTGAAAGCATGGTCACAAGGTGTAAACATTGTATACAGATGAGGGGGGATCACATATCCTATTAATGTCCTTTTTTCATTTTATGCTGTTTATTTTCTCTTTATACATAATTCTGTTTAAATCTCCAGTATGCTATTATATGGTAACTTACAAAAATTTAATATTGTTTTCATTTCTGTATACAATTATTGATTTTATTTTATGCATATTGATTTTATTATATGCTACTTTCCTGCCGAATTTTGTATCAATCAAAGCAGTATTTGTTGATTTTTTTGCATTTTACATCTTTGCTCTTAACTTTTGGAAGTGAGTATATATATATATTAAGGTTATGTTATTGTATTTGAAATCTTTATTTTTTGTGCAAAAATTTAAAATTCTATAAAAATTACAATTTTTATTCAATTTTAGTTGGTAATAATATTAATTTTTTATTTAATTTTTAAAAGTATTTTGCACTTAGGTAAATAAAAATATAAAAGCTCTTCTTAATGTGTATTCTTCTGATGTTAATGCCAAATAAATTTTTTTAAACTGTCAGTTTGTTTATTTGCTGCAATTTTAATGTGAAATTTATTAAATAAATCTTTTGAAGTTTCTTTTATTTGAATATATATAATGACATTTTAGGGTGATGGAGAAGAACAAGTTGTTGCTTGTGCATGGGATGGTCAGACATATATGGTGAATCAAAAGAAACAATCTGTAAGGTTTCAGTTTGATGAACCTGTTTGTACATTTACTTCTGGTGAGTATTCATTTAACTGTGATTCTTTTGCAAGTGAAATTGGAAAGCTGAATTCAATTGTCATATTTCTCAAATATTGTAAATATTTGATTTTAACTACATTATTATTTTGATTTGTGTTTCATCTGGAATTCATTACTTGGTGTTGCAATATCATGTCAATCTGTTAAAAATATTACCTGTAAAATTTAAATTAAATTATATAGATTTAAATAAAATTATATATTTAAATAAAATTATTTTCTGATATTATACTGTTGCATAACCGCAGAAGAATGCATGTCACAAAATTTAAATGATTTTTATATTGTATTGTATTCAAAAAGCACTAAAATTTTTTTTTAAATTTATTTTTTATATTAATATAGTCATTATTCTTTTTGGAGCTTTCCCAAATAAATTTTTTATAAATTATAAGAACTGAAATTTTGTTAGAAATTTTTTAGTAAGTAATTCAGACTTACTAAAAATTATTACGATTATTTTTCTTTAAAAATTTAAGAAGCTTTTTTTACTTTTAGCTATATATTGAGGTTAATTATTTTTGAAACACTAACTTTTGATATGTAAATGCAAAAAGTCTCTCAAGAGGCATGCATTTTGTAAGAAATCAGTTTTTAATCCATTGATGCAGAAACATATTATTATGAAATCTTGCACTCATTTAATGCCACATGAAAAGTTTTTTATAGTTAAAATTTCAGTTATATCATTTTTTTACTGTTAAAAGCATTTTTTTAGATAAAGAATTGAATATTTGGACTAAATCAACTATTTAATCATAGTAACTTTTTAAATTCCTAAATCTTATAATTTTTGGAAAATACCTGTTTGGAATTTAACATGATTGTCAAATGTAATGAATGTTCACGCTAGTTAAGTAGTATTAGTATTATAATCTCATTAAAATTTTGACTTGGAATAAAATATTGAATTTCTTTTGTGAATAATGATGCTCTTTGATATTATTTCCTTTTTAGATACATTATACATAATAAAATACATTTTAATGTATTACAAACATTTTCTTATAAAATAAATTTTTGATTGAGTAAATTTTTCAAAAAATTTATGAACAAATAATAAATAAAAATTGTTTCTGTAAAATTTAATTTAATTTGTAAAGGTTCTGTTGATTACCATTGATTGCTTAATTCTTAATTTTTGAAGGAAACAAATTCTTTTATAATTTTTTTAAGATCATCGTGAATTTTGTTATTTTAATAGTTACTGGTTGTGTTTTTGAAGTGTATATATTAAAATATTTTCATGATATAAATTGTACATTTTTAAAAAAATCTTTTAATATCAAATTGAAATGTATAGTTTTTTCAATTTAGAAGAGTTAAAATGTTTAGTAATTAGAGTTGAATAATTTTTAGTGATTTTAGAGATTTTTATAACCATTTTAAGTATTATTCTGAGAGTATACAAGTTTTATTTTAATAGCTTTATAAATAAAATTAGATTTAGGAAATATTTTTAGCATATTGTTACGTGAAAATAATGAGCGCTTTTACAGAAATTGGAAGTTTTACTGTTAGAAAAAAATAGCTTGTTAATATCTAACAAAATTAAAATGCTAGCAATCATTTTCATTATTAGTTGATTTTCTTTAAAAAAAAAATGTTTATATTAAAGTTAAGAATTTTGTTGAACTTTAGGAAATTAGATTAAAAGTTCCACATAGAAAACAAAGGGAATTGTTTAAATTATGTGTAAGTAAAAAATATATAAATATTGTAACATAAGTGATAGGTTATTTTTTCATTATAATTAAAAAAATATTTTACAGCCTAAATTGAATTCAAAATAATGAATAAAAATGTTTATATTGGGGGAAAATGTATTGAAAAAATTGAGAGGATATTATTAAACTACTTTTTAATCACTGTGGGTAAGAATGTAGAGAATAAATATGCAGAAAGATATTTTACTAAAATTTCTTTTCAACTGTATATTAAAAGTTCTGTTTTGTAATGGTAATCTACAAGAACTAAACTTAAAATTGCAAAGTATAATATCTAAATGATAAAAAAAATGTTCAACTAAAATATTTATCTTTCTTTACTATGTACAGTTAAAACATTATAGATGGTATTTAATATTTGTTAACTGAATCAATCATTGGATTGAATTTTAAATCATTGAATAGATCTGCAAATAACTAAGGTAATTTCCTCCGAAAAACAGTATTGGAAAATAATTTGTTGATAAAGGAAATTTTTAAAAAATTTTAAAGCAAGGAAAATATGTTGTAAGAAACATTAATTATGGAATTTGAGTCTTGTGTTAAAAATTTTGAAATTAATTAATCTTTATTAGATATTTTTAAAACATGAGTGGATTTGTAAGGTTGTAAGATAAAGATAAATGGGATTACAGGGTTACTGTGTAGTTAATAGACTGTTGATAATTTACTCTTACACATGCTTCTAGGAAGCAAACAATGAATGCTAAATGTATCTAACATTATTCATTTTTTTCAAATTGAAATGTATATATTAATTTGTAAATACATAATGTTGCTTGTATTCTATGTAATTTAGTTTCAAGAATGGTATTTAAATACTTTTCATTTATAAAGATTAAAATATAAGCAAAGTAAAAAAAAATGAAAAGTAAATTTAATTTCAATATTTTAATTGTTTTAGAATCTCATACTTGTTAATGTCGAAAAATATTATTCTTTTTCAGTCAGGTTAATGTCAAAAAATTAAATTTATATAATTTTATTTATTTTTTGCTCTTCAACTAATTAATTTTTCACAAAATAGTGAATTTATTTGTTTCTTATTATAATAAAAAAATTTCAAATTTTTTTAGGAAAATACTCTGTTGAATCTGGGAGATCTGTTCCTGCATTAGTTTATGCAACATTTAGTGATAAAATTTACTTGTATTATGATATTCAACTATCATCATTTAGAATATACAATTTCCTTGAATCAATGGAGCTGCATCCAGAACTATCAGATGTTGTTTCACAGTTTCCTGTAGACAGTATGTTGTTATTCAATTTTAACAAGATGCAATTAATCTTTGTGAAATATTGATAATTAAATACTCAGTTAAAATTGTATTCAGATTTGTTATTGAAATTTTAACAATCATTTATAGCATTAATTATAACTCTTAAACATTATTTTTACTTCAGAATGCTGAATAAAATGCTGTTTTTAAAAAATTTCTGTAATCTCTTTACATTAAGCAACTCTCATGAAGCTTAAAGAAAAATATTCAGCATACTTCAAAAAATGATGAAATTGCAGGCAATTGTTAATGTAATTTTTGGAAATAATTATAATTTGCTCTTAAATAAAATCAAATTTTATATTTTACTTGTTGTTATGACTACTCACAGGAAATTTAAAAACCACTCTTCAATTATTTAAATTAATTTATTATTGAAGATTTAATTTAATTTTAATTTAATCAATTATTTTTTGTCTTCAGAAAGTTAAACTCTTCCAATGGAAAGTTTTAAAAAATGTGTGGTTTGATTTAAAAAAATTTGTAAAATAAAATGAATAAATTTACTTGATCTTCTGCTTGAACAAAAAGTTTATGAAGATCCAATTATTTTCTAATAATGTATTAAATACATTGTTGTGTCCTTAAGCATCTGTTAATAGTAATAAATAATGTACAAAGAACTATATTATGTGCATAACTAGAGTTTTCTATATTTGATATTATTTTTCTTGTTTTTTATTACCTTGTTTAACTATTGTTCCTACATTTTTTGACAATATTTGCGTTATCATCTTATTAATTACTTTTAATAGAAAACACTTATTGAATGATATGTACTTTAAATAATTCTAAAAATACATTTTTCCCGTCCCAGCTTATGAATTAGATGTCAAAAGCGAACACATATTTTTGCATATGTTTTATTTTTATTTGGATTTTTAAAAATCGTTCTTAAGAATCCTTCATTGATACTTTAAATTCATTAAAAACATTTTAAAACTGGAAAAATGTGCTTAGTAAATGAAACTTCCTACATTTTCAATAACTTTTTCTTAAATGTTTTCTATGAATCAAATAAAAATTAATAAATACTTTTCAAATTATTAAATTTTTCCATTTAAAAATTTATTTGTTAGTATTTTTTAAAATAATAGAATATGCAATTGGCATAATTATATTTAACTGATATTCCACAATATTTTTTGTTTAGTTGACAATGAAATATTAATCTAATTTTTGTTTAATTCTATTTTCATCAAAATAAATTATTAAGTTTTCATTGCTTCATCTACAGTTCCAAAGTTTCATTAAAATTATTAAAATATAACTATATTGCTTTGCAAAATTTAATTGTTCATTTTTTTGTATATTTGTGTGCTTACATATGACTGAATTTATAATAAAGTTGCAGACGAAGTTGAAATAAAAATTTTGTAATTTAAACACATTGATAATTCCTATTTGGAATTTATGTTAAAAAAGGAAGTTTAAAAACTCAATTATATAAATATTTAAAGTACTTAAAATTTATAGTTTCTTTTGCATATTTTTTTAAAACTTTTCTCTTTAAAGATAAATTTAAGATACAATCCTCTGTTTTTAATTCTAATTTTTTTAAGAAAGAAATTTTAAATTTCTATTCTCATTCTCTATAATTTTTGTACACTAGGAATAAGGATTTAAATTTCTAATTAATGAATTGATTATTATCATTGATAATAATATTATTTAATCTACAATATAATCAATAAAAAGTCTAAATTAAAAATTTTTATTATTGCATATAATTGATTAGAAATTCCTTGAGTCAAAATGTTCTTTTCAATGATCATTCTTTTTGAGAAAAATAAAAGAATTTCTCAAACTTTTTAATAGAAATTAAGTTGTTTTAGTAAGAATTTTTTAGTTAAGTGTAGAAAAATGAATAATTTTTCTATATTTAAAGGTTTTTTAACTGTACACACTTAGACATTTTTCATTATTTATTAAAATACATTACACATTTCTTAGGCATGCTCTTATGACATTGTTTTTTTCATATTTCAGGTCAAGATAATAAACAGCTTCGAGCTTTATTTACATATTGCTTGTATGATTTCCCTTCTGTTGAACCAACTATTACTTCAAAAGAGGATCAGGAAGAGAATCTAACAGACTGATTTTTATGTTTTTTAAAATTATACATGTGTTATAATTAATGTCTAATTATTGTAAATTTTATTGTATATTTTTTATTACTTTAAAGATACGCAAATTATTTTTTCATTGATTTTGAATAAATATATATATATATTTAATAATGATGTGTGTACACTTTTTTAAGTCTATATTTTATTAAAACACTAGTGTTAAAGAAAATCCTGCATTTAGAAAATTATTTGAATTATAATCATGACATTTATGAGATACATTTAGTATGATACAGGCATAATATAAATATTTGTGTTTTTTAAAATATTAATAAAAATATTGATTATGGTAGTTTTTGCAGTAAATATAATTTGTTTTGCAATGCAGCAATAACTGAATTTATGTCAGAAATACACGTAGAAAAAATTTAATAAAGAATTTATAAATTTTTTTTCATTTAATTTTTTCTGAAGTATTTTGTTTTTAAAAATGTTTCAAAACAAATGTACTTGAATTGCTACTTAAATAGCTTTAATGATGTTCTAGTGTGTTCAATCAAAAATATTGGTATTGAAATCTGACTTCCTTTTCATTTTAAACTAGAAATATTGACAATAAGGAATAAATGGAATAAAATATATGGATAAAATTATAAAAAGGACCAAAATTATTGATATTTTTAATATAATTTAAAACTTAAATCAATCTATATATTGTAATAAAATTTAAAATGCAAATTTAGAATACGAAACACTAAAAGAAATATGATTTAGAAATAATAAAAAAATGTTTATTATTTAGAATTATGTTACTATTTTATTTTAAATTTTCTATCAAATTTTATTTTTTGAAGCTGGGAATTGACATATATTATTGCATATATGAGAAAAACTTGTTAAAAAAACAAGTCGGTTAAATTTATTTATGTTTTGATATGACTTTATACAAAGTTTCTTGTATTTCAGTTGATTTATTTAAAATTTAATATTTATTAATTCATCAATATTTTTCTGAAAAATTGAAATTCAGTTTCATTTCCAGAAAAAATGAAATTCAGTTTCATTTAGTAAATGTGTGAAGAAAGGTTCCTTACGTTTTAAAGTTTAAGCATATCTGCATGTAACATGATACAGATGTGCTTAGACTTTAAAATTTTGTTTGTAGGATGTTATCTCTGTAGATTTACATGCCTTTTCGAATAGTTTGTTGCAATTATAAATATTAATATTTGTCTAAACTTTGCGCTATTATATTAACAATAACACATACACACAAGAAGATCATTATGATATTTTCTTTAATCTCTGCTACCTCACAAATTATGTGATAGTATTTGTATTGCATTTTATGATAACCTTTATCTTGTTCATATAAGATGAGTAAGAGACGTCAAATTACTTAAAATAATTTATGATTGCTGTAACCGTTAACGTTCCATAGCATTAATTACTTGAGAAAAATATGAAAATGAGGCATAAATGAAAAAATAGTTTGTCTTTTATAATTTCTGATATTTAATAAGCCCTACTCAAATTTTGAAAATAATAATTAAGTTATAAAGATAAAATTTTGTATATCATATCTATTTTAAGGCAAAACTTTAATAGCTGAAAAATCAAAGTAAAATAAAGCGTTTACAATTTTATTTTCTAATTTCTTTAAAATTTCTAAAATAAAAAGTGCTTTTGTGTTCTTTATCTATTCATTTTTTAACCAGTCTTTTAGAAAAATTTTTCTGTCGCTCCAATAAATGCTAGCTTTAGTTGTCATTGAAATCATCAGTAACAGTGTCATTTTTTGATCAACAATAGAAATTTTTAATAAAATTGCGTATTCTATAATATGAATTCATTCTTCATTTGTTTGTCTCATTCATTTTAATTTTATAATTTATTCTATTATTAACGATTTAAGACTAGTATCTTAAAATTCTTCTGGCACAAAAACAATTCAACAAATCTGGCACAAAAATATTTTTTTTTCTGTAAGGACTTTATACATTATTATGAAACAGAAAAAATACCTAACGAATAATAAAGCTCAAAGATTATTTGATTGATTTGTAGATTTCAATTTTTATGGCGATTGGGAAATTAAATATCTCTTTAGTCATATCAGAATTGTAAACAATTTAAAGTTACATTTTGAGTGTCATTCTCTGTGCAATATAAAACTAAAAGCAAGGACTTGATGAACAAAAATTCATCGTGTATGAAAAATACTGTTATATAAGAATGGATAGATATATATATATATATATATATATATATATATATATATATATATATATATATATGTTGCGCCAGTAACTTTTGCCTCTTCTATAATTTATAGTCTTATATTTTGAGTACTTTATTTAAAATGTAAACTATGCTTGAAAAGAGTAGGAAAATCTCCTTAAAAAATTGTGTTCATGTTTTTATGAGGAATTCAAGTTTTGTTTTATATCAAAAAATTTCATCTAAAGGAATTCGTATAACATTTTTGAAATTGATTGTATAGTAGAACTCTAATTTCCAGAATCAGGTGGGACTGGACCTCATTCAAATATCAAGAGTTTGGTTAGTTGGATTTTTTCAAAGAAGGGTCTATTTTAATTAATTATTGTACATTGAAAATGGTAGGAAAAAAACAATTACATAATTTTAAAGAAGTACTTTTAATGAATTTAATGAAAAGGCAACACTTTTACTTGTTAATGTACTTATAAATACATTAATACCACATATATGTACAATGCTGTAAGTTAAAGTCATTGCTTACCGAATATCTCTGTTCAAAGTAAGCCATTTCAATGTCTTCATACGTTATCGCGCATCCGCTTGCCAGTGAGAAGTTGCATGTGGTCACACTCGGGCTGACCCTCCGTCCATTTCAAACCGGTAAATGGTTCACTTGATGATGGTCCCGTGTGTCGGCTTCAATTTGGACGTTAAGTTCGTTTTATTCCTTGATCTTTTCGATAAGTTGACCATCGTTAGCGATTTGAAATCTAAGGGTCTGATTCCTGTTCCATTCTTCTACATCCTTTGCACTAACTTCTGAACATCCAACATTTTCAAAAGAATGTGTTTCTGAATTCTCAAGATACACGCTATTTTCATGTTTCTTATTTTCCCTTTGCTTGAGCTTTTTCCAGCTTCTCCTTTTCCTTCTTTTTTTTCAATCTAATCTATTTCTGTGATATTTTGAAAGCGATTGAGATAAATATTACTTATAGCTGTAATTTTAGTTACATCTGTAATTTATAATCTCATATTTAGAGTTGTTTATTTCAAATATAAATTATGTTTGAAAATAGAAAGAAATTCTCCTTAAAAAATATTGCCAATGTTTTTATTATACAGTATTTGCTGTTAAATGTCTCATTGAGTTAGTTTTCATGTATAGAGTACTTGTAAACCTCGAATCATGTTATGCTATTTACCGAGGAAAAATTTATCTCAAATAGAAACTCTTCTAATTTAATTTACTGGTATTTTGCTGCTATTGGAACCAGCCACGCTGCCAAATGTTTTGCATAAAATTACCATGAGATTCATATGAAGCTGCCATATTTCATTCATCTATATAATATTTTGACATTGAAGACATCGATGCAAGGCATTTTATCATCTGTGTCATAATTTGTCTTCTGAGGAGATTTTTCATAGATATTGAGATGTCTCATGTTGAGATATCTCATGTCGCAAGGAAGAAAACCCTGAAAACTCCCAAACACCACCCCGACAGACATGCATTCAGAAGAGCAACATCCATCTTCTGCAGTTCATCTGTGGCTGGGATAACACTTGTACCTGAAGTTCCGAAGATCTTATGCTTACTGTCACGGCGAGCATTTAATATAATATTTTTTTTAAAATTAATTCACTGTAGTTCTTATACCATGGTTATAAAAAGAGTAAATATTTTGGCTATCATTTTCAAGCTTCCAAATTTTCGTCACATGTTGAGGACATAATGATATTTGCACCTGCATTCGACCACATAAAAATTACAAATTAGAAGAAAGAAAATAAATTTAATGGATACGGAAGTTTAAGTAGCTTATGTCTTCTGGAGTAAGAACTTTATGTGGATAAAGTTCATACATTTCAGAAATTCTTAAAACTGTTAATTTTAATCCATAATCCTAGCTTCTGGAAATTTCGAAGTATACCACGTATGACAAAATTTTTTTGGATTACTTCTAGAAAAATTTCTTCACGTGTAGCATATTTTAGGAAATCGCTTTTTGTGCTAATTTTATAAGCAGAAATTACATATTTTATAAAGTATTTATTTATATTTTCATTTTTAATAAAATGATTATTTCTTTCTTTTTTTTTTTTTTTTTTCAAATTAATCTTTCTAAATGTAGTTTTATGAGACATCAAAAGATGGCGCCATATCAGCATAACCGGAGAAACAGGCTTGCAAGTTTTCTGATCGAGCGAGGATTTATCTGTTAATTTTCTAAAAACAAAAAAGGGATTTTGTTTTGTATGTTTACAATTTTTCTTTCTTTTTATAAAGTTAACTATTCTATCCATGATCTCTATACTAATGTATCGATTATTACGATCAATAGATCTTATACTTCTATCACAAAATCTGACACGGATATGATTGTTATTTTGGATTTTGATCATTAAAAGATCTAAAATTATTATCGATACGTTTTTCTTATTCGCCCTCCTAATTTTTGTTAGTTTTATATATGATTGTAAAAATTTTAACGAACAGAATATATCGATTTTTAGAATCAAAACAATAAAAGAATATCTCAATAAATGTTTTTTTATGTAAAGAGATGTGTCTTACATTTTTTATTATTTTTCTCATAGCATTAAATAAAACATTTTAGGAATGATTGATAAAATGAGTATTAAAATTAAATGTTTAAATGTGATGCATGAAATGTTCTGAAAGTAAGCCTAATATATATTTTTCTTTTTTTTCCCCCATGTGATTTAAAGAAACTTGTCAATTACATTACATAATTCCGATTTTGAACATCAAATGATCTGTCAGATTTTTTATCGATGTAAAGTCAGATTTTTATTTTGCTATTTTTTAGTTAGCGCATCATTAAAATACGTTATTAAAATATGTTTTAATATATAATATAGTTAAATTTCTGTTATTTCTATGACGAAAATTCATAAAATTACGAAATAAAAAATCTTTTTATAAAATAATGTTTCGTTGATCAAAAAGATTTTTTAAAATACGTATATAGTTTTTCTTACTGTTACTATAGTGTTTAAGGAGTGATTCATAAAATAAATTATAAAATATTTTTTTAGTAAAATTCAGAAATGCGAATCATTGAGCGGAATTAATGATTCATCATGATTCTTAAGTTTTTGAATGTTTTAAACACTAGTTGTTGAAAAATAAGAATTTTATCTATTGGAAAACAAGAAATTCCAGATTTAATTTTTTAATCCCTTTTAAAACTTTTGTAATATAAAAAATTTAAAAAAAATACATCTTAAAGTAAAAGGAAAGAAAAAAAATTTAAATTTATTAGATTTGTTTAATTTTCAATAACTTGAGATTAATGTACTTCAATGTCTGTACAATTATATAAAAATATGGTTTCTTGGTTGTTAATACATATTACGTGTACGACACTGTGTAATGAAGAATCTAACAACTGCTACACTGTTAAGTCATTGTTATGAGTCATTTCAAACATCTGCTGTGCGTTTCCTTTGTGATTAATCACTGCGTGCATTATCTTCGGAGCTTTTCATTCATGACTTTTCATACACGTGAAGTACAGGCATGTTGATAGAAAATAAACCCAGGAAACTTTCAAGCACTCCTTGGGATCGACAGATGTACACTCAAAATTTCTCATGGATGTACTCAAAATTTCTCATGGATACTCAAAATTTCTAATGGATGCTCTCAAAGTTTCTCATGGATATAAACTTTATTTTATTGAATAGTTGTAATATCAAATACTTTAGATTATAATTTTTTAATCAAAATTTGCAAAGTTATTCATATTTATTTTCATTAGCAATTATTTGACTTATCTTGAAAAGATTGTTATAAATCTCATTTTTTTTTCGGTATTATTTCATCTATGAAGCTCTCGAGAACTATTATATATGAGTGTGTGTACATTAACATTGCTTCCAAAAATTATAATTCAGGTATCACATTTTAATTAGATTTCAGTAGAAGTTTGAGGCCCAGGATCTATATTAAGTTATACACTTTTACTCGTTAGCATTAGTAAAAGTGTGTAACTTAATAAAGATCAATATTTTGATAAGACTATATATGTTAAATTAAAAGAGAGAAGGGAGAGTGTTTACTTGCGTATTTGATTTTGTTTTATGATAGTATTTAAAAATTGCGAGTTTTGAAATCAAAGACTGCGAATAAAAATTGGTATTAAAATTTATAATTAAAATAAATAATTGGTATAAATGACTCATTTTGCAGCAACACTTAATTATAAAAATGCAACATGTGATTTTTAATTATGATTTTATTTTTTCCCATTGTACGTTAATTGAGATTTAGTTTGAATTATTTACTTTCTTTCTCTTCATTTTGTTGCAAACATTTATTTATTTCGAAAATTTTTTTGGTGAAAAAAAACCTTTCGAACTGACAGGATTTTATCTTATTTAGTCTCTGTGTCTGCCATGTGTTATCTTCTATTCATCATTTAGCCCCTTGAATTATCTTTTCTCTTGTTAAGTGCAGATTAGTACTTCCAACAAGCGCCGCTTTTCTGTGGAAACTTTGGCACATGTTGAGGATGGTGTTCCTTTTTTTTTTTTTATTTTTTTTTTATTATTTTTTTGTTCGACCTTGTGAAACTGCAAACAATTTTGACATTCAAAGATGGTTGAACTGCGAATAACAGAAAAAGAACGATGAACTTCAACTCTGGGGGGCAGGTGGAAGCTTACAAAGAGAAAGGAGAGGAAGTTCCAGAAGAGAAAACGGAAGGCGAAGGAACTCTTGCGGCTGCGCGGGAGAATGAAAGGAAAGGAACAAGAGACACTCAGCGGACACATCCTCTGTACTAGCCGGACTTTGCACAAGCAGATTTTAAAAAGAATCGTGTTTTTCACCCACATAAGGGGAAAAAAAATGGAAAAAAGAGATGGCAATTTTCACTTCTAAATCGGATGTCTTACAGCTTAGAGCTTGCAAATTGCGCTTGATTAAAAAATAGGTTGAATCTTCGGACTTTTTTCGAATTCCAATTTTTTTAGAATGTTTCTTAAATTTTATTTTTTGAATCATTCTTATAATTATAAAAACATTTTACAGCATTTATTCAATATTGTCTTTGACTGAATTTTATAAGTTTTTCATTGAAAAGATTTTAGATTTAAAACCATATATATAATTAATTAATTCCAATAAAATGAATATATTAATGCAGTCTTTAAAATATTACATATGTTTATTAAGAATTTTTTTTCATTAATATGAAAAATCAAAAAATATATTTTTTATAGGCATGAGGAAATTAAATACAGTATTTTTAATAAGAAAAGTAATGTATATCTACAGAGTGATAGCTAAACTTATTTAGCTATCTGTTAAAAAAATTTTTTTTCTGTCTATTTGTTCGTAAAATCTTCAAATGAAGACTAGAATTTTTCAACTGAAGGTTTTCTTTTGAAGATTTCAATAGCTTAATATTCTTTTCACATTAAGGCAACTTGATTCTTTTCAAATGCAAATAGAACACTATGCTTCTTTCACGTTTAAAAATATTCATTTGCCTCAAAATCTTCTGAAAAGGATTAAAAGATAAGTTTGTTGAATACTATCATGTCAGAGATTTATTCACAGAAATGTTTATTTCTGTATTTCTTTCTTCCATTGTATTCTTTTTTTATTGTACCTGATCTTAGTAGTTTGTAAAATACATTTTTATAAAAAAAGAGACCAAATATTAGATTTGCATAGAGACTCATGACTAAAATGATTCAAGAATCAGTAATTTTCCAGATTCAAGTAAAAATATACACGTAAAAAAGAAGAGTTCCGTTACGTTTTAAAATAAATGCAAAATGCACGTGGAAAATAAAAGTTTTACCTAGTCAATTCTGAACAAATAAGAATAAATGAGTTGCATAATTTTTTAACCTTCATAAAAACTGACGGTAGTAAGAAAATTCTGTTATGTAAGGATGTCTCGTTTCTACTATTGAATTCAACTATAAAAACACTGTCTATAAAAACATTTCCATTTAAATATTTATTTATTGTTTGATTTTTTAATTATTATTTTCGGTTGTTATCGGTTGATCTTATGTATTCTTTTTATTATCGGTTGATCTATTGTGAAATTTGGCAGTAACAAACTATTTTTCATAAGCTGAATGAGATATTCATAATAATTAATATAAATAGAGACTTAAGTAGAGATCTTATAAATTCAATGAAATACAATGATATTGGGAAAATAAGAGAAAGTATTACAGAAAAAAAGATAGCTATATTACAAAAAATGATGATAGTGAATTGTTTCTATTATTGTCAATTTCATTGCTTTTTCATGAAACCACTGTAAATTATGAACTACAGGTTCAAGTTTCTGGGACAGGTAAGTTAAAAATCGCAACAAAAAAACTACTGTAATTTTAATCTTGTTTCTTAACGAATTTTGTAAGCCAATTTCACAAGGAAAAAAATGTGACGCATATGTAAAATAATCAAATAACATATAAATGATCTATACAATTATTTTCTGTTGCACAGGTGCCGTATAATCCATGATGCCTACTTCTGAGATTGGCGATTTTTTGGCAGATTTTCTTATATATCTGGTAACCTCGTTTTTATTACGTCATACATATGGAGACCTATGAGAATTATGCAGAAAATTCTATTTTGGTAACCCTAGTATTTACGTCATCGCGCACGTCAGGATACGTTATCTTGGCAACATTTCTTCATCGCCAAAAAAATTCAGAATTTGGAATCCTGGATATTACGGCACCTGTGTTTTCAATGCTTATAAATCTTCATAAAGATAGAAAACGGATAAAAGCAATTAAATTCAATAAAAACTTTTAAGCATTGAAAGTTTAAAAATGACTGTTAAGTTCCTTTTTAGAAAATACACTTGCAACACAGGATTTTTATTTAACAATAAAGATAATTTCCATAACATCAAAGGTAATTTCACCTTTATTGGTACTGATTTCGAAACAACTAATACTTCTTTAGCACATTTAACAACACAAAATGTCATTTTGTCAACACAAAATTGTATTTTTTGTTTAATACACATTCTGATTTAGTATACATATTCAATCAATTTCAGGCAATAACAAAGACACGAAATTGAATTCTTGTAGTCCATAAAAATGTTATGTTGTAATTATATATTGTAAAGTGCCTTTGACACACACACACACACGGACACACACACACGCACACGGACACACACACACACAAAAAACTTAGAAAATACATAAAACAGCTTTTTGTCCATAACAGTTTAATAATAATTATTTAATACTAATTATGGTACTAATTATAGTTCTAATTATGAATTGGAAGCTCCTATCAGTCATAAAAATCATATAAGAGTTATCAAAGCACAGAGACTTTCAGGGTTTGGGCACATTAAGATATTACTTTATAACTGAATGGGGTTAAGATCTTATATTGGAAACCCATGTGCAATAGACCAAGAAAAAAATGGCTTGATGATGTCTTCAATGGTCTTAAAAACTTTAAGGCCTCCTACTGGAAAATTGAAGTCAGGGACGAAGCTGTCTAGAAGGATATTGAGCTGCAGACTCTCATCCTGGGCTGTAGTGCCAATAATGAAAAGTTTCTTTAGACATATTTAAATTGCTATGTTGAAATTTGGAGAATAATTTAAATTGCTTAGTTAGAAATCACATAAATCATACTGATCATAATCCAATACTTATTTATATGAAACTCACATTTCATTTAAGAATCCAGATGGAGATATAAATGGAAAAAAGAATATTTTAAGAAATGTTTTTTGGAAAAATATATTTAACAGGAACTTTACAAAATTAGCCGTCAATATGACAGTCACAAAATTAAATGAATTTCATATATTGCACACATATTCATACAATACAATACATAATGTACACCAACATTAATAATTTATGAAATCGTAATTCATGTTTTTTTAAAGGCTCATTAAATACACAGATATTTTTAATTTCATTTCGGACATACACAATAACTTATATTCTCTTCCGAATTAAATATCAAATATAATGCAAATATTATAGATATTTCTCGAGTTTCAATAGGCGGACAAGTCTATATTTATTAACTCTATAAATTATAAAATTATTGACAATGTTTTGTGCACACATGAAATCTAGGCGCATTTTTATCGCCCAAAATTATGATAGAATTCAATTTAGTGTATAATAAATAAAAAATATGGAAAATTGAAGAATTGGGTTGCTTAGAAGACCATCCAAAGAGTGACAGTAAAATACATGCTAGTGTTCCAAAGAAGTATACAGTTCTAAGAAGAATATGATATTTAAATTATTCATTGGTTAGTAACTGTGTCTGTAAAGTTTTGAAGACTTTGAGATTGTTATTCACTAACCAAATATCAATTGATTGAAACGCAGTGAGATCTTCACATATTGTTGAACAGAAAAAGAGATAATGATAAAAATAATAGATGCAGATAAAAATTATTTTAAAGTTAAGTAATATTAGAATTAATATCCTTAATTTGTGCAACAAAATGCTCAGTTGCAAGCATTCATCAATAGGACATGTACTAGAAATAGGTTCGATAGAGATGATGAGTACTTGCAAGTGTGTGGGTCGTTAATATTACTATGTTGAAACTGTGGATATATTTTTGAAAAAAATATGCTGTCTTTAAAGTTAAAAAGGATTGCACAAAGCAGAAGTATTTTTCGGGCATATCCCAGAGATGACCTATTTTTTATGGTCAGACTTGTTATTTAATTCAAAACAGTGTTTGATATTCCATGTATTGTGACAATATGAGTTATGCACATGTGATCGTGCGTTATAGCTTATAAGCATGGTATCAGGACACATGACTACATAGTATGGACGAATACAAGAGGCGAGGATTGCTTCTCGGTAAATAACTGTTGTCACTGACCCGAGAGGAAAGATTTGGAGATCAGTTCGATCGTTGACTGATATCCATACTCAAACATGAAATCCACATCACTTAAGCCTGTGTTTTCAAGTGATATTGTGAGCTTGAGATTGAATTCATAAGATTCTCAAAATCAGTATTCATCGAGAATTGTCATTGTGGTTTATAGGATTACAAAATAATTATACATAATCGTTATATTTATATGGGTCTACAAAAAATAATCTTATAATGTTTTTCTTGTATGAATTCAATAGACTGCTCTATTTTTGGTTCGAAACTGGATGATAACGGAATCAATCTTGATCTAGGAAAAAACAGATTTAGGTTATAAGACCAAATAGGAGTTGGACTGGTGTGGGAATATTTTGAGAGGAAGTGGGCGTATTTGTGAAGTATAATTTTATGGCATATTTTAGCATGATTTAATGACACAGAGTTTAAATTCAGATATATCTAATGCTCTGTTTATATTGTGCTCAGATTAATAATAATTAGATAATTAAAATAAGAATAATCAGCATTTTAATCTATTTTAACTTTTATATTTTTATATACTATAACATATATTGAAGATTGCCACACTATAACGTATATTGAAGGTTGGTGGATTGCTACTGATGGTCAAAGAATTTTTTATGTGTTGTTGTTGTTATTATCCCATTGATGTAAGAAAGCTTACACCAGGTCCAAAAGGCCCCCCATGCACCAGAACAACATAGATCAGATTCTGCTCATCTTACTGCAGCCTCCAGGATGGGCTAAGACAAACAAGTAGATTAGCAGGACTGGCAGAGCGAAAACAGGGACAAGGAGAAAAAAATCCACTCCCGATTCAAGAAACTCTAACATTTTAAATGGTTTCTTCAAAATCACACTATGTTCAATTGAAGAGGCTAGGGGCCACTGCATGACAGGGACAGACCCGGAGTGTTTTTGTTCCTAAACCAAACATGTTTTTTACTGTAAAGGGACGATGTGACAGAGAGGAAAAATTTTTGTAGTCACACTGTAGTATTGCAGGAAAAACACGTTTTGCAGTGATGACAGAGGAGACTTTCATGAGAATTTCCTTTAGCATTACCCGTGTTTTATGTATACCTCATTTACATACGATACACTCAGAACATTGTGCTTTAAGTTCTTCAGTGAATTTTTTTGTCACGAATTGAGTTATGTATCCATATTTATCCATTTTGTCCACTCATAAACAGGGACTATATTTTTCTCAGAAACATGAAACCTTTCGATACAGGACAGCGGTTGGTGCCATGCTTCATAAGTGTCCAAAATTACTTTATTTTCTTAAAAGAACTAAAAGAAGACCTTTAAGTGTTCAACAGTTACTCATCTACCAATTTGAATTGAACTGAATATTTTTCGACAGCCATAAATACACACACACACACACACACACACACACACACACACACACACACACACACACACACACACACACACACACACACACACACACACACACACACACACACATTATATATAGTTTTGATTTCCGAATTTCTCTGGATATTAAAACACGTGATCTGGGAGAAATACATTTTATAACTTTCGAAGTAATTTATTAAAATATTGTAGATATAATCTACATTTCATTTTTTTTTCTATTACAGTTATACAAACTGAATGCAAGGTAAAGTATAGTGAATTCTAAGATTTTACAAAATAAGTTATTTATATATATTTATAAATGTAATGAATAAGAAAATAAATTTTATGAAAGAAAAAAATGTGTATAGGATTTTAGTTTCTATATTAATCAAAACTTTCAATTTAATTAATAATAATAATAAAAAACAGGTATTAAAATATTTTTATGATTTTTTTAATAATATGTATTAATATTTTACACTTAAATCAATATAAGATACAAGATAATTAATGTTAAAATAAATACATATCAGGAATATTTATTGCTCATTTGTTGTTATAATATTATGTCATAACATTAGGAAAAAGTCAAATAAACGCATGAAACAAATTTTCTAGGTTTTATATATTTCTATACTTTCTTTAATCTTTGCTTAAATGGAAGTTTTTGATAAGATTCGCAATTTTATAGAGTGTTCTCAGATTTATTTGGAAAAATTTTATTATCTGTATAACTTTCTTATACTAGAAGAAAATCAATATGTGAAAATGTTATTTAGTTTTAATACCAGAAAATTATAACGGAAATTTATTTTAAAGTCAATAGAAAGAAAATATTTTGGAACATTTTTTTCTTATTTGTTAATTATCGTCTGCTTTTTTTAGTTAATTAAAATTATTCCATTTGAATAAATTGTACATGTTAATAATTATTTGACAGATTTTTTAATTAATCCGTTTATATAATTATCATTTGCTGTTTAATTTTCTTAGAAAAATTATAGTTATTCAAAATTGATAATTTTTATTTGTTCTTCAATAAATTGATTTTATGTTAGCAAATTTTTGAATTCAATTTGAAATGCATTTTAAAATTAAAAAAAATACATTTAATTTCAAAAGAGAGAGATTCATTGCTAAAACTCAACATGTTTCTAATATCATTGTGAAGTGGTCAGTTTTCTCTAAGATATTTTGCATCATTTCATGGCTTAGAAATATTTGTCGCCAGATGGCAGAATAATCTGTCCCGCCGAAGATGAATCCCATGAGTTCATCGTCTGATCTCTCTTTTCACGGTCAATGTATCTTCAAGAAACAAGCTGTGTTGAATAGAAAAAAAAGAAGATATCATTAGTTTTGAAACAGCGTTTAAGGCGTTCTCGTCACACATCAATCAAGTTTTGTGCATTTCATTAAATAAATATTTATATTTATAAGTGTAATGAAACATTTCAAATTTCCGTGATTTTTTTCCACCTTCATTTAAACGCCAGCTGTCATATTACGAAGTAAGTTATAATGTATTATTTAGATTATTGTGATATGTTAATTGATTAGTTATTTTCGATAAATTTTACCAAAGTTTATGCCAATGAGTTTTACTCAGTGGAAAAAAATAATATTATATGTTCGTCAATTTTAGGATTATATGAAATTGATATTTAATACAAATACTTTGGATTTTAAAAATAAATAAACTAATTATTATACTAAAATTTTCCATACATGAAACGGTTTTTTTTACTTTTAATTTCTTATAAATTAATAAATGATTTCATCGACTTTACTACGAGTCAATTTTTGTAAAATAGTAATTATTTATTGTATTTCAAGTAATGTTTTTAACTAATAACAAATTAATAACTATTTCTACTATTTCTTGTAATAATAGAATTAAATTAAAAGATAGCTTTCCTCATTTTAAAGTGTTTTTTATATTTTAAATTAAAACGAGGAATAATGACTATTTATTCTATGAAATATAAATTTTACAAGAAATATTCTTATATAGTTTTATTTAACATTTGCGGAAATGTTTTCCCTGGCTATTTTAAATTTTATTGCTTACATTTATTTTTACGTAATAAAAAAAGAAATCATGCAATACATATAGTATTTTATATACTTTTATCCTGTTGAAAACAATTTTATTTTCCGAAAAAATTTCAAAGGGAATTTTTAAAAAATTCTGTCATTGTATTAAACAGGGTTTTCTTTTCAAATATAAGTACAAGTAAGATAAATTGATAAAATCTGATTGGTTCATATTTTTAAGCAAAGTCTTCGACGCTATTCTTAAGGTGGAAATAGCTTTCATTTAAAGAATAAATTCTTTTTTTGCCGGTGACAGAAATGGAGTGGTATGGAAAAAGTAAAGTAAACAAGCTAATTTTTTTTCTTTTAGCGAGAAAGTCAAGTTTACGATGAAAAAACTTTCACCGAGTTACTTTTCAAGTTCACGTTCTTCCGTAAAACACGTGCCTTTTCCTGTAGAACTTTAACAGCTGCAACTCCACTTTTAAGAAATTAAAATAATTATTTTTGCAAAATAAATTTTAATTTTTTATAAAAAGTTACTGCTTAAAGGTGGCTATAGATAATTTGTTTTGTTTATTTCAGAAGTTGATAAAAAAATTCTCATTTCTAATACGCATGTATTTATATGGCTTATTATTAATAAATGATGAATGAAAAACATCTGAAAATTTATTTAAATTTAATAAAAAATTAAGTCCAATTTCTTTGCAAAAAATGAAAAAATATATTAAAATTTATTGTTTCTGATTCTTTTTTATTAGTTCAAATATGGAATATATTCTTTCATTTTGTATAAAAATAAAGTTTTTTCAATGTATATATGGGCATATAATGTAGTAAATCTGTTGATTTTATATGCACTATAGATATGGTATGACTAATGAAATATGAAAATTTGAGCAGTCGTATACATTCTCAGTTACTGTTAGTTAACATATAGAAACCATGAGCTGATCTGAATTGGGAATCTTCTCCACAATATTTTATACATCATTATTTGTGAAGTTTTATTACATTATTAGTAAACATGTACAGAATTTATAAAGAATATAATAACTGTCTGTACATAGACTTTTTCGAGTTTGAAGTTGTCGAGTCAAATAAATTCACTGCAGTTTAACAATAAAACTGGATATTGTTTACTGTATTTGGCGCGGCGCGCATATATGGTTGCTTAGAGTTTTCTGCATTCTTCCCTTACCAGACACGTGATTACAGCCCACTATCTATGTAAATCCTTCCCAGTTGGCAATGTATTGTCGATGGCAAAATATTTCACTACACCCGTCTGCTGTGAGGCAATTAGATTTCAGATCAAGTAATTATGATTATTTACACATGAAAGTACAGAGAAATGAACAGCCTTCGACCTAAATTTTCACCTTGGAGCATTTGCAATTGACATTCATTTTATCTATTTATAAACGATTTTTCCTTAACATGCCTGTTAAGTTAAACTTTTAGACATGATAATATAACTTCAGATAACGATATTTTAGTTGGTAAAAACATTTCTGTGATCACATAGTTAACAGATACGATCTTCACTGAGCTAATGATACATAAGTATATTGACTATAGCGTGAACAATAGTGTCTTTCTATTCGAGGTATTTGGGAAAGAAAATGACAACTCCAGAATTAATCACAAAATGATTTATATTTAACATTATAATGTGTCATCTTGCCTCGAATGCCTTTGGGTAATGAGTGTTACACTTTATGGAAACTTTCTTTCAAGTCCTGGAGGAAAAGCATGGATCATGATTAATGTTATACCTTTTCTAATCACGTATAAATGTAAACCGAATATTATTTCAAGATTCTGTATTATACTGTCACTAATGCCTACTGTACATTTGTGATGAGACATATATAAACAAATTTTAACTATAGAAAGTGTTATGATTTATTTTTAAGCCAATCGACAATAAGCTTTTGAAATAGTTCTAATGTGTCCTAAATATACAAATACGAAGTACGCCTTAACCAATTAAATTTTAATTTGTTTGGTTTTTGAGCGGGAAAGATAAATTGTCTGAGATATTTTTTCTTTAATTGTGACTCATAATAGACTGTTATACTAATTAAAAAAAATCGATGGAAGATTAAGACAGGTATTCTTAACCCTTCTCATACCGAATTGCAAATGAACTTTACAAAACGAACATTTATTTTATTGTAATAAAAGATTATAGCACAGAAATAAAACAAAATAAAAAAAATAATTTATTTTTTATTTTGCTTTATTTTTTTATCATTTTATTTAATCACAATATAAAGAATTTAATAATCAAATAGAAAACTAAGATCTCTCTCCTGTACATTTGTTTTCTTACATTATATTTCTACCAGTAACTATAAAATCTAAGATTTTATTTTTTTTTTAAACTGTTATTAAATGAAAGAAAAAGACGGGTTAAAAGAAGGTGAATTATACCAGTACTGCTTGAGAAATCTCAGATATTACGAGATTTAAAGATAAGACTGGTGACTAGGATCTAAAGGAAAAAAGAATGAAAAGTGGTCTCAGTAACCGCTGTTTCTTAGGAGGCGATAATTGGTATCTACTACTTCCCATTTTGAAAGACCCTTTTGGAAATCAGTGTAAGTTCCTTCAGCGATGACAGAAGGATGATGATAAGAAATTAAGAATTGAAAAAGGAATGTTTCACAGTGCACCCTTTTAGGATCCTCTCGGACCAGTCCTAATATTTTCTCTTGAGAAAGGGGTGGAGTAAAAATTTAGTTGGATGTTTCAAAATTTTTTAAAGAAACCAAAAAATTGCTAAAAGCCGACAAATTTTTAGACACAGTTACAGGGGATCTCAAGATTATTTTGACGAAGCAATCATATAAGGTAGAACTAAATTAAACCTGAAATATAATGTAAAATTGCATAAAATAAGTTGTATAAATATAAGAATAAAATATAATATTTTGGATATATATAGAAGTTTCAAAGTTTAGTCTTACAAATTAAAGATACATTTTTTTAAAAATTTATAATTAAATTAAGCGTATATGTATGTCAGTTTTTGTTATTATTAACCTTAATATAATTCTTCACAAATCTGAAAAAAATTAAATGTGAAGTATTCCTATATATTTTATTATGCATTTTCTTAAACTGAGTGAAAAAAAAACTCACATGAATAGAAAAATACTGTAAGCAATTCTGCACTTATTATAAAATGTATTATGAAACAATTTTTTGAAATGAGTATACTAATATGAAACATCCACAGTATGTAAACAGGCATTAATTTGAATTAACTTTAAATTTTAATATTTCTATTTATGGATAATTTTACAGATTTAAGAAGAAAATCGTGATAATTTACATTATTTTATCAAAATAAATAAAAATGGTTAATTTTACAGTTTCACAGGCTTTTATAAAAAAAGTATTATGAAAGTCTAATAAGGCTGGTAAAAAGTCTTTCTGAAGGGAAATAAATACATCATGTAAATTAAATTTTCAAAATTTTAATAATTTCTTATAGATTAAATCAATTAAAAGAACTTAATACTTGATCATCATAATTCTATAATAAAATAGTATATATTAGTTTTATCCTAAATTTTCACATTTAATATTTAAATTATTTACAAGAACACATGACTATTAATCAAATTAACTCAATACATATTTCTTGAATTTTAAAAATTATCCTACAGAATAAGTATAGGGGAATAAACCTGCGAATTTTAAGGTATTGGAGAAAACTTTCTTTTAAAGTAACTATGAAAAGACACTTAAATTTGTGTTTGAATTAATTTATGTAAAAAAAGTTATTTTTTTTCTATAAATTTCTTATATGTGATAAATATTTCTTGCATTTTCTCTTTTTACTTTTCTTTTGTTAAAATCTGATTTATAAAATATGAATTACATCCTTATTAAAATAATTTTGAGTATTTAATGGAAGTATATAATATCATACTGAAATATACAATCAACAGCTTTCAGCCCCGAATTCCATTCTATAAATTTCTCAAAGCAAACTGAACCAAATATGAAATTCTTACCTTATAATGATTTTCTTCACTGAAATTAAGTGATTAAAAATGTCATTAAAAATATTAAAACACAATGTGCTTATTAGAGAAATGTTGAAAAATATTTTATTTATAATATTTTTTAAACATGAAGAACAAATTTTTTATTTGAATTTTACTTAATATTATTTAAAGGAAAAATAAAATGACTGCTTTGTTTTCTATACTGTCGATAGCTATAAAGTTAACTGGTAAACTTTATGATGAATTTTCAATAGCAAAAAGTGTGCGAGAGGCAATAGTGACTTTTGATGAATAAAAACAATATGACTATAAGCAATTTTAAGTAAAAATGACGTTTAGAAGTATAACAAATACACATTTAACAACAAATAGTTTTTTTTATTATTTTTACAAGACAAAAAAAATTTATCCATAATTTTTCTGTTCACTTGTTCAAGGTTTCTAAGAAAAAATTATTTTGTATTCTTATCAACAGTTTCCGATTATGAAACGATGTCAAAGTACTTCAAAAAGTAAACAAACTCAAGTGAAATATATTTAGAAAATAAAAGCAGAGGTAGAAAGTAATCTTTATGAAAAAAGGAGGCTGTGCTATTCACGAGATAATTACTATTTAGTCACTTTTTTTATTTAGAACATTTGTATAGTTCCTAGTTTCAAAAACTTCCGTTAAAAATTGAAATGGTATTTATTTTCAAAAATTGTATTTATAAATAAAATAAAGCATTTTTTGAATTTCATCATATACACATACTTACTGATATAAATTTACGATCAACTTATTTTAATTATACTTAAGATTAATTCTACATATTAAGAACTGTTTAGAACAAAAATATTTTTGAAATTAGATCAAATTACAAATTTCTAATAAGTATGAGATTAAAAAGAAATGAAAAATTGGCATTGGAACACGATTTCTTAATTTAAAAATCTTTAAAAAAATTTCAAATTTAACGCAGTTCTTTAATACATTATTGAACAAAAATTAATTAAAAGTAAATTTTTGTTTGGTTCATATTGTAAATGGGACGTCTAGTGAAAAAAATATAACTAATGAGATCTATAATATTTATTTCACAATTTCATAAGTCAAGAATTGTGTATATTGTACTTGCACAGAACTCAGTTTTCTATTAAGAATTTGAATTCACACATTTGTATGCGTTTAACAACAAATATTTTTGCACCGTTGGAAACCTAATTTTACATACTATTTGATTTGACTTACTGCACTTACTCATGTTCAGAATATACACAATATAGAAAAAAAAAGAAATTATTAGCATTTCTTTTTTTCCTGATAATTTGCAACATTCTTTACATGCTACTTGAGTTCCAAAAAGTCAATAACAATCCCATGGTAATGCAAATAAGCAATTTTATTCCAGCTTGTGGTATTTTGCTTTGAGAAAACTTATTTTTAATTTAAATTATGGATAAAGAGTAATACAAATTACTAGCAAAATCGAATTAAGGATTTGATATATTGAAATGTAAACTTCAAATTCCTACACACTCTTAACTTCAGGATATAATTTTTACACAGTTGTAAGAAACAGAGATACAGGCTCTCCAAAATTAGAAAACTTCCAAGAACCTAAATTTTATACTTTATAACAAAAAGAAAAAAAAACTACACTAATATTATTTTATAATATCACTTATTATAGTAAAGAATCCTTATGAGTGTACGCAAAGAATACCAACTCACATTAATCATATATAAGTATTCCTTCTCCTTATAAATATATCACGATTCCTTAAAATCTATTCATTTAAATTTTTGAAATTAATTTTGTTTTCTCTATATACGTTGTTGATAATTATAGCTATGTATGACGGAAAAGGAAAACTATAAAATTCACCAATTAAATTTTCAAAATCCATAGTTTAGTTTTATTGATGAAAATTGCCTTTACTCAAGATTAGTATTAGAAGAAGTTTATTAAAGTATTTAAAAAAAATTTCAATAGGATTTTATTTTAAGAATTGAAGAATATATTTAAGATAAAGCAAGATTTATCAATATCATTTTGTATTGTTTAATAGATATTATGAAAAATAAATTTTGAAAACACATTTTAAATATTATTTAAAAGTTAAAAAAATAATTAATGAATGTGTAGGTTAAAAAAAATGCCTTTACAACTTACTTTTTTTGAAGCTTCATTTAGGGGAGAAGCACATTTTATTGAATACATTAAACTATGACCAACTGCAACTTTTTTCTCTCCTGACACAAATGGATACCGATGTATAGTATGTCCTTGACATTGACCTTAAATTGAACAGAAGGTGTGTGTGAACTATAAAACCGCCCCTTCATTCAGAAACCAAATAGGGAGGGGAAAAATCCATTCAACAGCTGCTTTGCAAGGGAAAAGTTGCAGGTATTGTTACTATTTATAACCCCTATATAACTATGGGTACATGCAGTTGATACAAAAAGAAGACGTCTAACCAAAATGAGATCTCCTCTGAATTATCACTTATCGTAAAGTCTTACTAAACAATTGCAGAAAATTATGCATTCGGAACAAAACTTCTGATGGCAGACAGTATGCTGTCCAATTTTTTTCGGCGATATCCGATTCTTTTTTTTTTTTTTTTTCCTTCTTTTTTTATGCTGTTTCTGAAAGATTTTTAATTGCTGAAATATCTTAAATAAAGTTTCAAGACATCTTTTTTTTACCAATTATGAGAGCTCTTAATTTTATCTCCAGTATTTCAGTTTTTGAATATCCCCAATGTTTCCATTTATTAAATATTAATGTAAATTATATTGTAAAATTTTTATTTTCTTCAAATATTAGTAAAATATATCCTTCTAGATCGATTCATATCACTTTTTAATACATTTTTTTTCGGTTATTTGATGTAATTTAATGTTTAAGAATTCAGACAAATGCAGATTTTTATTTAACCTTTTGTTTTTTTAAATCATAAGTCTTCTATATATTTTAAAATTCTTTTCAGTGATTGTGAATATATTTTCAATTTTAATTCTGTCGAGTATTAACCATACAAATTTATTTCAAACACTATAATAGAATTTCTTTTTGTTGAATATAATCAAATGATATTCTTTTTGATAGAGTTAGTTTAAATATAAATTATTATACAAATACTATTTGTTTTAATACTTTTATATTTTTCCAAACACTTTCTCAAAATATTTATAAATACAGAAGTTGATTTTATAATAAAATATGTTTTGAAAATTTTCTCTTGCTTAACATTTCCCAGCGTCATTTTGAAGTTTCTGTTTTAAGCATTTTAAAATTACTATCAGATAATTTTGATAATTCGTGATGATTAGTGTTCAGGATATTTAGAATAGCAGGATATTTCATGTGATTCTAATTATCCCGTTAATGTATTTTATAAAATGATTTGATTGATACATGAATATTTAAAAAGATTCCTTCATTCTGAAGCTAAGTACTCCCTAAAAAAGTTTTTTTCCCTCAATTCTTATTTTCACATGCGATACCGTTCAAAACGAATTAATTCAATTATCAAATGCGCAACCGCAGAGAACGGACGGAGGCTTCTTTTGTTACCGATCTTAATCCTAAAAGCAAAAGTAATGTTTTTATGCTTGCCCTCCCCCCTGTCAAGGTGGGGAGAGAGGCACTTTCTTCGTGAACCTTGACGGGCGCCTCCAGGAAGTTCCACCCTTCCTTGCCCCCTTTCTGAACCCTTTCTGTCGACTGGGAAGAGCTAAGTTGAGCGAACTTTTTGACCAAGATTCCCGTTCTCAGCCTTCCCACCCCTTTCACTACCGTTTTTCCCAAGACCTCCCGAATATTCCTTTACTCCTCAACTAGGATCTTGCGCCGCATCCTCTTGGAAAACACCTCTCCGCTTATTTCTTTCCACCCCAAAATGGATCGAGACAAGAATCGGGAGCATCTTCGAAATCAACAGTTCGATAACAGGTATACTTGCTGAGGAACTTTTCTTTTGTCTTTCTGTAGTGCATAGTGTATAACCAGTATTTACCACGTATTGCGTTAAAATGCTTGAAACGATACTTGTTTACTCTGGAATTAGAATGTATAACTTTAGTATTATGATATAACGAATTAAAATTTTTCGTGGTGTTAATTATGATGATGAAATTAGATAAAAAAAAGTATCGGAAAATTAAGAATCATAGTTCAAATAATGAAGACCTGAATTTATGATTGTCAATTCATAACATTATTTTTTACATCTTTCTTCTCCTTTATAATTTGAAAAGTAAAATTGATTCTTACATTTAAAGAAACCCTTCAATAAATTACCCATAATTTTAATTTAATCAAACATAGAATATGTATGTGTAACTTTGTTGTTTAAAAATATAAATATTAAAAAGTGCTTTCAATTATTTTTCAATTACATATTTTTCGAAGTTTTATGAGTCGAAATACGTATTTTTTAGACTAATATATTTTGAAGAAATATATGTATTTTAATAAATATTTGAATAACATGGTACTGAAACAAAATAAATTATAATAATTAACTGTTGTAAGAATATATTAAGGTGAATTAAATTTTGTCATGTTCAACTTTCAATAAATTATCCTTTCTTTAAATTTTGCATTCATTATCTTTAGATCAATGACTTAAAAGCATAAAGATTAATTTCGATTAAATATATGTACTTTAATATTAAATATTTTATTAACATCCTCTGAAACAAAATAAATTCGAATAATTAACCGTTATAAGAATATACTAATGTGAAATAAATTTTGCGTTGCTCAACTTTCAATAAATTTGTTTATTTTGCATTCATAGTCTATAGCTCAATTTAAAGATATAAAGATTAAGTTTTTAAAGCTTTAACATTTTCTTAAAAGTATGTAGAAGCGGTCTTCATTAGATAACGAAAAACGATAAATTAAGTTGCAAACACTTAAATATTTTTACTTCATTTGTAAATCGAAGAATTGAAAATGCTGTGCTCTAGATTTTTTTAGCTACAACAAGCTTGGTAAATCATTGAATCTGTCATAAAAACAAAAATTAACTTAGACTGACACTTTTAATTTTTCAATGACTTTCTTTTTTTCATAGGGTAATATCATTTTAAAAGAGATTTATTCTCCTTTTTTATGCATTTATTTCAACTTATTATTATTTTTTAAAATTCATTAAAAATGCAATCATCGTTATGATGAATTTAATAAAAATCATTATGAAGGTAGTTTCTTTTATATAACATGACAATAATCTGACATAGTTACGTATTTAGGATAAGGAAAAAAACTTTTCACTGTAAAGTATCAAATGTACTTTCCATGCATATATTTTTTGAATGATAAATTTTCACATTTATTTCATTCAGTATAATATAAATTCTTTGCTAATTATTGTTTTATAACATTTAGGAAATTTATGCAACCATCTAAATATTTGTATGCTTGAAGTATTTACATCGGATAAAATAAAATTAAATGGAAGAGAAGGAAAAATAACCAGAATTCGGCTATAATAAGAAAATATTGTGAGCAGTTTTTAACATGCATACAAAAGTCCAGTATAAAGTTTATTGATAATTGTTTTATGAATGGATAAAAAATTTTTTGAAAATTAAACATTAGTAATCTTTTTCTCTAAACATCTAATTTCCGTTAAGAATAAGCTTTTAGTTCTAAGTTTGTAATGTGTTCATTATAAGTTTCCAAAAAAAAAAAAAAAAAAAAAATTATTGAATGTTCTTATTTTTAACTAAACATTATTGTAATATAAATATGAAACGTTAAATAATGTGCGTTAAATAACGTTAATTCTGAATTCATGCTATAAGGTTTGGTAGTTTATTGAATGCAAATTTTATAGGAAATTACAAGGAACTACCTGGACAAAAAGGAGAATATTTTATTGCATTTGGATGTTTAGATTATTATTTATATTAATTTATTATAAGTATTATAATAAATATTAATTTATTATAAATATATAAAAATTTTGAGTTGTAAGTTTATTATGTTCGCTTTACTAACTTTAGTATCTATTTTTTATTATAATTAATAGGAATAAATCAATAAAACGAGAGTTTTTTACCCATCAGTATATACCATTTAATATAAAAATTAGATTTAATAAAAATTATCAATTAAAAATGATCGAAGTATTAATTACAAAAGAAGAGAATAATATTTTGACTAAGAAATTAAACTATATTAGTTTTATTTATTAAGAAAATCAAAAATATTGGAAATGAAATGAATAGTATAAAAAATATAATCAATGACATCCTATTCGTTACTATTTAAAGTGATTGTTAGTAAAAACAATGAGAATTTTAAAAAAATTCTTCAAATTATTTTTAAATCATATCACAAATTGCAAAAACCCTTTCAAATATGGATTTCCATGAAAGTTAATGTTTTAGTTTCTTACGTTTTTAAAGAATAATATTTATTGAGTTTACTACTCTTAATTAAAAATGTTTGCTATATGAATGTGAAACATTAAATAATGTGCTTAAACAAGGTTATTAAGGAAATAATTTTACAAAGTTTCTGAAAATTATAAATGTCTAAAACATAAAACAATCCCGTAAGTGTTTTCAAAAATAAAATATTTTTTATATGGATCATAATATAAAGTTTCTATTTAATAAAATCAATATAAAGATATTATTGACTTCTCAGTTCAAAAAATGGTCACTTTATTCGATTTACTTCGTTTTACAACTGATAATAATCTCAACTACTTTTCAATTGAATCTATGTAAAAAGAAGGTAGAAAACTCTATAAATGAGCCAAATCAATAGATAAGATTAACGATGCCTTAAAAAATAAAATAACAGTAAGTATATTATAAGATGAATTTTTTAAGGATATTTACACACATCAGCATTGTCCACGCACAAATGTTTACATAATTTTTAAAATTATTTTCGTTAAAATGTAAAATTAATTAAATTTATTTATGGAAAAACTGCAATTTAAACTGATTCCAATTAAAATTTTTTAAGACTGAAATCTATACAGTAATTACTGTATCCTAATCTCAAAGAGATTTACGAATACTTTGCATATATATATATATATATGTATATATATATATATATATATAATATATATGCACACACACACACACACATACACACACGCACACACACATACACACACACATACACACACACACATACACACACATATACACACACACATACACACACACATACACACATACACACACACATACACACACACACATACACACACACACACATACACACACACATACACACACATAGACACACATACACACACATAGACACACACACATACACACACATAGACACACACACATACACACACATAGACACACACACATAGACACACACACATACACACACATAGACACACACACATACACACACATAGACACACACACATACACACACATAGACACACACACACACACACACACAAACACACACATACACACACACACATACACACACATACACACACACACATACACACACACACATACACACACATACACACACACACACACACACATATATATATAAACTAACTGCATTCTACACTGCGTATTTTTTTTAATAAATATTAGTAGCTTAATATATTCTTACTACAAATATTGAAATTGAAATAAATAAAATGCTGTTATATACGAAATAGTGTAATTTTCATTATGGAATCATTCTATATTAGACATTCAAGATTTCAATTGTATGATTCACTAGCTAATAAAGATATTAATAATTATTTGTCAGTTTTATATTAACTATTTCTATATAAAATTTATAGATACTTTAATTAAAGTTTTGGATTATGAGCTAATAAATTTGTAAGTTTCATGCGTTTTTTAATGTTAATTAAATTTTCTAATACTGTTATAAAACTTATTAGTTGCATAATCTCAATTTCAATAAGTTATAATTTTTTAGAAATTAATTTTGAAGAATACATATCTGTAATTTACAATTTTAGTCAAGCAAATAAAATCGAAAGTATAAATATTAAGAAACATGTGTTTTTAATGTTTATAAAATATAAATTATATGAAAGATTTTAATATTTTCTCGGAATATAAATCATGAAAATGGTTTTTATTATTTAATAATTATTAAATTGCGTACTTAAAAATCAATGGAAACGGGTAAAATGTTATTTTTAAATAGCTCACGCAGCATTTTTTAAAAATAAATTTAAAAAGTACAAACTGAATGTCATGATGAAGGTGTGTCTACTAAGGAAGAATTAATGGAACTATCATCGCATACTTTCTCAAGTGAAGTAATTAGGGAAAGGATGCGTTATGATTTTAAAATTCAATTTTATAAATTGTTCTCACATAAAATTGAAAATTAATTTTATGAGGATTCTTCTTCATTTCTTTTTACATGTAATCCATGATATTTTTCTGTTTGTTTCAAATATTAAAACAAATAGAAACAGTTTATCCAATTTAGATACTCAAAATATTAAAGATAAATTTATAGAGAGTATATATTTATTTCATTTTAAAGTTAACTAAAAAAGTTTGTGTGGTGGGAAAAAACTTTAAAAAATTAGAATAACGATTACTGAAGCAGTTTTGAAGTTAACTACAAATAAATAGATTTCGATTAACTTGTGTGAGGGGAATTAAAATAATTTATTTAAGATATATGGGTTTATGCATGATATGCATATTTCCACCTACAACGGATATACGATTTATTATTTTTAAAAATCTTTTAAAAACAAAGAATTTCTTGTTTTTTAAAATTAATTACAATTTCAAACATTACTAATAGGTCATTATGTAAATATATATTATGCAAATTTTTATTGTAAGTAATTTTAGTTTAAAAGTATAAATAACATATTACATTAACAAACAGAGATATTTCTAGTCCACTTAGAAAAAAATTCTTTCAGAATTCAAAGATTGTCTTACAGTTTTAAACAATTAAAAATTAATCTTATTTCATTTCCTTTTCATTCATCCCACTATATTTTTGTAAGAAATGGTAGTATGGAACCAGTTTCATCGAGAATTTAACATGCACTTGGATAAAAATGTTTCTGGAAGTCAGTGGGCTTTGTTGCTTTCCTTTACCTAACCTTGTGTTGGTTTTTGAGCTAAGGTCTTTATAATTTAGAAGCTGGAACCAAGCAGAAGATTTCCAATACCAGATCATTCCCAGAGGTATTGTTTCACGTGGTGGAAACTGCGACCACGATATATTTAACGTGCTCAGTCACCGTTAGCCAATATGACAGATCTTCAGTTGGATAGGGATTCGAATTCACCACATTCTGATAATGAGATCCAACTAGGCCCCCAGGGCTCCACAACTCGTGCGCTGTAAATGTTTAAAATTTCGTATGGTAGACTTGACCTATTTATTTTTAAATAATATTTTCATTTTGAAATGATATATATTTATTACACAGCGTCAAAGCATATAATGAAATATTGCAACATTTATGAAGTAATACAGCTTTTAACATATATATATATATATATATATATATATATATATATATATATATATATATATATATATATATATATATATATATATATGTATGTATATACAAAAAATAAATTTAACAGTTGAGGTTTTGCACACAAATAAAAAATGTTTAGTTTAAAAATTCTTATATGTAAGTATTTTTTAAGTTTAAGATTAATTTAATTATATATAATTATTTATAACCTTTGATAAAAATTTTAAACTTCATAGAATATTATAAAGCGTAAATTCAAAATCAATAAAAATATCCCTTTCCAAATGTTATAAATAATAAAATAAAGTATGCTAATATATTTTCTTGTTACAAACATCTATGTACAACTATAGTAAATTTGTCCCTATACAAAACTCACCTTTAAACCTTTTATTTATAGATTATTTGACTGGTTCTCATTACCTTATGTAAGTATAAAATAGTTTAAAATACTTCGATAAATATTATTTGATGAATGATTTTTTTTGCTGTAATAAAAACATTAAAAATAATGGTAAGAAACGTTTTTATTGGAACGCAAGCGTAAAAGGTAACACTGAAATGTTTAAGTACACCTCGACTATTATGAGCATTGACAATTTTTATTAGTAGCATAATACTCAATTAACAATAATAATAATAACAAACATGTTATTGTTAATTGTGCAGAAATATAAGAAGATAGAGCATAAAATATAAAAGTAATAAGAATCACTTTTAGGCATTTTTGTTTAGTAAATCAATTTCTTTTCACTACTCTATTTCCACTTTAACTTTTCATTGACCTCCTATCAGTTTCTAAAGTTAATAAGGGAAAAAATAAAATTTTTTGCTTAAAAATTCTGAAAAAGAGAGTATTTGATATTTTTAAAAGCATTGTTCATTTTATATTGTATAGTCACACACACAAACATTCTCAATGCAACAAGAAATTACTTAAGACGAACTTAATTCCAACTATTCATGGTTTGTAATAAATTAGTTGTAGGTATATTTAATAAGCTAAAAAATGCTCTATAAACAATTATTTTAAATACAGTTAGATTTTTATGACGTTAATTTTAAGTAAAAAATACATTTTCATAAGAAATATGAAATTCGATTTCTTCCACGATTTCTTACATTAAAAGAGTTTTTCATAAGATTGTCAGAGATAAAAGATAAAATTTTTATAATAATATAATATAATATATACACTTTAATCATAATAGTATATAAGAAATAAATTACCTAGACTCTTTATATTAAAGAATTGTCTTAGTCCAGATAAATTGATTTTATATTTGAATAATAAACTTGGTAACTTGAAGTTATTTTCGGATAAAATATATTCTTTATTGAAACATTTTTCCAAAGTAGTGAAGCAGTGTAACCTAAAGTTGAATGAAATATGGATTACTTATATAAGGGTTATTTCATTCTTTTATAGTAAAAATTACTTTTATTTAGGAGCATTTTAAACTAATTTTATAAGCTAAATTTCATTGAAATTTAATTTAGCTGATCTAATTTTCATTAAACTTTTAAAGCTAATTTTTACTGAAGCTCTCAAGTAAAACAAATATTCCCTTAATCAAAACATCTATTGAATAATATGTTTTATTTACAATTAACCAATAATGGTGGAAAGTCTACTTTTCAATTAAATTACGTTTTCATTAATTAACGAAGTTTTTAACCTAAATTGAACAAAATTTAAAAATTACAGGAGAGTAAATAAAATCCTTGAATGAGTGAGTGAGAATGTGATAAAAATACATTACTATTTATTAAGTAAAATTGCTCAACAAGACAAAAAATGTTTAAAAAAGCAATTTAATCTATTTATTTTATTTTACATTTTAACATAATTACATATTACTCTGACAGCACTTGAAAATGTTTGGATCAATAATAAAGAAATAAGTTGTTTAGGTAATGTATACTCAGAAAATATAACATATACTTTTTTTACATTTTTGCTGTATTTAACCAATGTACACTTTGTTATATTAGACCCCTGAATACAAAGGTGCAATATACGAGGGTTACTTTGAAATTTTTGAGATACGCGCAGACGGGAATTTACAAAATAAAAATTATGGTTTAATTTAAAAATACAAAGTATTTTAACACAGAAGACGATATTTTACTGACTTACTTCAACTTGTTTAGCGTAGGCCACCGCATCATTTCTAAAATTGTAACAGGTGATGAATCGTACATACCGTTTTTTGACGTTCCAACACGTCAAGAAAGCAAAGTATGGGTCTTTGAGGATGATCCCACGCCGACAAAATGGCGAAAAAACAACGCTCATTGAAAAAAGTGATGTATGCCGTTTTCTTCGAGAAGTACGGGATTGGCCAAAGCCATGAAGTTGGAAGGATAGAAGACCGTAACAGCAGACTGGTATACCACTAAATGTCTTCCAAAAATTCTACAATAACTAAGTGTTAGGGGACTAATTCTTCACAATGACAATGCATCTTCACATACAGCTGGATTAACACTTGAGTTTCTTAATTGCATGAAATGAAAATAAATGTCAAGAATGGAAACAAAGTCTTTTTAGAAAACACTAAGCTTTTTATTATGACAATATTTTTTACTCAGATAAAATTATAATCATTTCTAGTTTTTTCATGAATAATCTGCTTATTATAATTTAAAAATCTCGATCTCAAACTTAGACTGAACTTCAACCGAGCCATTTCAAATTTTAATTTTTAAACTTTATAACCAAAAATATCAAATTATAAAATTTTATTTAATATTTTTTTCCCTGTTGGTTATTTAAAATTTAAGTATTCATAAGTATTCTTTAAATAGTTTAGCACTTGTAAATATTATTTAAAAGTATTCATCTTAAAATTGGTTAGCGAGATGTTAAAAATTTCTTTCTTTGTCTCAATTTTTAAAAGAAATCTGTTCCAATCACAATTGACATTTTTTTTAACCATATCACTTCAGAATTACAACTCTCCCCCAAATTCGACATCCGTCTTTCATGTTCCAATTTCTAAAACACTCACGTATTAGAACATCAATGATTTATTACAGGTGGACACTCCAAAGGAAAGTATCATTTGTGCCATGGCGACATCAATGATGAAACAACTGTTTTAAGACCTTCCCTGTTTTTTCTAACGAAATTAATAGTAAAACAAATTACATATTGCAGGACTGATAATTTTTTTACCTTATTATGAAGGACGTGTTTTTCACATTCGATTTTACCTCATGACCAATATAATATATACCTGACAGGAAGTTTTAATATTTCATTGTATGGAGAATATATTTTACAAAGTTGTAGTGAGAAATTACGAGTTTAAAAATATAAAAATATTCATTAAAAACTTATTTTTCATTAGATATATTAATTTAAGCATATTATTTATATAAACTTTGACTGAATAACATTTTTGGAATTTTCTTGAAAGTTGAATTGTGTAACAAAAATATATGGAGAAAAGCTTCCCGCATATTTTAATTTGAATCAAAATATACCTATTATTAATTTCAAAGGATACTTATTTTATTGAATTTATTAATATCAATAAATATAAAATTAATAAATTAATCATATTCAAATGAAATTAGTTATGATTCTGAATTAAAAACAAAACCCTTTAAATTTATGCTTAAAAAACTAACCAGAAAATTAATGACGCTCTACTGTCACTTTTGAAGAGAAATATAAGGATTCAATTAAAGAATCCTAAATTTATAAGTTCATTTAATGGAAGAAACAAAATTATTAACATCTGAGTTTAATTTTTAAATGAAACATAACAAGAAAAATGTTTTCAGCAGTAACAAACATGATAACATTGAAAAAATTACTTGTGTTTAATCAATGAGAAAAACATCAGTTTTAGGACTGCCATTTCCCTCCTAAATGTATATATATATTTAACTCGAAGATTTTTTCACAAAAAATTGAAATATACCCATTTCGTTTCGTCTCATCTTATATATAACTTCTTTAATAATGGTGGTATGCGCTTTGTAACGCAAACTGAGCATTTAAAGGAAAATCAAGTGTTTTCAACCAATGATAATAATTACTCTCCATTGGATAACTAATATAATAACTGGACACTTTCATCCAGTTTATCAGTTTGTTAGACGTTGAAAGCAGACAACTAAAACAGCGCTTTTTCATCGAATATTACTTTTCATGCATTAAAATATTTTCCATTTGTCTGTGAGCTGTGTCGAGAAATATTTACTGAAAATGAAACGGTTTAAATTAAACTATAATATGAATAATCAAGCATTTCCCGAAAATGGCACAATCGGTTTCCAACTTTCAATTTGGAGACTGTAGAAAATCATACGTCTGAAATAAGATGAGCTAAAACAATACATTATTTGCTAGTTTAGCGTTCTAGTAAACTACAAATGATGATCACTATATATTGCTCTACAGACTCAAAATATGGGAATCAAAGCAGATTATTTGCAGTTAATTGATGAAGTAAAATTTAGTGTATATATGGAATATTAATTGGTGAATGAATTCAACTGCCATTCCTTTATTATCTGAAACAACAATTCTAAATACTATAAAAAATTAAATTCTCGTTTTAAAACTTTTTCTACTCTGTAGTGTGTGAAATCATTCAAACAAGGAATCAAAGAGAAATATTTATTGAAAAGTTACACGTGAACAAAACGGGATAAGAAATTTTAGAGTTCATCTGACACATCCCATGCATAAAATATCCAATTTTCAAGAATGATTACGATCAAGTTCAAGATTTATAGTAGCTTTTCATAATACTAAAAGCAAGATGTTGTTCATCGGAGAATTATGACTCGTTACTTTTATATTCCCATTTGTAACTATGGAATTTTTGCTGATTTATTGCAAAGACTTTGACGAAAAGATCTCACATGTGTTGGACAGCATTTAAATTTAGTGAGTAATTTGAAAGTCAATCCTTGCTCATTTTGTCCCTTAAAATATGTGAATATAACATACTCTAACAGAAATATTCACCCGGATGGGAATACATGGTATATGTTTAAATTGTTCTCAAGAACTTATATATATATATATATATATATATATATATATATATATATATATTATATATATATATATATATATATATATATATATATATATATATATATATATATATATATATATATATATATATATATATAATGCCTCAATACACGAGGATACGTAAGGAAAATTTTAAGTATTTTAAATGCTTCAATGTAAGTAGCTGAAATATTTGAACAAGAATAATTTTCTATATAAACGGATTTTGAAAAAAAAAAAAAAAAAAAAAAAAAAAAAAAAAAAAAAAATTTAACATAAGCACATTTAATTACCCAAGTATTAATCAATGGATAATTTTAAAGCTTCAAATTTATTAAAAATAATCAAAGCTTAAATTTATTCAATGAATTCGCTTTAGAGAAAAAGATATTAAAATTTATATAACTTCTTATCATGATATGAAAATTATACACTGCTGGACAATTGTAAGGACGGATCACAAATTTCAATGTAGCATAATATTAAGCGAAACATGAGGCCTAGTAGGATAAAATATAATTGCTATACTGTTCAGACATTAGAATAAAGAATATTTATTGTCCTGGAAAGTACAAAAGCTGTGAAACATCTGAAAGAAAAAAAAATGTTCATTTGATGCTGCATATAGAAAAATGGAACAATGCATCTAAAAGTCAGCAGCCACCTTGAAGAAAGGTATGAGTACGGGTTATGTCCACCGTGTAGTGTGATGCAACATTCCAAACGTCGTATCATACTTTGCACAACATTATCCAGCAGCTGTTGAGGCAATTTATCCCATTCCTCTGTGAGTGCACGGATGAGGGTGTTTTTGTTTGTCGGAGGATAGTTTCAACCAGCAACTTGCCTCCCTAAGGCATCACACACACATTTTCAATGGGGTTTAGATCTGGAGAACGTGATGGCTATATGAGGCGTTGAATACCCTCGCTGTCTACAATCCTGAACAGCGAGTGTTCGATGACATGTTGCGTTGTCGTCCATTAAAACAAATTTATCACCGACAGCACCACGGGAAAGGTGAACATGAGGAAGTAGAACTTCATTAATGTATCGTTGGCCCGTCATAGTTCCATTCGCAATAACATGTAGGGGCGTGCGGCTATTGATCATGATGCCGGCCCACACCATGACACTGCATCTTGGATATCGGTCCCTTTCCTGGATATTTTCTGGACGATAAGCAGTACTACTCTCACGCCAGATCATTTGGCGTCTACAATCCGATGACAGACTGAACCTGCTCTCATCTGAGAATAGTACGCATGCCCAGTCCTGTTCAGTCCAATTGCGATGCTCACGACATCATTGTAAACGGACAGTACGGTGCTGTCTGGTCAATGGGACACACACAACAGGTTTGCGGGCGTATAGTCCTCCTCCCCTCAAATGTCTGGCAAAGGTTTTTCTGGGGATATGCTTTCCTGAGGCAGCAAGAAGCTGATTCGCCACCTGTTGAGCTGTGGTGCTGCTGTTCCTTTTTTCTGACAGGACGATATATCTGTCTTCTGCAGGCGTCGTACTTTTAACACTACCTCCCCTGTGTCACCTATTACACATTCCAGTAGTTTTAAATGACTTCCACTGCCGTGAAGCAACGCTGTGATCGATGTTGAACTTCCTGGCAACATTTGTTATTTTTCGTCCTTTTTCGGTCTTTCCAATAATTCAGCCACTCATCAAATCATCTAAGTGATGTCGGGAAGACATGCCAAAAATTTCTAGTTCGTCTATTTAATCTTTCCTGTAAAACTTTGACTTGAAACAACAACTGTCCATACGCGTCAAAACCTTTAAAGCTCTTATGAACGACGCTATCACGTGATGAACAGACGTGGAAAAAAAATTGCATACACATACTTCTTCTTACTTAATCTAATTTTCCGCATTTTGCTTCCTTTCATTTTGTGGTTGCTATGGATGATAGTGTTATCCGTCCTTAGCAATTGTACAGCAGTGTAATTTATTTCTACGCTGGTTGGTATATGTATGTACGCACATACGCACATTGTCACTTTTAGAAAATTGTTAAAGTCACATTTATTTATTGTTAATGAAATAAGACATTTCTTACATTTATTTAAAAAAATTCATTCATAAAAAAGATTTTCATATTTCACTTTTTAATCTTCTGAGACAATACATTCCGACAAATGGTTTTCCATTAGAATACCATCGATTCATTTAGGAGACTTATCTTGGCATTGAATATCTTCTTTGGATGATGCTACTTTACTAGCTAAATTGCAATATCTTTGACCTAAATACAAATAATTTTATTCGAATATAAAGAAAAAAAATTGTAGCCAACTAGTAAATGAAAGGGAGAAGAAATTAAAAAAAAAAAAAAAAAAAAAAAAAAAAAAACATTAATTATCTTTCCCTCAATCCTCAATATCTTCTTCACAAATTTTTTATGAAGGTAAAATGCAACAATTTACTGAATTATGGAATAAGTGTAAAATGACCTCATTTTAAGAAAGAATGCTTCTGGTATTGACATACTTTAGAAGAAACATATTTATATGGTCTATAATGACAGACAACATAAATGTTTGCCCGCTAGCTCTTCTGTAGGTCTCTGATAAGCTTTCTAAATTCAATTCAAAGCTGTAAATCTCAATCAAATGAATTGATAATTGTTAATTATTAATTAATATACAATTTCAATGCCATGAAAGGACCTTAAATAAGTGGAACAAAACAAATAGAAATTGGAGCAAAGATCATGCGTTTAGGTATTTAAGTGAGTTAACTGGTCCTGGACATCAATGCTCATTTTCTTACAACATATTCTGTTTGGAGGTAATGTGCTGAAACTTTTGTTATTAAAAAATGTGAAATATTGCTTGATATCCTCGGCATTTATTTAATGATTCAAGCGTGGATAATTTATTGTCATGTTCAAGAGTTATTTTCTGTTCGAATAATATTCCTTCTAATGTATGTGGTCGCATAATTACGTATTGAAGTATATTTATATGTTGTTGTTCTCGTGTGCCAGCTAGGCTGGCAAATTGGGGTGCGCTGCTCCACTTTTCCAACTGAACCGTATAGTATATTTATATAATTTATGTAACAGATATGTATCCCTTATATGATTATTATGGATGATAAAAATATATAAATATTATATATATATATACATACATACATATATATATATATATATATATATATATATATATATATGTATATATATATATATATATATATATATATATATATATATATATATATATATATATATATATATATATATATATATATATATATGTATATATGTATATATATATATATATATATATATATATATATATATATATATATATATATATATATATATATATATATATCGAAGCTTAGCGTGTGGGTTAATGTGTTAGTTTGATGAGTGATTTTAAAATATTCATATTTAATTATTTGTTATGAAAAAAATGGTATATAAAACATCATTTATATCAAAGGAAGTCCTATTTTAGTTTATCAGGAAAGTTAAAATAAGTGATAATACTTTTGTTGTCATATGCAAAATAGTTCTCAGGTTTGTTATTCATTTAGAAATTAAAATTACTGCTGCTGGGTGTTTATGATTTATAAATTGAAAATTAAAGTGGAAAAATTTTGATATTGCTCTGATTTTTTAACTGAGTCTGTTTAGTAGATGTTGAAATAAGCCGAAAAAATAAAGTAAATACGTGCTATTGTTAAGTGGAAAAATAATATAGGGCAGCTGTTATTAGAAAAAATCTCACAAGTATAATTGTGATTTCATTAAAATTCAGTCACTAAATGATCCTTTGATTAAAAATTAATAGCTATTACAAGCTAACATAATGCACTAAGAATGTGTATTGGAATCGTAAAAATAAATGTTTAAGAAATTTACTGTTGTTACTTTTTCTTATTTCTAAGACCTTTTTAGTGTCACTTGGAAAGCCTTTGAATCTCTTTTGAGAGTCGCGTAAGCAGCTTATTAAATTTATGAAGTAAAAAAATTTAATATCTCATTATTTTAAATATTACACGATTATAGAAAGAGAATTCTTTTTTTCAACGCAAATATATTTGGTCACCAAAAAAATTTATTGCATAGTGAGGATAAGTTATCAGAATTTTTTTGGTGGCATCAGTATTAAATTAAAAAAATAAATATTTCTTATTGATTTGTTTCATATTAGAGAAAATATATTTACAATAATGAATATAGAAATTATTTTTTTTCGCTGTAGTAAATATATTTGTGCCTCAAAATATTTACTGCAGAGTGAGAATACGTTATAGAACATTTTATTTGAAATCAGCACTAAGTTAACAAAATAAATATATCCTGTTATTACCTTGTTTTGTACTGGAAAAAAATATTTTATTATATTTTCTAACAATCAAACAAATTTGCTAAATAATTTTTAGGTAAAAAAATCTTGCTAGTAAAGAATTCAATCATAAAAGCTTGAAACTTTAAAAGATTTTATCTACTGTGCCAAAATAAATTATTAAAAAGCTCCTTCTTCAGTGGGCAGGAAGAAATCAAATTGACACTTCTCAATTTTGTCATAAAGCAAAACTATTTAAATGTTTATTTGAAAAAATAAAAGGTTCGTCGTGAAACTATTCCATACATATGCAATCTATCAAATTTATTAATGAATAACTTACGAAAATTGACATCATATGCAAAGATAAAAAAGAACAAATAAAGGTGTATTTAATAATAAATATTCTCTTAACTGTATTTAATAATTAATCAAAGTTGATGAAGCCTTTGGGAAAATAAAGTGCATTAAAAAGAAGGAAGATAGGAATTAAATTATAATTTAAGGTAAAACTTCTAGAGAAAAAACCGCATATTTAAATCTGAATTTTAATGAAAAATTCATAAAAATGAATTAATTTAATGTATTATTTGTATGTAACTAATTAGCCATTAAGTCTTTCAATGAAATAAGTGGTTATACTAATATTGAAAGTCTAATAGTATTATATATTTGTAAAAAAATTAAAGTTTGTTGAAATTTGAAGGGAAGAGATATATATTCATATTCTTAATTTCATATTCTTTTTCATTATTTGGAAACTGGAAAATGAACTGGATGCAAATGGCTGAAAAGGCTTAGATATTTTTTATTTTATGTTATATGAAAATCAATATTTTTGTGGGCAATAACAGTTCTTACTGTTTTTCACTTTAGAAGATAAAATGTACATGATACATGCAGTAAAATAATTTTTTCAAACTTTTTAATATGCTGCAAGAAGCGTATCATATTAAGGGTACATTGCTTATCAAGAAAGGTTGAGAAACATGGGTATTAGATTTTCTTGAAGAAATTAATTTTATTAGTTCTTTAATTTTCAATATTTTTCATTTTTTAAAAAGTAATTTCTTGTTAAAAGTCAAATATTTACTTTTTAACTTGAAATTTGGAACACAATATTCATTTCAAAAAGTTATATAGTTTTATTTTATTTTTTTATTTCTCCTTTTTGTAATAATCTTCCATTACTAATAAGAAAGTTTATATTAAATATTCATTATTAATAAAGAGTGTTTTGTTCATAATTTGCATTAAAACCCAATATGAAATAAAATATCAAAGATAAAATCTAATAAATATTTAATAAATATGTTTTATACTCAAGAAATCTTAAGCTTACGAAGAATTTATGTTATCAGTTAATCAAAAATCTGCATTTTGAAATTAGATCAAATGTTTATTCATTACGCTATATACAAATATGTGGCCTTTTATATAAAAAGACCTATTAATGTTAAATGATGCTTCAAGAGTCTACGGAAAATATCCTTTTGTTATTATGTGCATATGCTGATATATAAAATAAGTCATGTGATTAGAGATAAACATTGCTCTATATTGAATATTAGTTTTGGTTTGATCAAAATGATGAGGAAACTTGAGACTGTGGGCATTCATTTTAAATCAAATGCTGGAGTATTAATTCAAGAACGGGTTTGTCTGCACTTGCTGTTGTTAAGCAGAAAATCGAACAGATCATGTTATTCACGCCTTTAAATAACAGCATAAAATTAGAGATTTATTTAGAGTTTGAGTCAGATGGATATATATTACTAAAACATCTGTAGAATGCAAAGGATTATTTTCGGATACATCCTAATAAATTGAGATGAAATTAAAATTTGGAACTTGGGGTAACTTCTCTACTATGCATGATTTTTCGAATATGATATTCAGTCACATGGACGAACAGAACGATTGATTTTACATGTTCGCTTTAGGCGAACGGAACATATTATACATTGTTTGTGTCCAAAACTGTCAAGTATTTGCATTCAAAAACATTTGTTTAACAAGATATATATTGGGAAATTAGCTTTATTTAGTAGTACGGTATGAACTCAATTCCAGTAATTTAATTAGTCCAGTTTAAAAAAAAATCGCGTTAGGCAGTACAGCATTGTTACAGAATAATATAATTTTAGAAATGAAAAAAGTGGACGAATTCATTTTAGGAAATATGATTCATTGAAACTTATAAATCAAGGGAAAAAAAAGAAGGGCAAGTAAAAAACGCAATTTTATTTAAAATAAATTCATGATATTATATCATAATCACATTTACTATGCGAATATACTATAGTGTCACGGTTATATGGTAAAGGTATTTATTTTTTAAAAATAAAGTTTATGATAAAGTGGCCAAAATTTTTTTATATAATGTAATATTATTAAATAAATTATCAAGCTTTGAAATAATATTTTGTCCTCTACGTATAAAACTTATAAAAAATGTAACGCAGTCCAAAATATTAAACTAAGCCACGAAAGAAAATGCATTAAAAAAAACACAACCTCTTGTACTATTAAACTATTTTTGATTATATCATTTTTTCATGCAGAAATGATAAATGATGAGTACGGAGAGTTAATGGTGAATACATGGAAAAAACATGCACCTGACTATGATTTAAGGGGTGGAGATTGTTCATAAGATTGTCGGATATAGCCTTAGCTCGTGTAAGGAATAACAATAAGCCTTCTGAATGCTGTAACCGGATGAGGCTATAAATATTGAAACCATTTATAAACAAGATACAATGTTGCGTGGTGTTTGTTTTTCTGGGGGTTCAATGCCTGATAAAAACTTTCCACAGGACTGCGAATCAAGAAGTCTGACTGCTCTATGCGTTGGTAGAGATGATGATTTAAAGCTACAGGTTGTATTCTTTTGTAAATGTATACACGGAATGTGCTGACTTTTTTTTTTGTATATTTACCGGTTTTTGGTTGCGAGTTTCTATCATTAATATCTTATGAAAATTTTGTCCAGAATGAATGAAAAATAGTATTTTGTGATGAAGGAGGCTATTGCTAAACACATTCCTTAACTATGAATTTTTATTTATTTGAGAATTTTGTTCAAAATAATGCTTTTCTCCGATTTTTATAAATTTATGTTCATTTTATATTTATAATTAATGTAGTTTAAATACCAAAATTAGTGGCTGACAAGATATCTCTTGAGTTTATTGAAATCTTTTGAGAATTGTAAATACCAATGCATTCTGTGTGATTTTTTTTAAATTTTTTAATTTCAATTTAGAGTGAACCTGAAAAACAGCAGAGAATATATTTATTTTGAGCTTTATATTATTTTCAAGTTCTTAATAAAATCCCGTAATTCTTAGTTACAATTCAATTAACCGGACATCGTTTCATTACCGTTCAATTAACAAGAAATTTTCATTCACTTCTTGTATAACACATGAAAAATTTGAATGTATTCTTTTTTATATTCAACTTTATCTATCAGAAATGGATTTTTGATACATTAACATGGATACACATTGAAACAATATTTCATGAAATTCTGTACATTTGAATGTTGTAGGCTATCACAATGTATGGTTATATCAATAAGTTGCAAGTCGAATATATTAATATCGAGTGATAATATTTAATCTTGGTGAAACCAAGATGCCATTAACATAAAGTAAAATCTATAATTTAATGGTCAATTTGCATTCAATCATGATATTGCATCTTCAACATTGCGGAATTCAAAGCTCAGAATCTGCAGCACTCTTTTGTATTTACTTTTTCTTCATTTTAATAGTCTAGATAAGAACAAGGCACTGGAAAACTATTTTTGTTACACTTTATAAAATTTTATAAATCTTAAACTTTAATAATTCGACATTTTTAAGATATAAATTTTAGAGAAAATGCGACTGAATTTTTAATTTATAGACTATTCAATTTGATAACTATGGGATATTATCTCTCATTAGGTATTTTAAAATAAACTATTTTTTCCTTTTGTGTGTGTGCGGATATTAATGTTTTTTTTCAACAACTGAGAATTTTGATTACTATCATACTAAGTAAAAAGGAAAGTAAAATATAAATAATTGAAAGTTATAATAAATAATAATATAATTTAAAAAATATAAAATTTGATTTTTCTAACTTTTAGGCACCAATGTAATTTATTTTTACACACAATAAATATTAATTAAACCCAATGAATAACAGTTTTACAGAACAAGATTAGAGTTTCTATTTAAGATGAAGATTTTTATGATAAGAATTATGCAAAATTTCTTAGAAGACTTTTAACAGTTTACGGTATTTGTTTTGATATGAAAAAAAAAAAATAAATAAATAAAAATCCCGACTATACTGAAATATTCTACTCGAAATAATTTAGAAAGAAAACCTAGTCTTTTCAATAAATTGCGGTTTTAAAAGCCTGAACAAAATTTTAAACATTTTACATCATCTCCAAGCTTATTTCAAAACAACTTTGATGTTAAAAACCAAGTAAAATAATTTCCACTCTTTCCCAAAATTTTACTGTAAATATCAGAAGATAATAGGAATACTATTTTTAACACTGAAATGAGTTTTAATGTTGAAAATGTTTTCCAAAATTTGCGAGAATAGTTCATTATCTCTTTCAATGGTTCTAAAATTACACAATAATACGGAAGTAAGTATGTTATTCAATTTTAATCTCTTTTAATTACACTAGTTATTTTATACAAATGCATAATTATCTTACATGAAAAAAGCTTCCTTGAAATTCTCAAAAGATGATTAGTCAAGTAATTAGGTTTTTCTTAGAATATTTTTTGCCATCTTATTTGTCCGTTACTTTCTAAGGCTTTCAGTATAATTTAGGTAAACGAACCTTTGCCTCTAATGAAAGAAACGTAACCATAGCGACGACAAAATTGCAGAATCACTAATCGGCTTCCTTTTGAAGTCAATACATGATAATTAATATTGCTATAAGATTATATATAATATATTGTGAATGCATTTCTTAGAATTTGATTTTGTTAGATATATTGAATTTTTATGTATTTTTTTAATGGTTACTCTAATTAATGCTAGTTCAATTCATCAGAGCTTTCCCTGAAAAAAATTTTTAGTAAGTTAATTCAAAGATTTGAGAAACATATTACCAATTTAAATTTATTTTTGTTCAGATAACAGTGTTATAACATCTGTGAATATATTTGCATTTGGAGTTTAAATTATAAAAATTATTAATTAAAATAAGAGAATTTTTGAGTGTTTGTTTTCAGCAAGAAGCTTATGTACATTAAAATCAACATCTATCTATCTATATATAGTTACTTATGTGCATCATTTATTATTTATTTTTGTACTTATAACAAGATTTTCATGGGTTATCGTACGGAGAAATTTAATTCGTAAATTTTAATGAGAATGAAAAAATATTCTCTTGAACTGCTTAAGAGTAACGATTTCAAAATAAACCCAAGTCAGGAAAGATAAAAATGATAATTGTTGAAGAAATTTTTACATTAAATTCTTGTTTTTATAAAAAATTAAGTGAAATGTATTTATATATTGAAACATTTTGTATCAATAAATAGCAATATACAAAGTTTTCCATTAAGTTAAAAAGTAAAGTAAAGTGTGCTTACGTAGACATTCAATAGAATTTTTAATTTTATATTTGTTTAAGGTATGTAAAATATAGTGTGTGAAGTATGATAGAGTTTTGAAAAGATTATTAAAATGCTAATGTAAATAATGAAAATGAATTTCATAAGAAATGAAATTTTATATCCTTTTTCTCTGGCTTCTTCATGTTAACTCATATCTGAAGCAAAGTATTTATAAGGGCTTCTTATTATAAAATGATGGATTAAATATTATTCATGTTAAAGATAATTATATTATTAATTATCTTTAACATGGAGGAATCCTAATTCCCTTTAACAACTTCTAATTAATTAATTAATTAATTAATTAGAAACTTTTAAACATAGTTAGATTTGGATAAAATCAATCTAAATGCGTTAGATGAAATATAACCCAATTCCTTCTATTTTTTAGAAATCTACTTGAGGAAACAGCAATTTAGCTAAATTTTAAAAACTTAAAATCTTTAATTATTATCTTTAGAAAATAATCTGAAATAATTACATATTTCTCCTAAAATTAAAAGTAATAGGATGTGCCATTATTAAAGCATTTAAATGATGACTAATCACTAATGTTATTAATGATAATTACTAATGATAATTAAGTCTTACTTTAACCAAAGATGCGTTTACACAAGAAAGACGCGTTTTTAAAATTTCTTTTCTTTGCATTCGTTGATTTTATGCTTTTATTTTTACTTTACAATATTCCAATATTACGCTATTAATAATGAATAAAAGTAAGAGATTGTATAATTTTTTTTATACATAACTTTATTATTTAATTCAATTTTAGAAATAGAAATGCAATTCTACACATAAATTCTATCAAAAAACTTTAAAATAACATTTTGTTATACCTTTCAAAATAAATAATTTTGTATAAAGGAATAGAAAAATTATTAAGTTAGAGTTCCAATCACAAATACTTTGGAAATTTAAAAATTTAGTTTATCCAAAATAAAGGATTCACGTGTTTAAAATGTTATTCTGATCCTAAAATTAAAGTATTAACTATTCAAAATATTTTATGATTAATACTGAAAATAACATTGACCGGTAAAATAAACTTATCGTACTAGCTGTGACGGATTAATTTCATTAAGGCAGAAAAATTATTATGACTAATAAAAAAAATACCTATTTTTAATATTACAAAACCAGTTTTTTCCACATTTATGTATTTTCACATCAAATTTACTGTAATATGATTAAAATTTCGAAATTTGAAAAGGCACCAGTTTGATACATTTTCGTATACAATTAATAAGATCTCTTTTCGTTAGTTATTTTTATGAGGCCGAATTGTCAGCCGAAAGATAAACACTCTGTTCAACAGTTCGTGTGTGGGTTCGCTTAAAGAGGATTCTGTACCATTATAAACATTCCAGCCTCGGGTTTAAATGACGAAAATTGTTCAGTATCCACTTTAAACAGTTAGTCGCGATATAGTTAGTCCTTACATGCAAAGGATGAACGTTGAGTAGCAAACAAGAAACATGAAAAATTAAATGTGGATATTATATAATTTTATAAAGATGCTGATTTAAAGAGAGCTAAGAAATTGTATTTTAAAACCTTATGTATTTTATGTATATCTGTAATTTACAATGCATATTTCACATCTATGTACGTACATACATATATATACCTATATACCGGATGTCCGGAAAAGTAACAAACAAAATCAATTTTTAATCGAAAATCATGTTTTGTCCGTCTTTCGCGTTTCACGAAGTTTCATACTGTCACTTTTATCGAAATCAATACCATAAAATTGCGTATTTCATGCGTTCTGTTTTTGTGTATAATGTATAAAAGTTACGCATTCATATATATCAATAGTGGACTAAATCCGTCAGGTTCCTCTGTCTCTAGCCCCTTAAGTGAAAAACGTACAGGGTTTCCTGAGAAAAATTATGATTTGAAAAAAAATAATAGTATTTATTATTTACTAATCATTGTTCAAAATGCTTTTTGTGCTATGAAATAATGTCTCAAATATAGATCAGTTGAAAGAAAATTAAATGAAGTGCGGGGGAATGTTTTGAAACTCTTTTGAGTTATGAAACTATTCGGTGAAGTTATTCAATCGGAATTAGTTTCACCTGCGTTCCTCTGCATTTCTTATTATTGGTATATTTTATGAATTTTAAACATATGTATATATATGTTTGCAACAATTAGTAAAACATAATTTTTTTAAAAAAAGGAAATAAAATTAATAATTATCTTTACTTAAAAATATATACGAAAATGTAGAATTATATATATATATATATAAAGCCGGATTCTATACCAAATATATTTTCTCTCTATTCTTGTAGTCAATCACGTCTACGTTGTTGAAGCGCAAATTGCTCCTGAATTGAATACTGCGTCATTTAAATACATGAGTTCATTATATAAGTAATTTTACAGGGAGTTCCAAGCCGGCCAATTTGTCTGGTAGTCAGCGTGCCTGACTACGGATAGGGAGGTTCTGGGTTCGAATCCCGGTTCAGGCACGGATGTACTTTTCCCTCTCCATCCTGTCTTTGTCCTTTCCTTGTGTGTGTGAATGAAGTATGAATGATGCCTACCCTATAAACGGGTCCCTATGGCATGTGTGAAGGTGCGATGGTGGCCCACCCTCTGTGGTACACCCGGGGCAATGCCTCGGCGGCTAAGAGGTCGCTGTATCTGGCCAGTTCCTTTGGTATCAGGGAACAAATGATTAATATACTCTGTTGCAGTTGTAACTGTCTACAATTTGCCATTGAAAAAAAAAAAACAGGGAGTTACAATCAGGGTTAATTATTGTTTCGATTAATTACAAATGATGTGATCAAACCTTGAGATAAAACATCGCTTTTATTATAAGATAGCCTGTGAGACCATCGTCCTGGTGTACATTTCCTTTCATTCAGCACAGCCCTCTCAATTTACTCCGGGACCAGCAGAAAAGGAATTTCATTTACAGAGAGGACAACATGTTTTCAGCACTATGAGTGTCTTATCTTCTTCTTTCCCCTCATCTGTAGTCAAACAGATATATTTCTATGTACAAAACTTTAAAACAAAAATGAGGTGAGTCATAACTTGAAGACCATTAAAATGAAGGGATATGTTACAGAAAAAATTACGAAATGCAAGGGAATATGAAAGATTCATTTAATACACAGGATTCTATTTTTGTTAACCTTTTATTCTTGAATTTCTAAACAAAAAAACTTTCATTGTTGTACAATAGAATTCGGTTAAGTTGAAAAGTATTTAATTTGCTGATTAAACAAATTTTGCCTGAAACATTTAAAGTCAATCTATTTTTAGCACTGTATTGAAGTTAAAGTGAGAAATATCATCTTATTTTCAATTTAATTTTATTCTTGTTTTTACGATAGTTCTTATATTTAATGTTTGTACTTTTTATTTTTATTTTTTTAGTTTCATTTTTAATGTTTGTTTCAAGATGCCATAGTTTTCTTTTCATTGTGTATATTGTTGTAAAAGTTAATTATATTTTAAAAAAATATTTGTGAATGAAAAGGTTTTGTGAACCAGAAATGTGTTTCAATTTTAACAAAAATGTATTATGTAATTAGATTTAAATTTATTCTAAATTCAATCAAAAAAACTTATTTCTGTTCGAAATAAGAGAATAAATATATATGAAAAACTTTTATTTAATATAAATTACGGAGTCAAAGAACGGCGTGAGAATTTGATTTCATAATTAATTAACACATGATTTTTATTAAGTTTAATGATTTTTTGGGATAATTTATTGCTTATAATTTTGAACGTATTTGACACGAAAATTATGTGAGCGTGTTGATTGAAGAAACAATCTGAAATATTTAGCCTCAGTTTTTCTATAAATTCGTGAAATCAGCTAAAGTTTAGCGACACTCAATAAAAATACCAGGCATCATGTTTCGACAAATATTTAACATTTATGACTGTCGAAATTTTATTTTTAAGATAAAATAATTAACTAAAATAATCTTATTTTCAAAATAAAATAATTTGAGCAATTTTAAAATAAGTTATTTGAAGTATCATTTTAAGAAATTAAATGCCGTTTTTAGTCAGATTGATGCAAAATTAATAGTAGAATGAGTTAATAATTACTTTTTAATTCAAGAAATTTAAAAAAGTAAGTTAGTTTTATATTAAGACATACAAGATTTAACATTTTTTAAAAGATTTTACATAGAAATGATGTGTTATAGATATGATTCAGTGTGAATATCTTTATAATTTAATTATTGATATGACTTATACATTTCGTTATAATAATACTAGCTATTTCGTATTTAACTTCATTTGGTATTTTCAGAGTGGTATAAATTTAATTATAAAAAAAAATTAAATTTACAATGTAGTTTAGTTTTTCCTGAAGTTAAATTATAAAACTCGAGAGAACATCCTATACCTTAATATAACTTATCGAAGTGATAGTATTATCAAATCAGTTTCAATAATAGATATTGTACCGAGCTTCGGAGTTTGTGTTTGATTGAGAGTCGATGAAATAAACTCTTTAAAATTCATAAGACTTTTATTTATAGCAAATTGAACTAAATATAGAAAATTCCAGAAGTAGAAATTACAATTCCACAGATCTAATACAGCTAATATTTCAGGAAACAGCTTCCAATTGCAGAAAGCTCTAATATCTCAGACAAACAACAGCCTCTACGCTCTAAACTAGCAAAGACTGATAGTCTTCACTAACTTCTCACAGCCACTAGAAAAATTCAGATACTGACTCGGTCTGTGGAACGCTCATATTTATAGCTTACTTGGCGTGAAAATCTAGGTATTTCTCCAAGATTCTGGAAGTTTCCAGGCCATCTCACTCAATAATGGCCCTTGAGCTTAGGTGGTGGATGTTTCTGAAACCATCAATTTCTCGACAAGTGGTCGCCAATTATCTCGTTAAATGATCACCAAGCTGGCAATTATCTCGCCAATTGGTCGCCAAGAATCTTGCCAAGTAAGCCATAAATATCACCGTTACAAAGCTTGTAAAAATATTTAGAAACTTTGTAACAATATTTACATCTTCATTTTGATAGGGAATGCATATAACTTCCCTATCATTATTTAAAATTTCCAAATGTTATATTGTAATGAAAGGATTACATTTTTGCATTTAGTTATTAATACAAAATAGTATAATATAATACAAATGTGATTGTTAATATCTAATTATAACCGTTTTCCATCATAATATAATGTATAGGTTTTCAGCATTATAATTCGATTCAGACGAAATTTTTTGATATAATGAATCTAATTTTCTTCTGCTTTTCATAAATTGAATTAGAGAGCTAAATGTATTCACTTTCAATTTTCGTTTTGTTAGTATATTTTTTACATTTTCCTTTCAGAGTTGCATGTGAGTTCTCATATTTATATAATATGATATATATTAGAAATATTAAATTTCCGTGTAAGAGTAAATATATAGTATAAGCAATTTAGTGCAGAATGGCACTACTTTTGTTTATTATAAATCTTCTGTTTCGCGTAATTTGTACGCTAACTGGTATTCATAAGCAAATCATAAAGATTCTATTTGAAAAAAAAAATTCCTACAATTACATTGATTTAGTCTTATGAAATGTAACTGTTGATGGAAAATAGTAACCTTGTAATGTTTTGTTTTTACTTATGAAGTTCTTCATATTACATCTGTACTCATTAAATATGAGACTGAGTTCTAATTGTCTAATTAAGAGTCACAAATAAATAATCATTTTAACAGATTAAAGTCAAATTTCAATAAAATTCTTTTTTTACCCTAGAACAATATTTCACAATCCTTCACAGATGCACCCTGATGCGCCATGACCTACTTGAATTCAGATATTTCTCCTTAAATCCCCCGATTCAAGCACTGAAAAATGATGGAACAAAAAGAGTTCACTTATAAGATATATTGTTATTGATGAGTTGTGCTGATCACAGTTATGCAAATTTTATTCATAATAAAAAAAATTCAAGTTATTAATAGATAAACCTAAAATAAATGCTGGCCCAATTCATTGCTCTTTGTTCAATTAAACAAACACCACTATAGAAAAGAATGCTATAGGGGATCATAATGACCTTAGAAGAAATGTAAATGTTGGAAATAAGTATACTTATGTTTTATATATATTAGAACACTGTTGAATATAATATTGTTCAATGATTTTATAACATGAAGAGATGAAAACAGAATTTCTTTGAATTATGAAAATATAGCGTCAACAATTTTGATTACTTTTTATGTTTATTATAGTAGAAATTTTAATGATCTATTTGCTCATAATATTATAAAACTAGAGATTATATATATATATATATATAAGAGAGAGAGAGAGAGAGAGAGAGAGAGAGAGAGAGAGAGAGAAAGAGAGAGAGAGAGAGAGAGAAAGAGAGAGAGAGAAAGAGAGAGAGAGAGAAAGAGAGAGAGAGAGAAAGAGAGAGAGAGAAAGAGAGAGAGAGAGAAAGAGAGAGAGAGAGAGAAAGAGAGAGAGAGAGAGAGAGAGAGAGAGAGAGAGAGAGAGAGAGAGAAAGAGAGAGAGAGAGAGAGAAAGAGAGAGAGAGAGTGAGAGAGATGAAGGATAAAAACTTGGAAAGAAAATAAATTAATGGCATTCAAATATATCAAGTTTTTTGGTGATATAATTTTGGAAACTTCATCAAATTTGATATAAATTTCAAATATTTTTGATATATAAGTTATAAATAATAATGGGAATGAAAAGATTTATATTTTAAACATGTTTTTTTTAATGTATGAAATATCTTTGTTTATTTAATAATATTTTGTAATTTTTCTTCAAAAAATTTTGTGCAGTATACAAATCAATCTTTTTTTAAGGCTTCATAAATAAAGACAGGTCATTTCTCATAAAATGTTGTTCAAAACAGCAAGATCTTTAAAAAATATAAACTATTATTAATGTTTTAAAAAATTATGTAATTTATAAAAGTTTTGCATGGAGTCAGAAATTCATATATCATTCAAATTCATCATTATTATGTCATATTGCATAAAAAACATGCTCATTCAATTTAAAATCTTATCTATATAAGATTTAAAAAAAATAGAAAATCTACAATTCAAGAGCTTAATTTTTGACTTTAGAATTTATTTTTAACTCTGCATTAAGTTGATCACACAAATACAGATATTTGCAATTAAACTGTAGTTAATTATTATATGATTTCGCCAAGTTTTATAATTAAAATCAAATGAAAATCTAAAATAAAAATGAATGAATTCTTTAAACTCTATCTTCATTCATAGAATTCTTAGTAATATCTTATTGCATGAATCAGAAAGTTTTTAGACACATGTCATATCTGCAAAATAAAATTTAAAATAACAATTATTTTCTTCTCTGAAACAATAAAAAAATCAAGATTATGAATTTTTGTTAGGAAAAGTATTGCTATTTATTGTGAATATGTGTTTTTAAAGTTGAAATGTATCTTACTAATATAAACTGGGACACTATAATAAAGAAAGCTTTTAGTTATTGCTAAGGTTTTGGTAAGCCTAAAGTTTGTTTTTTATAACTTTTTGCAAATTTTTTATAAAATAATTCATTTGCACATAAAATGTGAAAATTTGAGTTCTAAGTGCAGGAAAGCATGTTGGTTAACAACAACATAATTAAAAAAAAAAAAAAAAAACTGCTTAAACACATAAATTTTATTAAAAAATAATTAAAAAAGTGTGAGGTTGAAAAGTGCAGAGATGAAGTTTCAGAATATAAATGAATAAAGTATTGAATATAGGGAGATTTCCTCTTCTAAAAAAAAAAAAAAAAAAAAAAAGAACACACATTGATTCACTTTCACTTTCCTTCTTTTATCATAGTAACCTGCATATACTTTCGTTATCCCTATCTTCCCCCGTGCCCTTCTTACTGCCAAGCCCAGAAATGTAAAGAGAATACTTGCCTGAGGTAAAATAAGCTATACGAGTCCCTACAAATTCCCTCTTTCTTAAGCAGAAAATCACTCTCCTAGCACAGATACTATTTTGGGGATAAAATGGGGCAAAAAATGTTTATTTCTCGGATACTAGGTCAAGTCGTGTCCTTCCACACCTGTAATTTCAGTGGAGTTGCAAATCTGAAGCTAGGGAAAGTTTTCTTTGTTTGGCCATGAATTGTTTTGTATCATAATATTTAATTTTTTATTTTAAAATTTATACTCTTGGTCCAATATGTTATAAAATTAATTTTTTTTACATTCATCTTTATAACTTGTAAATGATATTTAATTAAAATATCAAATTTCCTCAGCCTCAGCCTTTTCTCTTATGCGAAGGTGGATTAAGACTAATAAAGCATGTGCATGATTTCAAGGATGGTATGTTTTCATTGGAAGACTATATAGGTTGCAGTTGCCTAGTCAAGCGTCTGTTATCATGAAATTAAAACAAGAATATTAATTTTGCGTATAAATTACGAAAGGAATTATTTCAAACACAGTAAATACTCTTTTTGAAATTTTCATATTTATCTGGAAAACTTATTTCTCTGGTTTATTCATTTGCTTCTGGTTAATTTCGGAAATTAAAAATTAAGAGATTGTTGGCCAGTAAATATTGATCAAGAAATAATTAAATTTTTTCATGACGTTGAATAGTTCAGGTTTAGTGAACTAAATCCCAACCAAGTTATCTTTGGTATACATAACAGTGCTAGATTGTGCAAAGTGTATTATTGCCTACGTTCAGGATAGCACAGCCAATTATATATATATATATATATATATATATATATATATATATATATATATATATATATATATATATATATATATATATATATATATATATATATATATATATATATATATATAATCACCTATTTGATAGTTAGATACTATGACCATTGGTCACATTTTTTAATCATTTTTAACTATACATTGGGAAAACAATGATAAAAGATTTGCTGGTGCCATTAGCTTTTAATTTATATAAGCAAAGTTTCCTTCCATAATCTTGTGTGTGTGTTCTATAATTTTTCTTATAATCTTGTTTTTATCATACAATTTTTAATTCTTTATACTAACTTTACATTGAAATTAATTATCTATAGAATTAAATAGGATTTTTATTTTTGAAAATTGCATTTATTATATGAGAATAGCAATTGAAAGTTAGTTGTTTATATCGTGTAATGAATTTGAAACTATTAGCACCACATGATGGAACCGATTGCATCGGGATAATTAGCTTACTGGAATTATATAAAATTGCATGAAATTTCTAATCGTGTAGATTGAAATATTTTGAACTGGAAATAAATACAGATTTAATAAATTCAGGAAAATTGTAAAACCCTATAAATGCATGAATATTATTCAATATCTTAACGACTTAGAATTTTTAACATATGGAACCATACAATTAAGCTAAACACTCTGAATCATGAATGAGGCTAATGTGAACAGCGCGACAATGTCGCCAACACAAGCGACTGTTCTACGGTCAAATCAGAAATTGTGATGAACATGCTCAACATGTGTGTTAGGAGAGCGGGGAATGAATGTTACCACTATTGTCATATAGACCAAATTCCTGATTTGATGGCATATATTTTATCCTTGGTCCTCTTTTGCCAGCTAGGTCTCCAGAGGAATTATATTTGTTATTTATACCAGAGATGGCAGCTCAGTATACTGAATTCTATATATCAGTCCATTTGACAATTTAATCACATTTTAAACTGTACATGTACATTAGACAAAACTATGTGTAATTTGCTTTCCTTTCAAGAGTTGTTATTTTGCTTATTAGCAATGTTATTTGCAGTGTTAGATGTATAAATAGAAAGTGATTTCGCTTAGATAACTCATTCACAAAATTTGGTGCTTTTAAGGAGGAATTAAAAATGATTCCCAGAAGTTTGATATTTTCCTTATTTTAGAGTTATAAAATATCAGTGACTGGAATGACTAAGCATTTTAAAGTTTTATATCTTAAGATACATAATAAAACGTTTTTTTTTTAAATTAATTTTTTTCTTTCTTATTTGTTTTATGAAATGTATAAGAAGATATTTTTAAAAAATATTCATAATATTTATGATAGTATGTTCAGATATAGAAAAAATGTGAAAACAATTTGCATGTCATTGATGAAAATATGCCTTTTTAAGTCTTTCGTAAATGTTACAGAGATAGTGTTTGCCAAGTAATTAAAAAACAATGAAATGTATGACAAATTGATAGAAATATCCAGATATTATTTATATATATATATAATTTTACCAATTCAATTTATGTTTTAATGATAAAATTTTTAGTTAATATTAATTATTTTTATTCAAATTTTATGAAAAATATTTTTAAAATTTTTAATTATATATATATATATATATATATATATATATATATATATATATATATATACACCATTAGTTGAAAACTCTATAAAAGATAAATTTTTTATCAATGATTTATATAAATAATGATGAAATAGTTTAACAATTGGTAGATTGATATACATCATTTCCAGGAAATGGTCTATAAATAAGCAAAATAGAAATTTGATTTTATGCCCGATATATCGAATTCGTTTCATTGCTTAAAATATTAGGAAAATCTGCCGCTTTGCAAATCTCCAAGAAACGCATTTCTGTAAGATCCTGTTATTGAAGGAATTTCGAAATCCAAGTTGGGTAGAGAGTTCGAACCAGTTTCACCAGATGTTTTTACCAACCCACTCAAGGGGGTACTAGACAGTGTGGGGCTCGCATATTCCCCTTCCAACATCAGGTCAAAGGTTAAAAAACAATCTTTCAGCTAGTGACTACCTGCGAAGACGTCGTGCAGGTAAGTTCTATTTATCTGGACCTAACATTGAGTTTTTTCTTATATTTCTTAAGTTACTGTGTTCATTTACTAAAATGAGCCATGTTCATCAGAACGCTGATTTTTTAACATTTTTTTTAATTGGACAATGTATCTGTATGCTCTTAAATTTTACTTCTCGAGTATATTTTGAAAAAGTATCTAATATATTAGCTGGTTCTATTATTAAATATGCTGTATTAACTCAATAGTTAAAATTAGAAGAAAGCAAATAAAAATGACATAAAATTTTAAAATTATCAATAATAACTGTATTTTTTTCTTTTTTTTTTTAAAAAAAAAAATTGATTCATAATTATTAATTAAAGCTATTCTCAGAACATGATAAATAAAAACTGAACTCATGAATTCAAATTCAATAATAAAAAAATACATAGATATGAACCAAGTGTGTAAAGTTATTATCAAGTTATTTTGTTGTATCATTTTATTGCATTTTCCATTTTTGTATGTTTGTTAAACTAATACATTGTGTTATTCATTCTTGTAATGTTTATTTTATATCAAAAAAGACAGTATTCATAATTGTCCTTTTCCCCCTCACAATAGCAAATTTTATATATGTAAATTTTAAAAAATTCTGAAATACATATTTCCGGAGGGAGATTAATGACCGTGGTCAAAATAAATAAAAAAAAAAAAAAAAAAAAGACGTAAAATAGTGTAAATATACGATAAGTGAGCTGTTATTTACATTAATGATGGTTACTGTTCTATTTATTGTACTACAATTTTACTAGTTTTGATATGATTCTTCTTTAATATTTGCAATTAGATTACCAACAACAGTTCTACAGAACATTTAAAATTTTGTATTATTCGAATAAGAATTATATTTTTTTGAAGTTTCAATAGTATAGTCATTCAACATAGTATGTATCATTAAAATGATATTCTAAATTCATCTAATTGTATATATAGTGGGGAATTTGATAAAAAAAAAACCACCTCCTGTATTTAAGTTACTAAGAAGACAAAGCAATTATAAAAATTTTTCGATATCTTTTAATCTTCGATAAATTTTTGTGGGAATAAATATTTTCTTAGTTTTCTAAGGATGGTTTCGTTGGAAAACATTTTCTCTCTCCTGGATAGAAATTTAATATACTTTTTTAATAAAATAAGTTAATCAAAAATTCCCAAACTATGGCGATTCAGCTGTTTTAGATTGTAAAAAAAAATTATGTTTTAAATAGTTTTCACACTTGACTAAGAAAACTAAGCGCCTCACATGGTATTAATTTAATGTGCTTTGATTCTGCATAAATATTGCATAAATACAAGAAATGTTTGCTATAATGCATATACTTATTGATATTTTATTTTTTCTACACCTTCCTTGTAACACTTTAAATTTTCGCATTATTTTGTATAACAATTAGTGTACTGTGTAATTGAAGTTTTGTATAGCAACTTTCTAATTTCAACTTTTTTATTTCTACCTTCGAGAGTTGAAAGAATTCCCTACAAACAAGACTAATTAAAAACTCATCCCTATAAGGATGCATTTCAAATTAATATAGATGATATTTTTATTTCCATTTAATAAGTTCAAGGTTTAATATTGGATTGTGTTTATCTCGCATTTTTAAGTACTGAATTTAACAAGCAGTCTGATTAGTTATGGTTAAAGAAATTAAGTGACAGATTAGTTTGTCAGAGGAATTGAAATATAAATATATGACAAATGTATTCCATCAATCTAATTTTATAATCTTGTTTAATAATAAAACCTGGATTAAAATAAGCTATTGTGATTCCATTTTTTTTATCTTTTATTTTAATAAAATAAATGACGTTGCAATGTGGTTGAATAATTTTTTAATGTTTGTAGATTACAATAGAAATGAAATAAGATGAAATAAGCAATAATGTGCATGATTTTATATATTTTTTGTAAGTAAAGTACATATTTATTATTTAAATCTTATCTCGTTAAGTATTTTATAATATAGTTTTATCTGGAACTAATAAAGGTTTAGTTTTTCATAGAATATTTACTGTTTCTTCACATATTTCATTACCTTTATTGTAATATGTGAAATCTTCAAACAAAGTTATTGGCAAATGAATGAATTTCATTATTTTGATCACATCAATACTCAACTTTTAGGGGATCATTTAAATTTAATGTATATATATATATATATATATATATATATATATATATATATATATATATATATATATATATAGAAATAGAATATTTCAATGAAATAAAAATTTTAATGCTCAAACAAGTTTCTTCGCTTATAATTGTCAGATTACTTTTTTGAGCTCTAGAGACTATTTGGTTTTCATGAAGCTAGGTATTTTTTATTAAAATGTAAGTGTTATTATTAATTACTTATTAAACTAAAATGTTTTAACTTATTAAATTAAAATGCATGTCAATAACACTTATTTCTGAAAATTTGCAAATTCTAAATAATAATGCTTAGTAATATATGAGCTGCCCATAATTCCAGTCCATTATTTATTAATTGGAATTCTTAAATGTCATAAAAACATTTGTTCTGAAAGCGAAAAATTAAATAAAGATATGTTTGCACCAAAAAATTAAAAACAGTTATTGAAAGAAACAATTGCAGAGTCTATCAATGTGATTATTGAAATAAAAATGTTATTTGATTCTTTTAATATCAAAATGCGAGCATTCATACAAATTGTTAATTTGATATGTTATCATAGAAAGTGACAATAAAAGTATTTTTATCTGGGACTGAAAATGATATGAATGAAAGTAAAAATTTGTCCTCTCTGATCTGAATTTCAGAATTACTGAAAATGCAAAACCAATTTTTAATCATAATTTCAAAATTATTAAATTTAATATTAGTCAGTGACAAATGAAAGCGAAAAAAGACATTTGAGCTATTTTTAGATTGCAAATAATTTGCACAAATGTTTTCTAACAGGAAAATACTTTTACATCATATTCTAATTTGTTCAATATTTTATGCGTATCAAAGATTAGATATTGAATTTGAATAATGCATTGAAGTGTTAGTCTTTCTGAAATTTCATGTTTGCTAAAGTGTAGTAATAGACAACAAATAAAAATTTATGTAAAAACATGTTGAACATGATTGGGTTAAGATCTGATACTATGGAGGTCAAGTGAATGAGGTAAAAATTAATTATTTTCTCGTACACAAATGAAGAGAGAAAACTTGAGTCTATTCTATTAAACAAAACATTTCATTGTTTCTGCCATCTATTCTAAAATTTTAATGAATGCATTAAATAATGGAGCTTTTATCTATTGACAGGGCTAAGAAACTTAAAGTATTTTTTATATATTCTTGCACAAATCTTCATATATATTTCTAATGAAATAAATATTTTTTTAAAATTTTTTATGAATAAAGATTTTATTCATTAAAAGATAATGAATCAAATCTTTATTCTATTTGTCCACCGAAATTTTTTTCAGGAATGAATTGAGAAAGGATGAAAGTAAGCCAGTGAAACTTGTATAAAGATTTAGGACTTTGGCTAATTTTACAAAAAATTAAAAAAAAGAAAATAACTTTGAAATTTTGGGATTACAGAGTTTGTAATTAATTTAAACTGTATTTAAAACGATGAATTATTTTACTGTAACGTTTTTGATACTGAGATGCCGGAGATTTCCGGAACTCTGCTTGCTTCAAAAAGGAAGTTGCATAGTTTTTCCTTCTTAAAAACTGTCAATTATGCATAACGACTGAAAACAGAGAAAATATGGTATATGGTGTTGAATGCCACCCCTTTTTTTTAGATCCCCAGTGCGTACGTTTTTAAAATCATAAACCATATTTCTAATAGTGCTCATTTTTTCATTTGTTCTAATTTTGTATTATATATATATATATATAATGCAAAATTAGAACAAATGAATATATATGTATATATATATATATATATATATATATAAAGTAGTAATGTAATACTTTCCATCAATACAGACACTCTTCGTGGAATTACGTGAAGACTCTTCACCCGAAAATAATCCATGTTTGCTATGGATTTAATGTAGAAAATTAAATTTATAGTTCAAATATTATTGAAAAGAAGTCTTCTTGCAAAAAAAATTGTCTAGAATACTTGTTGCTTTCCAATCACTGTATGTTATTTCCTCTTTTAACTACCAGTATATATCAATTTGTTGCAAAATAGCAACAATTTGATTTACGGTAGCAAAATCCTTTGCCAAGTTTGACCACTATTTAACATTCAAAATGTTACATACCGGACACGGATAAAAAAATTACTTTTGTTTATAATAATAGCTGTTTCTGCTATTATAAAAACTGTCTTTCAAATTTTATTATATTTTTATTGCTTAAATTTATCACTTAATATTCAGCTGTTTTAGTTATAAAAATATTGTAATTATTAACTTATTAATAAAGTAACTGAAAACTATTGTTTAATCCAAAGTTTGACATTTATTTCTAGCTAGTTACTGGCAGTAAAATCAACTATGCCAGCAGTAAAAGCAACATTAAGAACACTTTATAAATTGTTCAATAATGCAATAAAGTCCAGAGAGCCTGTGTTACATAGAAGCCAACTAAACACCGGAAAAAAAGATGAATCAAAAACTCTCCTAAGTTCAGATGCAAGACCTACCACCTGTTTGACCATCAAAGATATTCCTGGCCCCAAACCCTCTATACCTTTCATTGGAACCTCATGGCAATATTTTCCAGGGGGTAAGATGTTCTTATTTATGAATCTTGATTTTATAGTCAATGCTGAAATCGCTCCAATGAAATTTTAATACTTTTATTTGGTGACAACCTTGTTTGGAAATGTGAAAATACTACGAAGAATGTTTAATCACATATTGCAGAAAAAGTTGTAAGATCCTTCTATTTAAAGCTTTCTTATAAATAGCATCTTCAATTTTGATTGAATGTTGTAAATCAACATTCAGTCAAGTTGAAATACTACCAACAATTATAAAATTTATAAGCTTGATTATAAATAAAATTATCTCCATGGTTATTTTCATTTCATCATTGGACTTATTCATTGGTCAAAAATTGTCCGTAATCAATTTCTCTTGAATTCTTCTGTAAAATATTATTATGTACTGTCTTCAAACGAATAGCTGAAAAGGAATTTTCTTATCCGTGGTAACAAACCTAAATAAGAATGTATAATTATCACCTTTGTCTTATACTTATTACTATGAAGACATATACCTCAAGAATTTAATATTTTAAAAAATATTAATTATTATAAAAATTTTCTCTTTAATCTTTTATGCTATCATCAATTTAAAATAAGTAAAATTTTTGTATAAAAAATATGTTAATAAATTTGGTTTGTATATATAAAATGGTTTGTGTGAAGGTCTACAGTAAAAAAAGTATTATAGACGGGAACACAAAACTTTTGCATTCTACATGATGGATCAAAAACTCCATATGATATTTTTATACTCCAGAAAATATATAATGTTCTGCAGTTAATAATTTCAAATATAGTTTGATCCTATGACGAACAAAATTATATATATATATATATATATATATATATATATACCCACTACTGGCCATTAAAATTGCTACACCAGGAAGAAATGCAGATTACAAAATGACATTTATTGGACAAATATATTATACTAGAAATAACAAGTGATTAAATTTTCAAAAAATATATTTGGCTGGATAGATCCTGAGAAATCAGTACCCAGAACAAATACCTCTAGCAGTAATAACGGCACTTATACGCCTGGGCATTGAGTCAAACAGAGATTGGATTGCATGTACAGGTACAGATGCCCACTCAGCTTCAACACGATGCCACAGTTCATCAACCGTAGTGACTGGCGTTTGGTGACGAGCCAGTTTCTCGGCAACCAGACGTTTTCTATTGGTGAAAGATCTGGAGAACATGCTGGCTAGGGCAACAGCCGAACATGTTCCGTATCAAGGAAGGTCCGTACTATAACGGCAAAATGCGGTCGGGCATTACCCTGCTGAAACGTAGGGTTTCGCAGGGCTCGAATAAAGGGTAGAGCCACGGGTTGTAACACACCAGAAATATAACGTGCACTGTTCAAAGCACCGTCAATGCGAACAAGTTGTGACCGAGACGTGTATCCAATGGCACCCCGTACCATCACGCCAGGTGATGGGCCAGTATGACGATGACGAATGCACGCTGTCAGTGTGCGTTTACCACGATGCCGCTAAACACGGATGCGACCATCATGATGCTGTACACAGAACCTGGATTCATCTGAAAAGATGACGTCTCGCCATTCGCGCTCCCAGGTTCGTCATTGATCACACCATTGAAGGCGCTCTTGTCTATGACGCAGCGTCGAGGGAAGCCGCAGCCATGGTCTCCGAGCTGAGAGTCCATGCTGCTGCAAACGTCGTCGAACTGTTCGTGCAGACACTTGTTGTCTTCCAAACGACCCCGTTTCTTGACTCACGGCTCGTGACGTGGTTGCACGATCCATTACGGCCATGCGGATAATATGCCTGTCTTCTCGGCTGCTAGTGACAGGTGGCCGTTGAGATCCCGCATGGCGTTCCGTATTACCGTCCTGAACCCATCGATTCCATATTCTGCTAACAGTCATTGGATCTCGACCGACGCGAGCAGCAATACTGCGATAAGATAAACCGCAATCCCGGTACACTACAATTCGACCTTTATTAAAGTCAGAAACGTGCTGCTACGCATTTCTCCTTCTTACACGAGGCATCACAACAACTTTTCACCAGGCAACAACGTTCAAATGCAATTTGTGTATGTGGAACCGGCTGAACAATTTCCTCATTTAAACACAATGTAGGTGTCGCTACTGGCGCCTGCTTTGTCTGAATGCGCTGAAAAGCTAATCATTTGCATATCACAGCACCTTCTTCCTTTCTTATAAATTTCACGTCTGTAGCATGTCGCCTTCTTGGTGTAGCAATTTTAATGGCCAGTACTGTATATATGTGTGTGTATGTATATACATACTCATAACAAATTGTTTATTCAAAGGGCGCTACAGTTTGGCGAACCTTCACGAAGCAGCCTTAGACAAGTATATGAGATATGGACCTATTATGAAGGAAGAATTTCAGTGGCGGAAACCTGTGGTCCACCTCTTCGATCCGGATGATTTTGCAGAAATATTCTATCACCAAAGTATACATCCGAAGCGTCCCATTAGCGAGTTTCTCACGCACTACAGACGCAGCCACCCAGATAAATATGATAGTGTAGGAATCGCAAATTCGTAAGTATGCGCAAAAAAGGTATGTTTTAAAAAGCCTTAGATTATATAGTTTATTTTTCTCAGTCCATTAATTTTACTGTAGGGTTACTTTAATTTTACACTAGGAAATACTTTAAGAGTTTCTAAAGTATAATTACAGATTACTCTAGAATCTATTAACGTATTTCAATTAATGTACATTTTTGCTTCTGAGTATGAGGTTGTATTTTGAAATGTAAATTGCAAAACTTAAATGCTTTGAAGATTTTGTAATAGATTTCAATTTAACTTAATTGTTAAATTTTATAAATAATTTAAGGATGTGTACTTTAAGTTCATATGTAAATTATATAAACGTTAAAATTAATTTTTTGTAAGGATTTACATATTTAAAGTAATTTTAATGTTGAAAAGACGATATTCCTTATATCACAGATATTTCTTTTTATGATTAAACGGTGTATATTAACCTTTTCCCTATTTATTGATTGTCAACGATTGCTTTTTGGTAGAAAGATAGCAATTTGATTCTATTTCCTGTTAAATGGAACGAAAGGTTCCGTTCCGTAGACAAATTGTCCACCCTTTGTCCTCTACCCTTTCATTTTATGTCAAAGTCCTGTACCAAGATGTTTTGCAATATGGTTAATGAGTTCTTTTTTAATTGTTTTAATTGATATATTAGAGCTGTAAATTTATTTTTAATTAAATATTAATAAGTTTTAGGATTACCAACAGAAAGTATTGTTTTGCACTGCATTTTACGTTCTGATATTGATCTTTCCCAAAGAATACACACAGTTTTCATCCCGATAATCCCTGAAAAGCTATAAAATTTTTCTGACAAACGGAAACACAACTTCTTCTCCATTCAATTCCTTCTGGAGAGTTATCACTAAAAATTTTAGCAGTTATCATACAAACATGATAGTAGTTTGATAAAACTTCAAAATTCATGACAAGATGTGCCAAAATATCTATAATGATACTTATTTCATTTAATGAAATGCATCCTCTTTTATGCCCTGGCTATAGGGTACTTTTTCATCTATGGTGTGGTGTTCCTGGATAGAAGGATTGGCCTTTACATGAGTTTGTCAGATACTTTCTATTGACACACATAACATTTCCATTTTCTGTTCTTCATTCTTTTCTTACAGACACGTAAATGTTTTTGGAATCAAGGATTGAAGAAAATGTCTCCATAGCTGCGTGACCTCTTTCAATTGCCAAAACGCATTAACAAATTTGTCTCATTATCAAACTTTCTTGTTTTGGCAATTATCTTTTACTCAAAAATGCATTTCAAACAAATTTTGCGCATATATTCCATCCTTACTGACTATCTACAGGAATTCAGCTGTCGAATATTTAAGGAAAGTAACCACAGTTTCTGCAAGGGACATATTTCAGCAAATTTGACCCTACATACACTGTTAGAAAAAAGTAGGAACCTAAATACAGTACAGTATAAGTATTTTTTTTAAATAAGAGAAGAACTTTGAATATTTGCAAAATAATTTCATCATATCACTTTTAAAAAACTTATTTACAATCAGATAACTATATCTGTAACATGAAATAAAAAATTATTGCTTATTACAATTAAAAATTAATTTCACTCATACTGTGTGAAAAAAGTAGAAGGATAGTTCTAAATAATGAAAATAAAAATCTTGATAATAGGAAATTCTTCTGTCATTTGTTCTAACTACTTCAAAGACTCTGTTTGCTGTTGAATCATATACGTCTTGAATTTTGGTTTCGTTAAAATTGACACTACACAATTAAAAGCTTCTCAATGTTCGATCAAAGATTCATACTGCTTGCCTTTGGTGAAAGCACACCGAATATTTACTGATCATATATTTTAAATAATATTGAGGTCTGCACTTTTAGCAGGCTATGGAAAAACCCGAATATTATTTGTTTCAAACCAATTTTTAACGCCATTGGCCATGTGAGTTGATGCTCCATATTGCTGAAACACCAATTTTCTCCCCCTAGTTTATTCCATAGGGAAGAACCTATGAATATAAAATTTGAATGTAATCTGTATGTTTCAGTCTTTCATCCAGAATTGATCTTTCCAATGTAGCCAACAGATATCGAAACCATTAAATTGCTTTCTCTATCTATCTGGTAGAATAAGTTTTTTTCTGGTGTACCCAGACAATGCCAATAACATTAACAGCCATTTGGACCACGTAAATTGTATCTTTTTTCATCAGAAAATATAATTAAAGTCCATTCGGAGTTCCAAGTCATGTGATCTTTGAGCCACTGTAACCGGTGCTCAATGGGCCTTTCGTTCTATTTAGGATGGTGCATTCTTTTCTTAAATGTAAACATATCCGATCTTTTTATGTTGTTGTAAAATATTCTTCTGGTTACATGTGTTATTCCACATGGGTCTTGGGCCTTTCCAATTCTTCCATGCGTTTTTTAAGTTCCTTAAATAATTTTCATTGATTAGGTAATGTCAATTTTTGAGGTCTGCCAATCTTTGCTTTCCTCTGAATCTTTAGATTTTTCAAGAAGTTAGAAACAGCGTTTGGATTGATGTGTAAGTGCTTCGGAATTTCTCTTATACTTTTACCCACATCTTTATATGGCACAATTTGGCCATTTTGAAATTCATTTAAAGGTTTTCCCCCCTAGGTATTTTAACTGTACAAAAATTTAGGGTTTTTTCAACAAAATATATGTTTTGAAAGGAAGACAGTAAAAAAGAACAATATTTTCAACACATTAAACTACTACAGATTCCAAGAGGAGAATATTGATGCAAGTATCCTTCTACTTCATTCACGGACCAAAAATTATTAATTACTATTTTATAATACAGAGGGTAATAACACATTTTTAAAACGATTTCGCGGCCGTTTAATTAATGTTTAAAATGTAAAGATTATTTTTTTTAAATGTTCGATCTGATAGCCTTTTTTCTGGACTATAAGTCTGCATCGTGATTTCTATGATAGAAGAGCTTTTCGCAATATTACCAGGGGTATTGCTTTCCATTCCTTTTCCACTACTTTCCAGAGTCCATCTATCGTGGTGAGTTTGCGTTTAGAAAGAGCCTTTTTTAACTGACCAAAGTCACAATAGTCCATAGGTGATACGTCAGGAGACTTTGTGGGATATGTTGAAAATGTATATATGCAATACCTGTATTAGTCATCATTGTTTCAAGGAATGTAGTGATAGTTTTCGAAGTATGACTTATAGATTTGTCCTGATGAAATTTCTCTCTTTGAAAGTCATTGGGATAAAGAAGTGGAATTTCTTTTGTAAATATTGGACGTAAAACCTTCGCCTGATAGTACGATGAGTTGGTTTTAACATTTCTTTCCACTCTTCTTATTTTTAATTTCCCATTGTAGGAGAAACCTGCGACAATCATAAACCACTTACTGAAACTTTCTTTACATTGACGGTAACGGGTTTGGCATTTTTTTCTCTTCATTTTCTTTAGTAAAAAGATTTTTTTTTTTGTTACAGTCATTTAGGTAAAGCCATGCTTCATCAAGGGTCACAATGGTTTTCCATTTATCTTCTGCTAAGTGGTTTTCATACAGGATTCTACAAAATGTTTTGCGTTGAGCCACATGTCTCGGCAAAAGTTGGTGAACATTATGTTTTTAGCATTTTTAAGTTGTAAATACTGGCTTATTATTTTATTTATTGTTGCTACAGATGTATTTAAAGACTTTAAAATTGATTTCCGTGTTGGCGGATTTTCTCTTCTTATCAGCGATTTTACTTTAGAAACATTTGAAACAGTACGTACCTTTTAAGGATATTCGTTTGGAGTCTTCTTTCTATGTAGAATTAATGATTGACAGTTTTTACCTGCCCAATTAATAATATTGCTTATTTTGCACATAGAGGTTTTAATACCATGCATTTCACAACGCTTTTGAACTCTGGAATAAGAATGTTTATCTTCGGAAAGCGCAAAAACATATCCTTCAGTTCACAGCATGTTTATATGTGACATTTTGAAAGAAGAATAAATTTAAAAGTAGCAGACGATATTTCTCATTTCAAATAATTAGCTGTTGCCAAAAATTTTTATTCTAATACATTTACTTTTTTTAAATTCGTTATCGAAATCGTTCTAAAAATGTGTTAACACCCTTTGTATTTTCTTAGTATCAAATAAAACTCTTTCACCGAAAACAAAAGAAAATTTAGTTTAATAAAAGAAAAAAGAAAAATACATTGATTGCGCTAAAATTTAAAGCATAATTTACAAAATATGAGTGTCCTTTCACTTTTTCCCTACAGTGTATATTAACAAAAACGTATTAAGATGATGAACAAGCAGGAGTAGGAATCGAAACAGTTTCTAATATAACATTTACTGTTCTGATTTCTAATTTCTTTTATCAACTCTCCAACATTTCAAAGATTATTGTTCAATGTTCACTTATCTCGAAGCAATACTTCTTTTACTCGAATTTTTCTTAATTTTTTTATATTTATAATGAATACTATTCATACTGAAATTAAATAAATGTTAAGGAAACAGTAGTACGAAAATAGATAGTTCTGAAAAAACTGTTCACGAAATAAAACGAGCTCAAAAGCAAAAAAATAAACTCAAAAATTAAAACCAAAATTTGAACAAACAAACATTTTAATGCTCTGGATGAATGCTTGATACAGCACATAAGCTTCAGATAATTTAAAAGAAAAAGTAATGGCATGATTACTGATTGATTAGTGAAGCATCTTACATCTTAACTGTAAGGGATTTCTTAGCCATCCAAATCACTTAATTCTTGTTACTTGTAATAGTTGTTTCGTTATCTGACTACTCAATTTAATTATCATGAATTGTAAAGACATGTATTGGAGTTATGAATATACATACCCTCTAACAGCTGCCACTATCTCACCTATTCTAAGCTATTATGAATCACCGTCGTTATTAGGACGAAAGGAAGTAATTTGAATATTAAATAAATAATTTAAAATCTAATTACTCTTCACATTTGAATCAGTTTTTAGCTTACAATATTTACAAAATTATAATTGTTACAATATTAATGTGCAAAACACACATATCGTTTAAAATAGATTAATGTTTAATTAACGTGTTCATCCGCAAAGAAGACTTATCATCTTCATTACTCACCCCTACTCCGACTTATTAAATGTCTCATGGAAGAATATATGTAAATATAAATTCTGTTATATATTGAAATATAAGAATTCAAAATTTAAAATCTTATTAGTTTAAATTAAAACTCTTAATTTTTTCCTTTCGGCCAGTTTTATATATATGCTTCATTTTATATAACAATATAACTATAACTCACCTCTTTTTTAAACATTTATGACAGTTTAATTTCGTTATTCCTTAGTTAAAAATTTTTATTATCTTATTGCAATTATTATCCTATTACTCTAATATTTGCTGTGCTAACTCATGAGTTTGCATAGTTTAGAGTCACTATGCGAAAAGTATAGCATTAATATTTAAATTCGATGGGAATCGTAACAAGCCATTATACTATTCGTACCTGAAGATGCTAAGAAAAAGCACACGTATACTACATTAACCACTATGGTTCCATGGTTTGGAGATAAGTATTACTATTTTACGAGGTAATTACTGGCAAGTGTTTTACTACCAATACAGAAGTTTACATTTGTAACGAGGATTGATTTTACAGGATTTAGGATATGGAAAACATTTTCTTAGTAAATATAAGTAATTATTTCCACCTACTTATACATTTTTAAGAATATATAGCATTAAGAAGGTTATAAGTTGATTGAAAATGTTAAGAACTTTTATGTCAATAGAATATACCAGAAGCTATAAGCATGAAGTGAAATTATAATTTTATCTTCTAATCACAATGTTAATTAAATGTTCCCTCACTGCTATGAAATTGAAATTCTCCAAATAGCAGTATTGATACCAGAAATTTAGCCAAAGCAATGGAAACCTTGCTATTTTACCAGATTATCCACGATGTGATGCAATGGCCTCTTTTAAACTACTCACTGGCCATGATTGCTTAAGCGAGTATCTTCCAGCGCATTAGAATTTTTGTCGAACATATTTTGTATACTCTATGATCTTAGAGAAAATACGAACAGAACCTATTTTCGTCGCTGAAGGACACTTTTGGCTATGACTCCGAAATCCCCCGAAATTGGTTTGTTGGTAAAGATTTCGGTCATATTTAGTTTTACTGTATTTTATCATTTTTTAGGATTAAACTAACATTTATATTTTCTTTGGAAAATTAATGTATCATTTAGAGAATTGTGTTTTGATATTACGTATAATTTGTAGTATAATTTAGAAAATTGTATTTTACTTACATTAATTGCATTTTACTTAAATTGTTGTGTTTTGTCTTGCCTTTAGAAATAATAAAAAAGCGTTGCAAGGGAGATAACCTGGAAAACTCCCAAGCATTCATCCCGACAGATATCCAAGCAGAAAACAAAAGAGCAGCTTCCACCTCACGTTGTTCAAGCGAGGTTGGGATTAAATAATAGATTTGTCGCGTTGAAAAGTATTGTCCTATCACTAGGCCAATATATCAATATATATATATATATATATATATATATATATATATATATATATATATATATATATATATATATATATATATATATATATATATATATATATATATATATATATATATATAAAACTTGAAAATGTCTGCTCTCCATCTTGCGTTAGTTAAGAAGTGCATTAACTCCTAAACGCAAAGCATTCAGAGAACTTAAAAAATTACCTTCATTTCAGTGGTCATTAGGTAAGTAGTTTGATTATGATTCCATAGTAAGCCATCGGGTTGATACAATGAATAGTTATTTGAAGAAGTTTCGTGTTCATGTATATTTGGTATGGAAGCTATCATTTGCGATATAAACTCACTTGTTAATACTCTAAAATTAAAATTCACTTCTAGCTGTCAAATTCATTTAATGATTTGTATTCCTAAAAATAAATTGGTGTTTTGATATTCTCATTTTAGTGAAGGCCCCGAATGGAAAAAGCTAAGAGATGCTTCAGCCGATGAACTACTGAAGCCCGTAAATCTCATGGGTCTGGCGAAGCCAATTAACACGATTGGTGATGATTTTATATCATTGCTACGGGCAAAGAGAGATCCCAAGACAAACGTCATAGAGAATTTCCAAGATCTCGGTTACAGATTAGCTTTGGAAGGTGAAAATAATTACTTATTTTTTCGTTAAAAAATTTCTCAAAATAAGAATTTAAATTGTTAATTATGATTAAGATTTTTTATGTTATTTTAGGAAAGAAAGCTAATGACAGAATTAAGTTTATTATATATATAAGTATAATATATGAGGAACATATTAAATAAACAGTTTAATGTGCACATTATGTAGAATTCAGTTCAAAGGTGATAGTTTCTTATTGAGAACTCTGTAATTCAATGAGCAGAACTAAATATGAACTACAGCTACGTGTGCTTTATTTCAGGTTTCATTCAGCTCTACACCAGAGATGATCGATGATCATTATTATGTATATAATATGTGATTATGCATTGCTTTTATGAAAAAGACACCATCATTGAAGTTTCGGAATCGGCGATGCCACGAGACATATGTCAGAAATGTGACAGTGTTCCCACAATATATTAATAAGTGGTGATAGAATATAGTTCAAGTCGAATTGAGCTTAGATGAATCACAAAATTCGTTACTTTTATGCCAGAATTCAATAACATGTTGGTAAAAGAAACGTTCCCCTAAGACAACCATGGAGAGGTTATTTTATTGAGACATGTCTGAACAGTGTGATGAAACTTCGGTCTTTCATTGTCTTATTAAAGATGACTTGAAAGCAGAATACTACTGATTTATGTAAGCGTCCAAGATAGACCATAACTGTAAGCCTTAATAAGTTATAATAATAATGACAGCTCATATTACCATCATTACATATAAAGGTGCTTGCATGAAAATAAGGCTGACTTTCCTTAAGTTATCCGTTGTTGCTAGTCTTTTGAGAATGCAAATGAACAATGTTTGCTCTGTTCGGTTCTTTACGAAACTATAAATCAAGCATGATGCTGTAAACGTAACAAAGTTTCGTCTAAAATATGGGTTCCCAAACTTTTTTTCTCGTGGACCACTTTCAAAATTTAACTATTTTCGGAAGACCCCTTGGTGCTACATTTCTACTATATTCCTAAAACTACTAAGAAATATCACCCTAAATTGGGGATGATAAGATGGAAAAAAAGCAGTACATTTTCTTTTGTGTACCACTTATTAAAATAATACTTGATGTATAAATAATACTATTATCTATTGTTCTATTCAATTCTGCGTTTAAATTGAGTTTCGAATATTTGAGTACTCAGTGAATGAGGCTACCTACCTACGTTGATAGGTAAATCCAAGCAAAAATGTTTGTTCTTCATTATGAAATTCAGAAAATATTTCGTTAACCCCCACTTACAACTTGTGAACTTCTGTTTTCTTTTCACGTCTACGTGGACCCCGGTGTGATCTCCTATGGACTACTGGGGGTCCACCTAGACCACTTTGGGAGCCTATGATCCAAAAAGATTAGACTATGATCGTGTCTTAAACCTTTAAACAATATAACTCTGTAAGTATCATTGTTCTTCAGTGTTAAAGGAGATTGTTACTATTGTTACCATGTTAACTGTTTGTAGTGCTGTCTGCATCACCTTATCCATGTGAACACTTATCATTTTTCTCAAGAATAATGTTCGTGATTGTATTTACTTGATATGTCTGCAGGATTCCATTTGGATAGTTGAACATCAAATCTCTATCTTTCAGGCTTTTAGATAGGTGAGATTCTGTATTGAATCTTGTCCTATTTAAATTATAATTTCCTAATCGAGGTGATATATTCACATCAATGTATTTAAAAATTTCAAGAAAAAGTAATTGTATTTATGAGGATCATAATCGTGCTGAATTTCAACAAAGTTTGGTTTGTATTTAAACTTCTTATACAAGAAGTAATATCATCATTAAAACAAATAATATTAAAATACTTTGTTTTGAGAAAAAAATTCTTGTGAAATCTTCAAGTACATCTACTTTGCGGAAAATATGATTCACGCCATTTGTGTGCAGGAAATTAATTATTTATGTACATGAGCATTACCTATCATCCAAAATTTATTTTTATTACTTACAGTTTCACTGTGTAGGGAATTTTCCGAGTCAAAAGCAATTTCTGAGCATTCCTGATCTTTCTTTTACAGAGAGAGCTTAATTTTAGATCCTTGTAGTAAAAATAATTTTTAGATTTAACTGGGCACGCTGTTTCCAAAAGATTAAAAACAAACTTAAAAATTTTCATCTATTATGAAGAATAAAAATTAAGTATAATAATCAAATTCGATTATGTTTTCTTTCTTATGATTTTTGATGCATATTATAAAATATATTTATTTCTGTAACTAATATTTCAGTGTTTTAAGAGATGTGTACAGAAATAAAATTTTTTTGGCGATCTTATTTTAATTGCGTCATTTCTTACTATTATCTCATTTTTATCTATTTTAAACTTTGATAATGTATTAATAGCTATACCTATGTGATTATGCATGTCTATAAGTAATAGAATGGAGAGCATGTCTACAAAATCGAAAAGTCATGTCAGGAAAGTGAGCATAAATGTTTTGTTTTCGTAGAACCGCGACATGTTGCCAGCGGGCATAGAGTTGGGGACCCCTATTCAAAGGAGTCCTTATCAGAACGAATATTATCAAAAAAGAGTTTTCATTGTTCTTAGAGTTAAAAATGTTTTTAAATTTGCTTCTCATTTCATGGATAGTTAATTGTGTCCGCAAAAGATATGTCTTCTGAAGGTTTCGATTCTTGAACCTGCTTTGACAATTGTGGCAATAAACAAGTAATAACACTGAAACTCATTGAAAATAATTATAACCACTTTCCATGTTACAATAGACTAATAGTTTGTGGGTATTAGATACTGTCTGAAAAATGAGGTTTAGACCATTTCCTTTTTAACAATGCTACTTTACATCAATTTGTTTCCACCAATGATTATAATTCATTCGAAACTGTTTCCTAATGAATAAAATTTCAAAGAATCTCATTTATTAGATAAAGTAACAAATGTATGAATATTTATTTGGCTTGGTTAAGCATTACCCCTAGAAAACAAGAAGTCCTGATAATATTTCGACCCCTTTAAAAAATGTTAAAAAATTATCGGTGTTTATTTATATAACAATCATTCCTATTTATATGGATAACATATGTGTATTTCATATTCAGATGCCATGTGCAAAGAGCTATATGTGCTGTTAATGTCTCAGACTTAATGTTCTTTTAAAATTTTTAGTGAGACACTTAAAAAGTCTTTAACAGACTGGAATGACTGTTAGGATATCTGTGCTTGAACTTGAATAATTTAAGTCACTTTTTTGGTCTCATATCCTGCTAACTGAGCTTTCATGAGTAAACAAATGTTCGAATATCGAAGCAAAATCCGCAGATCCATGTTTCTGATGTTTTCAGAACATATTTCCATTGTCCACTTTTATATTATTAAGTCTATTATTATTTTAATAATGAAAATGATTACTTTGCAGATAACTTTTAACTTTCTTGCCGTTAATCTAAAGCAAAATAGCTATTTTCTCCAACAGGTTCCTCATTTCAATACACTATATTAAAATTCGCAATTATGAAAAATTTTCACCAAATGTATATTAAGAGATAAAATATAATAATGATATAAATAATTTTGTACATATATTGTATTTGCAATTATTTATTACATTTGAATAACAATGTAAGATAGGTGATGTTTAAAAATTCCTAATAATCCTGAAGTAACTCACTTAAAATATTAAAAATTTAGGAAAATATAAATAAAATCTTGCGTGGAATGCGTAATATGTTTTTGATAATATGACATTAGAATACTATAAAACTCTTTTTAGTTTTTCTTGTTAAGTAAAAGTCAAACTATATGTTCATGTTACATTTCAAATACTATATGAAATAAATAAGATTCTTTTCAAAACATTGTGAATACATTTTATAGAAAACTTTATTAAATTTTTTCATTTCATTTAATTTTGTTCAATGCTTGAGAATTTTCACTTCTTTGTTTACATATCCATTCAAATGAAGGTATGCATCATTACTGAGGATAATTTGAATGAAAAACACACATAACTCGTTTACAAAGTAGTTAAACCGTTGTAATCAACTGACGCACATATTTACTACATACGTTACATATTTTTTTAAATGAAGATTGTTTCATGGAAACTTTAAAGTTATCTAGTAATTATTAAATTTTCAAGTACTTCAAAAGGGAAATAATTTTCGTGTTTTTAATTAAGGACTTTAGAATAAAATCATTAATTAGAAAAATCAAAATTTTTGAATTATAAATTTCAGTTATTTTAATCGAAACTTTACTTATTACTTTTCTTGCTGAGAAATTAGAGAGCAAACTTAACCCGCTTTTCTTGCTTAGAAATCAGAAAACAATACCTCAGTCATTTATTAAATATTAAAAAGTATCAATAAATAATCTTTATCGTATTGTGATATCATATTATAAAAATATTTTGATTCTTTTGCTAACTTTGTTAGCAATTTACTTTTTAAGTTTGATGTTTCTGTCTTTTAGATTATCTTGGTGCTCTGCGTTTCTTTATTTAAAAAGATACTTGGAAAAAAAAACTGAAAAAAAGAGAAAGAATTATTGACTTTCTTATTCCTTTTCATTAATATATATATTAATTCTCCCTTTATAATCTGCCTACTTTATCTCCTAAGATTTATTTCTTAAGCGTCACAAAATATATTCAGGCAAATGGTACCATACATACATCGAAATAAAATAATGTTGCGTATGATATAAAAATACGTCATAAAGAATACATTTCCCAGTGCTCCTTTGAGCTTGCACTTGTTTCTCAAACTTTTACTTGTAAGTAAAAATACTATTCATATATATGCTTGATTCCTAGCCCTTTCAAGTGTAAATTGTGAAGTTCTCATCTCCAAAAATTAGTAATATGTCATTATTATATTATTTGGTTGGGACAAATATAAAATTAAATTTAAAAAGAGATTTTGTGAAAGTGTATATATTCCTTATTATGCATCAATTTTATTACTTTACGGCACAATGTTTACAACCATAAAAGTGTATCTATTTCGGATTAAATATTAATCTACAAAAAAGATACATAATAAATGTACAAAATACGGAAGGTTTAATATAATAAGGTGAAATTATTTGAAAAACATAGAAACATTTTGTGTTTACTTCGTAACCATTTGCTTATCGACTCTACTGTTTCAAGTTTTTTATTTGAATATAAATAAATCGAATTTCTTAAAAACCGTTGTTCGTGAAATAATTAAATTCTCTTAAGGTAATATTTACGGAAAGTCAGATCTTGAAATGAGTATAAAATAGAAAAACATATGTATTTCAGTCTTTTCGATTGGACTTCGTTTTTCTGAATCATAAGGATGATCCATTACTGTTAGTTTTAAATAATTTCTCATTCCCGTATATGTCACACCAACACAAATTAGCTCTATACATTATTCCGTGTGTGCCATGTTTATTCAAATGTACTGTCGTTTAACAACATCCTTTTTCAAACCATGTTGGCTTCCCATTTTCAACAATATTTTGGATCAACAAAGATCGCTAAGATCAACAAAGTAAAGCATTATTTGCTACTGGCACTGATTGGGAGGGTGACCACATTCTCCCTCACTGGGTTGGTGGAGCTTCGTAAATTGCGGATGTGTCCACATTAAACTGTGACATCCAAAGCTCTTCTCGCCGGTGTGACCTGGTTGTGGAAAGGAGGATGAGACATCTTCCATTGACCGTGATTGAAAATTACGATGCGCTTGGTGATGTAAATAGTATAATTGAATGTTAAAAAAATAATTATAAAAATATTACAAAATAGCAAGTTTTGAATCTTTGTATCATCAATATATATTATGTTCCCCAATTTCGTTGATAAAACTGAAATAATTCTGTTATCTAAACAGGTGTGTATTACATGAGTTTAGACAGTCGACTAGGCTGTCTGAAGCATGAAGTTCTGGAAAATACTCCTGCCCACGACATGATACAATCTGTGTTGTTGATGTTTGAAGCTTTTCAAAAGCTTTTCTACAGTCCAGCCCTCTGGAAAATATATGAAACACCTAGTTATAAGAAACTTCATAAAGCAGAGAGCGTTATGTATGAGTGAGTATGAAATAGTCTTGATATTATTAAGAATCCATTAGAATTCCTTTTCATAAAAGGTATTCTTTAACTATTGCCTTTTAACTTTTTTAACAGTTATTATATAATGAGTATTATAATTTAAATAAATAATCTTAATATGGTTAATATCATCCTCTTTTGAATTAATGAAGTATTCCGATGAAAATCAGAATACAAAAGCGATTGGTGAGGGAGATTATATATAATATGTTTTTATTAATCTTTCAAACTATTTATAACTGTAATTCATATCAAAGGAATTTTTTTTATAATAAATTCAACTTTTTCTAATACTGACCTGATATACTAAATTATTAGAATTGATACCCCGGAGAAAATTTATTAATTATCTTTCGGTATTTGAATTTCTTAGACTTAAGTTTTAGTACACAGATGCAGGGAAAAAATATATATATTTATAAATTAATAATGAATTGCGCTATATTATTTATAACTAATCATCAAGCAGTAAAAGCTATCAATCATTAAGCATGATCAATCAAGCATTAAAAGAAATTTGACTGGTACCAATTTGGTAACTATCAAAATTGATGCTTGTGTACTTGGCGGCATTAAAACTGAAACGCTTGTAAATTTTTGCCATAATACATTAATATCTATAAGTTCACATTTTTATTTCTGTGCAGAGTTCCGAAAGATTGTGGAAAAAAATTTTCCAATTCATTATCCACTCGTGTTTCTATCCAATATGTATATCTAAATTAGATGCATTTTCTTCATGTTATTTTTGAAAGTAATTGACGCTTTGTATAAGTTTTTTCTAACAATTAGTGCTCCACTCTTAACATAGATGGCAGCACTACCATACTTTTAATTCAGAAAACATTTAACACAAGTTTGCTATCAGTTTTTTGCTGTATATTCAACAGAAACCTCAAGATCTCTCACCCTTCTGCTTTTGAACTAATATTATTTTGCGCTAAATCGTGTTGGTATTAGTTTACTCATCTTTTTTATTTCAATGGAGAATGTTAAAGTGGCAGAAGTTTAACTCAGAAAATATATAAACTTATGAAACACAATTATAATTTTTTTTTCAGGTGATGAGATTTTAAGTTTTTCTGAGTATTCTGTAATCCGAATTTGATATGTATATGCTATTTTACCTTCTGGATTCAATGTTTTTAAGTAAAATTCTCTTTTAACAAGTAAAACATAAATTATTTTTGTGAGTATTTAATTTTTCCCACAATTTTGATAAAAACAAATTTAATCCTCTTTTAACGTTTAATAAAATTAAGAGCAGTAATTTTCTTTAAAATTCAGTTTTATGTTCTTTGTTCTGAACAAAAGAATATAATTTAATTTCTTGTTTTATTTAAATCAATAAAGAAAATGGACGTTCTGTTTAGAATTTGCGAATGTGTTTCTTATTATAATGGGAAAATATTATGCTATAAAGAATTCAGACATTAAAAAAAATTTGGTTTCAATTATTTTGTAGAGATCTAAAATGTTTATGCGTTGTGTATTTAATAGCCCCCTTTTCCAATTTTTAACTTCAATAGCAAATGCTTTCAGAATTTTTAAATATAAAAGAAATTACGCTTTATTGTAATGCATTCGCAGCTTATCCCGTCATTGATCTTTACTTGGAAGTAATTCATGATATTTTTCCAGGGTTAGTACCATTGCATGACGCATATAAAGTGAAGAGACATTTGATCAGTGTGCTTTGTTTCCAAGTTGCGTCTTTTTTTGAGAGTTTTCACCGTGCGTTCAATCTTGTGCTTGACAATTACTTTAACCAAAAAAATTTATGATTCATCGAAATTTAAATTTAAGTCACCCAGGACATACTGAGAAAGTATTTTTTTATAATGATCATAGGATTACATGGAAGCTATACACGTCGCATTATACGATTTAGCAAGAGAATAGAAATCTACTGTTTCTACGACTTTAGGAAACCCTTGCCAACTGTTTAGGTGATTATGCCAAATGTACATGATAATTAAATGATTCACGTGTGCGATGTGCTACGTTATGTATTTATAAATATGACTAGTTTTAATATGCTGTATGTTCTTACTCAAAAAAAATATTTGTAGTATGACGAGCAAGCGAATTGAAGAGAAGATGGAGTATGTCCGACGTAATCCAACACAGCATGGGAAGCACAGCATTTTAGAAATTTTATTAGGAAAAAAATGCATGACAGACAAAGAAAGGAAAGTTACTATCATAGATTTCATTTCCGGAGGAATATTTACAGTAAGTTAAAGCTTATTTGAAGGATAAAAAAAAGTAATATGATTTCTTGCTTCTTCTTTTTGCAATTTTCTATATGTCAAATTACAGCAGTTTAAACTTATTTGACAATCGTTCATCACTTTAATCGAGTATCTTAACACTTAATGTTAAATTTAAACGTGTTATTTCAATAATTTTGTTTTGTATTAAAGTAAAATCATGCTATATATAATAGTATGTATGAATATTAAAATCTTTTCAAGAGAAATAATAATTGTATCGATTGCAACTTTGTTTTATAATCCACTATCTACTAAATAAATTACTTATAGTCTTAGTGAAATTATTGGCGTCAATATACTGAATGATCGTGATACTAAAAATTTATAGCACATAGATATTAAAAAATAAAATCAAGCACATTAAAATTATTAAAATAGTTTACATTAAGGATACTCAAGTAGCTGATAATCTTACGGAGGAAAACTGTACTTCCCTTACGAACAGCTGATGCGCATTGTTTTTCGGATGGGCTTTTAATAGATATATAGTCTCTTATGCCTTAAGTGCATCGAGAGAGATAAAACTGAGTACCAAGCATGTTTGGGAATTAAGCACTGGGTATATATATATATATATATATATATATATATATATATATATATATATATATATATATATATATATATATTAGATATTATGATAGGTACAAAATATATTAAAGGCTCCAAAATGTCCCTATTAAAAAGAGATTTTAAGGGGGCATTAAGTAATAATGATAATGATTATAATATTTTTTAAAAAATTCAAGCCATATCTGTATTTTTAAAATTCATAACATTAACAAAACTAATTTATACTAAAACATATGGAGAGATTAATTATTTATCAAAGCATTCTTAAAATAAAACTTTTTACATAACAATAAATAAATTATAAAAAAACTAAATACGTTGCCATGATCTTCCTAATAGCTAGAGGCCTTTTGAGAATACATTCAGTAACTATAAATCATGTTTTATGATTATCATAATTACTGTTTTGCTTACATCTCTATAGTCATTGAATACGGTCATATTTTCTATACTATGGATTAATATTCATAAAATCCTCATTTTATTTCCGTTAAGTGAAATCATATCTCAATGCAGGTGACCAATGCTTCCACGTTTCTGGTGTACCACGTGTCCAGGAATCCAGAAGTGCAGCAAAAGCTTTACGAAGAAGTGATGAGGGTCACGCCTAATGGAGAAATTACTTACGAAGCAATCGATCGAATGCCTTATCTATGGGCTTGTCTCAAAGAGTCATTCAGGTAAATAACAGCTGTCTCAAATTGTTATAGGGAATTTTCAAGAGACCGTAAAATCTCTTAGCCATGAACATACAGCTTATGAGATTCCATTTTAAGAATTAAAAATTACATTCATCGTTGTTATAAATAGCTATTGGTGCGAATAAATAACTCGTTAAATAAAAATTAACCATGCCCATATAGATAGTAAAGATAACAAATGTGTGGGGAAAATAGATAACTATTTAGCATCGTATATTAAAAAGCAAACGTAACATATTAAGTGTGAACTTAACAGAGTTAGGAAGTTGAAAAGCGATGTCATGGTGATGTTAACCCAGAAATCTATGAGGATTTTCTTCATGTGTGAATAGTTTCATATCTTCCAGCTTTCCTCCACCAAAGTAACGTTGCCTACCTTTCTTTTAGCAAACAACTGGAATGAGAAATTTGATGACTAATAATGAATGTATCGGTAACTATGTAGAGAAAGGCTCTTGTAATGGAAATTCGTAATTACTGTGATCAATCATTATGTTTGGCTTGCATTTCCAATCATTTATTTCAAAGTACAGTAGAACTCTAAGTTTTTTTATTCTTAATTTTTTTACACAATATTATAAATGCCAATTATATTTTAAAATTGTTATCAATGTAAAATTGTTATTTTAATTAAGTTGTGTGTGAAACATTTTTCAAAAATAATAAGATATTCTATTGTTATAAATACAAACTATCGAAGATATTTTGTTTTTACGGTCCCATTTGGATTCTCATAGATATGAAGAACACAAATATGTTGTTGAAAACGACTGTGTTATGGCTTCTAGATTTCGAAATTTTGTTTTCAATTGTTTGCCGGACGTTTTTTTTAATTCAGAAATAATGTGCTTTTTTGAAAATATTTTGAAATTAGAACTTTGAAATTTAGAAATTTTACAAACCTTGAAATTTAAAGATAAAGTTTTAAACTTTTAAGTTCTGAATTTTCAGAGCTAAAACTTAATTAGAAATGGAAAATAACTTTAGCATTTGTTTTAAATTTTTATATATTATTTTTAATTCTAATTATATACGGCACACACACATTTTTATGCATTTTTATTCATGCAGTATGACTAATTGTTATGGAGCATGATATATAATTTGTAAACATATACTACACATATATATAATTTGATTACAATAAAATATTTTCTATTCTGCTTATTTATGAGTGCTTCATATTTTAAGTACATATATTCTTATTAAATATGCATATTAAGAAAATATTGTTGCATTTTTTCTTCAGAAATGTTTAGCTTTGTTAATTTACATTTAATAAAAATCTCTAAATAATTTAATGTATATTTTCCGATGGTGTATTTGTTTGAATCTCGAAATAATGTATTGAAAAATGTGTGTATATATATGATGATTTTACTCATTGCTTACCGTGTGATTAAATTCATAATTTTTATTGTACATAATATTATTGTACTTTCATGAAAATTATTGAACTTTTCTAGCTTCATATATATATTGCTTATTGTTTCATAAAATATATATTCCCTAAAAGTTTAAATAAATTATATATTTCTTTGTATTATGATAACGAATCTTATTTTGACCACACTTACAGATTGACACCCACAATACCCTGCATAGCCAGAATTTTGGATAAAGATATTACTTTATCTGGTTATCTTATACCAGCTGGGGTAAGGATATCAGCTAAAAAATAAAAATTTTTTGTTGTTTTATATTATATATATATATATGAGCAATTTTTTCTTTGAAATTGTAAGATTGTGTGTTACATTTTGTTTTGTTACGTTTAATAATGTTTATTTTATACTTTAATTGTATTAACATGAATTTTATATTAACAGCCTAGGAGTTCTGACGCTCAAAAATTGTATGCTATCGTGAATTTCAAGATTTATCAAACTGATTGAATTTTGTGGAAAATTGCAATTAAAAATAGATGAGAGATAATATTGAAGTGAACAATGCCATTAATAATTTGGTACACATCTTAGTAGAAAGCAGTATTAAAAATAGGGAGAAAAGAGGCACTGATTTGATAACCACTGTTTCGAAATAAAGAATTTTTCAAGGCATTATATTCCATGAACTTGAATCCATAGGTTTTGTATTATTTTTTTTATTAAAACACATGAAACAGTGTATGAAATATACCTTGAAATAATACTAAAGATTTCCATACACGTATTCCAGTTTGTTTCTAATTTTCATGCGATTAAATTCATAAAAGCAATTCATCAAAAATCTCCTTTTATTAATTCTGTTTTACTATGAAATACACGCGAACGTAATTTTTTTTTTAAAACATTTGCGTGCCCTGTGAATGTTGTTATGAAAGATCCATCATTTATATATATATATATTGGATGGAAATATTATTGTTCAGTGAATATTGACTACATATTGTGTTTGTTAAATAGTGTTTATACCTTGTCTTTTTTTGTATTAAAACTTATACAATTACCCTGCAATCGCTTACAGCCTACTATATACAAAAGGCTCTCTAAGAGACAAATATTGAACTTCTAATGGTTTTGAAACATTACTGTGAATAGATTAGTATTCAAAATTAGAAGTTTGATGCAAAATCACTTAGAATTTTGATTTAAGATAATTTGATTAAGATAATTGAGGTATTATTGAGCAGAAATATATATTTCACATAAAAATGGAGAAATATATATTATAGCTGTAATTTTTGTAGATATATTAAACTAATACAGATAATATGACTTGATTGTATCTTGGAATTAAGATATTTTAAAATGTACTTATTTGGTAAATTTTAAAATATCTCAATATACTTGTATGATTGAAAAGGAAAATGTACTTATTATCACTACCAAGAGATGCATTTATTAAATAAATTTAAACTTGTACTAATAACATTCTGAAATTTCATAAGCAAAAAGAAAAATAATTTCCTATTTTTTTACACGAAATTGCTTACATATTTGATTATCACCGTAAGACTATTCAATTTTTCTCACTGAATTTCGTGAAAGACTTAGAAATGTTATTATTTTGTATAGTTATCATGATACACTAACAGTTTGATAATCATCAATTTCATGGACGTTTACATTATTTAAAATCACATCAGAAAATGCACTGGTATTCTATGGATGTAGTAATTAAAGCAATTCATTTTATGAATTCTAGCATATTGATCATATTCATCCAATAATTATTAATATATGTTATACAATAAAATTTTATAATTTAAAGAATCTCTACGTTTTGATCAAAGATTTGAATTTGTGCGATTGCTTTACCTTTTTTTGCACAATTTCAAAACTTACATTCGTCCATTTAAGATGTACTGTTGCTGATTCAGTGATAAACCATGAGCAACTACATGAAAAGCTTCTGCCCTAGGATTCAAATTTTAATGAAACCAAACTTGTGACATTACTGAACAGTCGTTGTTCAGTAAGCTCACAAATGGGAATGTTTGTTGAGATAATTCCATTTATGTGGTTAATTTATGAAAGATAATGAATGATTTACTCCTATTTGCTTGTGCAATTTACATAGATCTTTAAAATAACAATATAATTTCTATTAAAATTTACTTTAATAAAGTAAATAATTTTTAATTGGTGAGGTTATTAAAAAAAAAAAAAAGGATTTATATTAAATGATCGAAACTAGCTCTTTATTTTTTTCACTTATATTTATTGAAATTAGTGCCATTTTAATTACGCTGAGAAACAGATTAGTGGTTATAAAGCTCAATTCAAAGCTAATATTTAGCAATTAGCTTTGATTTTAAGAAGTTATAATAATCTTGTTTAAATTGATCATATTTTTATTGATTGTAAATTCGAAAAATTATGATCATTTTAAACTGTTTTAGGTGTATAAATGAGAGTAAAAATAAATTCATAAAAATGGTAACAGCTTTTTTGCAAACAAACATAAAAATCAAAAAATTTTAGTGGAGGTTAGTGAATTGAGTACTTGAGTTTTTTGGCGACTAATATGCATGTATTTATTATCATGATGTTTCAATATTAGGTATCAAAATACTTATCAATCGCAACAACATATTTATATTAATGTCAGTGTTTTCTTACTTGTTAAAATATTTAATTCTTAAATTTTTTCACTGTAGACTCCAATTTTCTGCAATTTCATGGTGCCCTCCAAGCAAGCGGATCGGTTTCCAGAACCTGAACGATTCAATCCAGACAGGTGGCTAAGATCTAGATTGTCTAGAGCGAATCCTTTCACTGTCCTTCCCTTTGGTCACGGGCTTCGCATGTGCATTGGGAAAAGATTTGCAGAGATTGAAATGTGTACACTCTTAGCCAAAGTAAGTTTACCTCAATAGATCAGATTTTTCACCATTTATGCTTTTAAAATGCGCAGTTGTTTAGTAACAGATTTCGAAATTATGAGTGGCTGATCGTTATCATTATCCCATGGCATTTCACATAACCCTACTTTCATCAATAGCTTTCGTTTTGGTTTTTCATAAACCTTTGTTTACATTAATGATAAATAAACATTTCGCTTGTAATGTAAGAGGAAACACATTTAAGCCATACTGTCACTTTGTATTGAAACCAATACGGAATGATTACACCCCAAAATGCATTACTCAGGATAATATATTTGAACCTTTAAAAAAGCATTATTATGACCATCATTGTCGTTAAGTCCTTCGTTGAACTAAAGGTTTTTGTATGATTTTTCTCCATTTTATCGCTCCCCAAGCAACTTTCTAAATTTAGTTTCTCAATTTCTTGGAAAAATATCTGGGATTAAGACAACAAACGTTTTCAGTAAGAAGAAATAACATTTAATAAATTATTAAAAGTAAACTGTTGAGACTTTTTTATTCCCAAAGAGAGGATTTTTTAATTTTGAAATCCTGTCTAAACATAATAAAATTCAGATAGAATCAATTTCATGACTTATTATTTTTTTTTATCAAAGTTTCATTTTAAAATCGATTCAGCTGTGACTAAGTATGTGATTCCGAGGTGGTTTGATTGGTTAGCGCATCGTTCTCATTATCGGAAGGTAGTGAGTTCGAATCCTGGCTTAGCTATAGATCTGATTTTTCGTGTTCACTAAAAGCGGCTGGGGCACGTTAAAGCTCAGAGTGGTTGCAATGTTCTTCAAGAGAAATGATGCCTCTGGGGATGGCAGGACTAGTATTGGGATTTTTCTGCTTCATCTTTGCTTCAAAATCATGAAGATTACAGCCAGCTGCTTCTATCTAACAAGTTGAATCTAACTCAGAGCTAGGTACAGGGAAGTATGCTGGTGTAACAACCAAATACAGTAAAAATTTTATTAATGGGAAAATATCGATCCATGAAATATGTATTGCGAAGCATTTTTTTGCACACATTTCTATGAAATGCAAAAATTATGTTTGTTTAAAATAATGTAATAATCGAGCGTTGAATAAAAGTAGATGATATATTCAAAATTATTGTAATTGAACATATTGACAAAATATTATTAATGATATAAAAATTAATAGTTAACTATGTTTTATAAGTAGTTTTGTAGTTATTTATTCATTTTCCTTAGAAATAATAATCTTTTTTCTCAAATTCTAAGAGTTTTTCCCATCATGAACCAATAATACAAGTTTTTACATTAAGTACAGTATTTCTCCAATTTTCGTAAAATTCGTCTTGCATATTTGCCTTGGGAATGAAATTAGATAGAGTATGATATTATTTATTTGAAAACTATCTTTTAACTGAGTGAGTACTATGATTCAAAATAGAACTATATTCAAAAATTTATTCTGATCTATCTCGAAAAGGAAATAAATGACAATAAAATACTTTCTGAAACTTATCGATTAGGATTTCGATTTCCTTTTATTATTTGTAAACGTCAAAAAATCCAAATAACTCATTGAATCCAAACCTGTAAGGATCATTGCTACCGATCAACTCTTCCACCGTGAAAAATCAGTTTTTATTTGTTTTTACCTCAAATGATGACAATAGTATTTTATTCATTAGAATAGTTTAAATTTTTTTCGTTTTGTAGCCACTATAAAAGAAATAAATAATATTTCAACCATAAGGCATTCTTTTTCAAATTTTTTATAAGCTCTCCCCTTTCTAGTGTTAAATACATTATAATTCCTTATTTTCATGTTTATCATACATCGAGAGAATCTTGTATGCATACTATTTTTGAAACTCCTGTGTTTTGAAGTAATCCCTGATGCAACGAAAGCATTATTTAATTAATTAATTTTCGCCATGGATTCTAAATAGTTTTGTGTTTTACTGTGTACAAATTTTAAAATGATTTGCTAAATTTAGATAAGAAGTTTTTAATATTTGAGCTCGTGGTTACTGAAGAAGAATTTTAGGAAGGAAGGTGATTTTAATGATAAAACTTAAGAGAAAAGGATATTTATTTATAAGATCATGACTTTGAATTCTTATTTTACAAATGTTTCATCTGTTTAAGATCTTTAATTCGTGGCATTTTATCGAAATAATACGAATAGGAATTAAATTGAGCGTAAATGCAAATGTAAACATTCATTGCAGGAAATAACGCAACTAAAAATGAACTTATTATTTGAAATTAAATCAGTGAACGAATAGTTAACAAATATAAATTGTATGTTGAGTAATAGTCGTAGGTTATGCAAGTATATTATCAGGTACACGGATTATGAAAGTTAACATCGGTGATCCCCTACAATGTCTCGACGCTCCCTTTATAGCTCACCCACAAACTTAATGATGTCAATCTAAGTATTTTGAAACGTTTTTACTTAGGGTTAGAGCTTATTACAGTGATACCATCTCTTTCAGTCTTTAACTTTGTGGCAATATGTCATTGATTGTATAACAATATGTCATTGATTGTAATCTAACCCTATCGTCAAAATAGCATATAATAAATAATTTAAAATATTTTTGGAGTTTAAGATAATATTTATTTCTACCAGATAAAAAGAATCTATTTGTTTTTCTGCCACTAAGGCATATACTGTGCATATTTTTACAAATTCAGAAATAATTTGGCGATACCTTATAATAGTTTGCCGTGAGAGTGAATATGGTTTTGCTTGTTGAAAGTTGCTGTTCACTTCTGGAATCGTTAACTACATAAAAATCTTCATATAAGCGTATTTTTGAAGTATATTTTCTATACAACTTATAGAAAAACAGAAATAGGACTCAAAAACCAACATTTAATCATGTTTTACATACTGGGATGATCTGAGGCTGGATAGACGGATGATTTATTTGTAAGCCTTCGCGCGTGCCTTATAATTCTCTCTATCTTCTTTGCTTTATAGTTCTGTCTTCGTGCTTTACAGAGATACACGCAGGATTTATTTGTAAGCCTTCGTGCGTGCTTTATAATTCTCTCTATCTTCTTTGCTTTATAGTTCTGTCTTCGTGCTTTACAGAGATACACGCATGATTTATTTGTAAGCCTTCGCGCGTGCCTTATAATTCTCTCTATCTTCTTTGCTTTATAGTTCTGTCTTCGTGCTTTACTGGGATACACGCATGATTTATTTGTAAGCCTTCGTGCTTTATATTTATCCATCGAGTTTCCTTGTAATCCTTATTATTCTTACTATTTTTTATATTCACTAATAAAAATGAATGTTTATAAAATTAATGGTATTTTTTCATTTTTCAGCTGATATATAATTTTGAAATAGGAAGCACTGGGCAAGAAGTCAAATGCAAACAGGCTTTTATCGTTGTTCCATCTCATCCAGTATCGATAATATTAAAAGATCGAAAACAGAAAACATCAGGGATTTTATACTAATAATTGGAATATTTTTATAATTCTGTAATATTGTATCAATTGTATATTTTTCTCCTTGTGTAAATCGAATATGTACATATAGTTTTTGATACTGAATGCTTTTAATGAATGGTTGAAAAGGTTTATTTTATGTAAAGGGAAATTAACTTTGTTTAAATGGTTAATTGGTAAATCAGAAGAAATCATTTTCATAATTGTGGACTGGGTAGCGAAAGTTATAGACAACACGATTTCTTTAATTTAAAATAGTATTTCTAAATTTTTTATCATTAAAAAATTTACTTGAATATTAATGATATGTATAGACTTAAAAAAAAATTCATGTATTTCCTCATGAAATTTCAGAATTTTAAAATCAAGTTGAGTACTGCTTATACCATCAGGGTAAATTTAATTTAACGGGATGTAACTATGAAATTGAGATTAAAATATTTTAAGTATCATATCACCAATTTCTCAGTAAAAGTTTTTTCTTTAGATACATTATTTAAATATGAGAATCCTTAAAAATTTACATTGAATAAAACGAATTTGTAATCCTAGTCACGCGTGAATAAATAATATGAATTCATTTAAGACTAGAAGTACACGAACGACTTAATTTTTTCTTCCCTCTTTAAGGTAAATTCTGGAAATCATATTATACATATAATTTCTGATATCAAATGATTCGAGTTAATACAATACACTCTTCACTTTCTTTAAATATACTTCCATTAGCGGGTTATATTTATCAAGAAAATTGTATGTTGGAGCTATTCAATAACTTAGCCTTATCGTCACCATGATTGAAATATTTCGAAATGGAACTCTGAAAAGAAAAAATATTTTGAAATGAGCATTGAAAGTTGCTCGTGAGCAATAATCAATTGAAAAACAAGTCGCAAAGTTAAAAGTCCATTTAAAATTTTGAGCAGAAAATATAATTATCGCATTTCAGCTGAGTGTTGAGAAATATTCCCTGTGGATTGACAGTTTTAAATGATTAAACTTATCGATTTGGCAATTTCGATCCCATCAAATGCATCAATATGGCAAATTATGTTATAATAACTGGTGCTTATTGTAAAATCATGTTCAAACATATTAAAAATGAAAGTGTTGTATAAATATTTTGTATTGTTATAAAAGCTTCAAAGATTTACTAAAATTGATTTTCATCTTTGAGTTAAAATAGCTTCAGATAACTAAATAATTATCTCCATATGATGTTTTTTAACAATGGATATATTTTTATAAATTGCTATATTATTAATAAATTATTAATTAGAATGTATTATTGTTAATTATTATTATTAAATTAATAATTTATTATTAATTGTTATTAATCAAATGTTAGAAAATAAAATAAATATATATATATCATGATTTAAAAAGCGATGTATAAATTGCGCTTTTTAAAATTCTTTACAAGTATTTGCTGCATCAAAATTTGTGATGAATTTCCTACATGAATAGCCACAAAATAACTCTTCCAGAATTAAAAGGGAAGTTTTGCTAACTTTTTTAGGAGAATATAGGGTAATGACTGTTAACAATTGTTCTGATTATCTCTGAGATGAACTTCCATTTCGAATGTAACTAAAATTTTCTCGCTTCTACCTTCCGACATTTAAAAAATTATTTTAAAGAATAAAATTAATTATAAGAGCATTATAATAGTCTGGGGGAAGATATAGTAAAGCAAGATGCGCTTGTTTTTAATGATATACATTTTGGAAGGAAAAAATTGCGATCACAGAGTATTTTTATTTATTTATTTTTAAAGAATTTTCTTCTAAAAATTTAGAAATCATTTAATATTTGTATTATCAACGTTTGAATTTTTCAAATACGGATAATATTTCAAGTTTTAGAATGCATATATATATATATACTACAATAAAAGAATTATGTATATCAAAGAGAAAAAAAACAATTATAAAATTGAATTTGACCTAGAAAAAGCCAAAAAAATCTTAAGTTCTACAAGATCTGAATTTTTTGAATTAAACTGCATAAAAAGAGCGTAATATACAGGAGTCAGTTGAGGGATTTATATTGTCATTACTGTAAGAATGAATTATAATATATGTAAGAAATAAAAATGAAAACATTAAATTATGTATAAATTTATAAAATTATTTATACAAGTTTTTGTAATTAATTTGTTTTTTTCGAAAATCAAAACTTTTTTCTGAATATATTGAAGAATATTTTGTGAAATTTTTGTATCAATGTGTAGAGCTTATAAGAATATAGGAAATTTGTGCACGTGTCAGTTTCAAAAATAGAACACACACATACACATATATCAACATATATATTGTATGTATGTAAACATAATTATATATAATGCAATTTTGTACGTAATTTTAGTTTTGTATAGCAAAAATATATGTTACATAATTTATCTTAGTTTTATCAGCGATATAAAAATATGTTAATATTTTATAAATTATTAAAATATGCTGTGCAGGGCTTTTATTGCTCCAGAGTCAGAAGATAATGCTATTAAAATGTAAAATTACTCTAAAATAATAATTAATTGATACTCTCGAAACATGCAAATATTTTTTTAATTTTTATCATTATATGCATGTACAAATTTCTTGTTGTTATAATATAAAAATCTATTTGAATTGCGGTTTTTTCGTTAATTTAAATTTTATTTTATAAAATAAAAATGAAATAGTACACTATAAAAATTTTGAAAAACTGTATATTATCTAGACTTTTAAAATAATCTTGGGAATACGAATTCTTTTTGAAATATTTATTATAATAAGTAAAATTGATTTTAAATAAATATCTTTTTATAAATTTGGTAATTCTTTTAATTTTAAAACAAGATTTCATGTAACTTTAATCGTTTTAAATGTATGATGTTATCTGCTTAAAGTGAAAATTATTTTGTCTCGGCACTTTACTGCTCATTATGTCTCCTGTAAAATTTGAAATTGTATAATGGGAAAATATATATATGTTTGTAACCATATATCAAATAAATTGATTTGTTTTGCAGAAAAGTAGTGTTTTTTTTTTTTATTTTAGATCAATATTTATCATAATCACAGATAAAAGAAAACAATTTTTAATATTTTTAAAATCAGTTTTCTTAAATAGTTATCAGGCTATCTCAAAACTGAACGTTGAAAGGAATATTAAAAAGTTCTTCGATCAAATATTTAAATCTAACCATATTTGGTGACAGTTATTGTAAAATCTATCGAATCATAATTGATGATCAAACTAATCAAAACTTGTTTTTAAATCGAAAATTATATGAAGTAATATGTTAGAGAAATTTCTATTAATAATTCTTGCTCCAATAAATTATCATCAATGTTTTGTGATTTCCGTTTGGTGTACCACTAATAGAATATCATTGATTGTATAAAATATTCCAAAAGCATGATAAAAAATCACTTTAAGTTCCTGATTACAATTGTATCAATATAAGAATAAATTTTAGGTATTGTAATAGCGCATATATTGACATTTCAAGTGAATGCTTGATTACTGGAAATAAATGATAAACAATAAGGAGAATTACTGAACTTGGAATAAGACAATTATTTATTACGAGAAAATTTTACGTTAATAAGCAAAATAACGTCGCAGTACGACAAGCATGTAGTTCAAAATTCAGAGGGAAAAAAATAATATCACAGTTCCATAAGCATGTAGTTCAAAATTCAGAGGGAAAAAAATAATATCACAGTTCCATAAGCATGTAGTTCAAAATTGAAAGGAAAATAAAAAAGGAAAGTTAGTGAGGTGGATGTTGCACCATAATTTGTTCCAAGCTCATTGATAGTATGTTCTTAGGAGTGAGATAATCGAAAGTTGCTCGAGAACGACGATAGACTTGTAGCTGGTCCTCTCAATATAACAAGTCCATTCTTGTTTGCCGAAGGGGGCTCTTCCCCATAGAATTGAAAACACTTTACGTGGCTTGGAACAACGTTTGGTGAATTTTTGAATGCATTACACATAGAGAAGTTCACGGTGCATGTCATACGGTCGCTCTCATACATCCATGAAAGAAAGCCCTTCTTAATGGGGTTACATCAAGAACCACTGTAGAAATACCGCTAATTCACTGATGGATCTGAAATCGAGCACCAGACATGAAATTCATCCACTTGATTCATTAATACATACATGTGCATTATGCCAAAGTTTCGGAATTGGCTTTACAATACTATAGTCGGGAATGGTATAAACATTTCGAGCACTTTTTCTAATAAATGTCATTGATATCTTTATTTAATAAAATAGATTTTATGTTCTCGCGCGTGTGATTTTGTTTCCTCAATGATCGATTACTTTCTGTCCAGCTTTTTGGGACCATACTGTGCACTCGCTTATAGCAATAAGATGTGAAATAAATACAAATCTATTAGTGTAAATATATAATAGAAACATTAAATTAACTCAAAGACTAATTAATAAAAGAAAATCAGTATTATTCTAGTTCAAAGAATAAGTAATTTGAAAATGTTTAATATAGTTTTAAAATTTGGCGATGAAAATAAGGAACTCTGAATGCTGAGTGGAAGAATGATGAAAGATGATGAGAGATTAAAAATGGAGGAATATCAGCTTATTGACGAGAAGAGGAATCATTCTTCTGTGGATATTATAAAATAGAATCTTCATTGTAATTAGTTAAAATGTTAATTTTTTTTACAAATCTTCAATTTTTGAAAAAGAACTCAAATCATATTAAAATTAACTTTAAAATAAAGCAAAATGTGGAACAAGTAGAAATAAAAGTTTAGAATTCATATTTTAAAATATCATTTCTATCTATAACATAACTAATTGATCTTTTCAAGAAAAAAAAATGACTACAATGCTTACGAGAATTCAGTACAATTCCAAAACTCTTAAATGTTTTTTGATGCAATTAAATTTTTTATTGATGTAGTAAACTAAATATTTCAAATAAATATTTTGAAAATGTTTTTAAGGAATAATTCTCGCCTAAGTGATTCGATATTAGTTTAAAGTAGATTTCACATTCATTCATATTTTCCTATAATAAATTAATATTTCATATTAAATAATTTTATACATAATATTTTAGGATAAATCTAAATGCTCATCATTTTTATATTACAATTAATTTTATTATAACATGATATAAATTTTAGAACATATAGAAAAACAAATTTTTTCATTGACTAGTGCTGCCATCTAGTATCTCAATCAAATACTATATTGAGGTTAAACTGTTGGTATAATATTAAGCTTTTATGAGAAAAATAAAAACCTCAAATTTCTTTAACCTTTTTAATCTTTATGTTAGGTTCTATAAAAATAAGTGTTATTAAAACTTGAGTTTCATTCCAAAATTTATTTAAAGCGATATTTTTAAAAATTTTATTGAAGTCTGATAAATGTTTAATAAATCTGAATTTTGTTGATAAATTTCTCAAATATTAAGATCTATGGAACTCATACGAAATTAACTTCAGTTTGGCATAACTCCACGACTTTCAATGAAGGTATTAAAAGGGAGAAGTTTCGAGCTACAGGTGCAATTATGCTAATTGTTATTGTCTGAGCTCTAAAATTAATTAAACGAGATCTAAAAAGCTAATTGTCTGTCTCTCTGTTCCGAACTAAGGTTCCACAAATGTAAAATATGAATAAAATTTTGAAATTTTTGTAAAAAGAAAAGTGTGAAATTTTTGTAGACAACTGTTAGGAATTTTAACTTCAAACGTAAAATTTTTTTATAAAAAACGCAGAAGTTGTTTGATATCCTCTTAAAATATTGATATTGGAATTATTAATCACTCCGACTTCATATTTACTAGTCTCCTATTTGAACTTCTTTTGAGAAGCAGGCAGCCTAATCGTTAGTGGCCAATCAATAAATTTCTCAAATATTAAGATCTATGGAACTCATACGAAATTAACTTCAGTTTGGCATAACTCCACGACTTTCAGTGAAGGTATTAAAACGGAGAAGTTTCGAGCTACAGGTGCAGATTATTGTTGGTTCAATTGTTTGTTGGTTTAGTTCTCACTTTGGGCTGAGAGGTTTGTAGTGGTTCGGAATCCACTTAAACTTGTAAGTCCTTATCTAATTAGCTCGGTTAAACACTTTTTCACCGAATCATGGTGCAAAAAGTGACCTTTTAGTGACAAACGAAACCAAAATCTGTCATAAAAGATGGTTATTTAATATATACAAATTAAATTGAAGATTATATGGAAATAGATTAAATTTAATATCGAGGTTTTAAAAGTTTTAAGCTTTATTTCAGAACTAATATTTGGACATATTTAAGCAAGAATTCGCTAATTTTAGTTATGTAGGTTACGGCGAACACTTTTAGAGTTTTATACTAAGATGCTAGTAGATCACATTGAAGAAGATAACTGGAGATGGTTTATAGTCAATTGATTTTACAGGCCACAGTTCAAGGATTTTAATGTTAAAATTTTTCACTTTCTATGTCATCAAGATTAAAATCATACAGATAGTCGTAGAAATTCGCACCAAGCAAGAATTTTATTTTTAGCATTTGAAGATAATTACAATATCCAAGAAAACGATAACACTCCTGTTTCTAATGTTTTATTGAATTGGTTCCTCAGGTATTCGTATAAAAGACAGTCTAGGATAATATGACCTATGATTTCAGATTCTCCGCATTGACAGCAATACGCATGCTAGAAATTAAATCTAAACAGAACCGAATTGATAGGGAAGGAATTTGTTTTAGCTCTGGCGAATTTATATTAAAGTATTCTGAAAAAAGATTAAAACAAAGAGTATTAAAGTTTAAGCACAGTATAACAGAAACTAAACAAGTTTAATTAACAGCATTTGAAATGCTAAAAACTGTAAATTAAAAAAGTTTAGCAAACATTTTTTTAGCATTTTACATTAGCGAACGAAATAAACCAAATTTTATAATTTAAAATTTAATGAACAATTGATTTCCAAATGATATAATAATAATTCACAAAAAAATAATCCACGGTTTAATCTCTGTAACTTAGCAAAGAAAGAGACAGAGGAAGTGGGTGAGAGTGTTACTTTAACCACAGTCTAAAAATTTTAATAAGGCATACAAAGCACACGTGTAACTGTTGTGCAATCCAAAATAAATTCGAATATTTTTTTCTTATATAACCACCATTTGTTTCATAATGAACTTTAGTCAGTATCAACAAACAAATAACAACATAATGTTCCTTTAACATTATAATTTAGTTAAATTTTTTGTTGAAGAGAGTATTGATCAACATTAAATTACTCCCATTAATTTTTAAAAATTACTTATGAGTGTTTGATTGAATTACATACGGGCAGATTTAAACTGCCCTTTGTGCAGTATTAGAGCGACATTCATGTACTAAATATTGCAATTACATTATTCCATATGCCGCTAAATGGTAAAATATTATATTTAGTACGTAAACACTACATAGAGCTTAAAATAAAGTTTAGTCTTAAATAATTAGAAAACGCTGTAGAGTTCTAAAAAGATTAAATTCTGAAAATAGATAAAAACATTCATGTTTACACAAGGAATTCAAAGGCTCACTCCTGATTATTAAACTTAATAATAATAATAGAATAGATAAGAGATGTGTATAAAACTTTATATTTCTACTTGTGTTTATAAGGTTGTTGATTCGATACCCGAAACTGAAATTTCCGTTGTAGAGAGTAGGAGTATACATATTATTTTTTTTAAAATATAATCTTTGTGTGTTGTGGGAAGTTTGAGAAAGAGTGTGACATGCCTATTGTATATTTCATCAGCTGAGTGCTGCTTAAAATTATAAGGGTTGATTGTGATTTTTGTGGCTTTCATTGTCAGAAATATTCAGCCAAAACTTATTGCAATAGATTGACCTCATGTTGCATAGTTGAACTTATTGACGCATAGATATAAAAATGATTTCGATATTAGTTATCATTATAGATTTGTCACAAATTCACCAGCAAGTAATTATTCATTAGAAAAAAATGATTAAGCTGGTCTAGTGGGAAGAGGCATATCATCCTTATAGCCGTGAGGTAATGTGTTCAATATTTGACCCAACCACAGATTTTTCCCCTTCAGAGCTCCAATTTATGTTAAAAATTCTGTAAGGTCTTTTGCACTAAGGTTACTATGGCCACCTCAGTTGTCGACCTTGTTATTCGACAGAGGTTCAAAATTACTAGGGAGTTGATTGTTTAGTGTCTTCGGTCAACAGGAATAGGCAGCCAGAAATGGACTGAAATAATGTAACCAAAAGCAAGAGCTTAAAGCTGTAAAGTTTACCTGTCAGCTTTACACATTTGTGAAATGGTTTAGACAGAAGCGTATCGGAAACAAGCAAGCAATCACTGTACAGAATTTGTTCCTGACATTTCATTCCAACAAGCTATAAGACAAGAAGAAATATTTGAATGACAAATAAAGGTTAGCTTTAAATTAAATTTTGTTATACTTATTGTTACTAATTTTGAAAAAACGTAAAATTATATACCTTTGATGATATGTCAGTGAAAGTTATATTTGAATTTTTTTAATATTAATAAATAAAATGAATTTTAAGAAAATATATCTAGCTTTTTTACAGTTCTCTACTCATAATTTGTTCTGATTCTCAAGTCTTATGTAATTTGCAGTAATTGGGAAGCTTGCATAAAATTTTAAAATCTTAGATAATTTTTTTAAAGTTAGAATTAAAACTGTGATAAATTTTTGATATGACTTAGAAATAATGTTAAAAGTTTAGGGAGAAATGTAAATTCAAAATGTACAGTTGTCTTATAAATTATAAGCGAATATTTATATTTCCATTAATGATTCTTAAAACTAAAGTGTATGTATGTTTCTTACAAATATTCGCACATCAACTCTCCTCCTAAGTACTACGTTTCTTAAACCTAGTTGGTTTATATATACCTAGTTAATTAGACATTTAAATGTGACGATTTGCGTTGTCGATTCTTATACTACCTGATTAGCCAATAAGATAAGCCAAATCCGTGAAACAGTGAGCTTATATAAAAATCCCAAAACAAAACGAGGATTTCGAAAGAAGTATTCTTTTCCAGGTCGTAAGCAGAAAAGTATATTATTGGAGATAAAATGCATGATGTTATATTTCCTAAACATGGGGGAAGTTCTTTTTTCCTTTGTCAATTCAAAGGTCTTCCAGGAATTCACTTATGAGTCTTGATAAATCTGTTTTCTTAAAATGATAACCCTTAAAATGACAACGCCTCCTTGTTGTCTGTTACCATACCAATCGTGAGACTGGGAAGAGCGCCAAGATGAAGTAATGGTGGAATCGACTTTTCAGCAATTCTCCCCCCCAAAAAAATAAAGTTTCTAGATGTTAAAGTTCCCTCCTTTACCGAGGTATCAACCGCTATTTTTCCATTAAAATCGATAGGAGAAAGGATCCATTGTAAATGTACGTTCTGGCAAGATTTAAGCCTTTGCAACAGAGATCGAAGTTCTGTCATCAATACGAAGCCTGTTCTGGAGATGTTGGATAGAGCTACGACTGTCGCTCATTATCCATGTATTTTTATAGTTTGTTCAGAAATCAGTGGATTTAAGACCCCCTTCAACTGTTGCTAGTTCTGAACGAAAAACAGAACAGTAGTCTGGTTTTCTAATCTTAATGTTAAAGCTAGAAGAAGGTGTTTTAACAAAGATATACCGTAACTGCAATTCTCATGTTCCTTTTTATTGCCTTCTGTGTAAATCTGTAGGTTATATTAGAAGGAATGTCATTGAGCAATCTGCCGTATCTGCAGTCTTTATTTCAAAGACAGACTAAGTCCTATGTAAGGATTTGTAAAACTAGTTGGTTTCTATTTTCAACATCCTAATAACTTCCAGTCCTTGGAAAGTTGAAGTTCAAAAGACTACTAGTTTCTTCTTTGCATTACATAGCAATCATAAATAATACTTAAAATATAACTTGCAATATTCTTGCCAACTTTTTAATAGTGTATGAAGTTAAGAAAATTAAAAAAAAGCATAATTAAGATAAATTACTTCAGTTAATTGACAGTAGATAAACTGCATTTTAAAACGCAGGGGGAAAAAAAAACCCTTCACTATGAATTAATTTGTCAAATTTTGCAGAATTTCATATCTAAATATTCTTCAAGCATGTATTTTCGAAAGTTCTGCACTTTGCTGTTCTAGGAAGTTAGGCAGGATTCTTTTCAGAATACCGAAAAATTATGTACTGGTAACTGATTGACCTATGATGGCTCTGGTCATCAATTCAATATTTTGTGAATTCAATATCCATTGTATTAAAGTTCTTCTTTAACAAAATACCTTAATCAGATTAGTCTTCGTTAGGAAAATTTGATAGTAGATTGACCATAACTCGACTCTCCGTGACTTAGTGGTAGGTCTTTTGATTATAAAATTCTATATTTTAACAGTTTTTTCTGAACAGTGGGGAAATAGGTGATTCCTTCCTGCTTTCTGTATGCACATCTATCGTTAAGAGTTTCCCGGGTTTCTTCCCTCGCTACACTTGAATACGTCCAGTTTTCTGCGAATAGAGTCCTCCAGAAAGGCACTTTACAGATGAATGATAAAGTGCCTCATAAGAGACTCCGACAGTTAAGCTGCCCACTACACGGACATGAAATCAAATTCTATCTGTCCTTGGAAATTTCTTGATAACTGTTACATTAATTATTTAATATTAGCTGACGTTTTAAGTTTGAAATAAAAGCATATTTCCAATTTATAATTTCAGTAATATGCTTCATAATTTACATGTTGAATAAATTTCATAATTCTTAAGAAGCATAAAACAAACCAGTAAACGACGACACAAATTTTCTAAATATTGTGAGTAATATGTTTCATAATTTCTCACTGGATACTTTATAAGAACTTCCAAAATTTTTTTGCCTTTAAGATGAAAATATGAATTTTTTATTGATTCATGTATATCATTAGAAATAAAATTCTTAGAGTGTATTTATGATATTTGTGAGGGAAGCAGAATTGGCTTCCCGGAAAAATATAAATAGGTATTATTCAATTAAGCATTTTATTGAATAAAAACAGAAGTATTTCTGTAAAATATTTTCCCCCTCCCCCACGTTATATATTACTTTTTATTCAAAATATGCTCCTTTACAGTATGTAAGCATGTTATTGTATTTCAAATAAAAAAAAAACTATTTTATTATTTAATAATAAATTTCATAATGAATCTAGAGGAAAAGTTTTCAAATTACAATTGTTCTTCATTTTGAAACTTATTGTGTACAATTTGACTTCACGCTGACGGTATAACAGCTTGCAATTTTTTTCTGTTGGAATGGAAAAACATTATGTGAAACGTCGTAGGAAATAATAAAAAATAAATCTCAAAGGAAAATATTTAAAAATCCTTTCTAATAAATAGATTTGTTTGAATAATTTTTCAATTTCTAAAAAATGTATTTAAACAATTTTTTAATATTAATATAAACATTAGATTTAGAATTAAACATTGCAAAATTAAGTTGATATAATATTTGGCACATAAAATGATTTTAGTAATAAATTTCTCTTTAAAATTTATATAAATATCTTCATAATAGTAATTTATTTTATTCAGCTATGTTTGGGCGAAATATTTCCGTTTCTTGGCTGAAGCCCTTGCCGAACACAATTTCGAATTTTAGGAAGTTGGATACAGGAAATAAAAAGGAAAATGTCCAGAATACAAGTGTGACTTGGGCAAAATACCCGAAGAAGCTTACTCTAAAAGATGTACCAGGACCGAGTCCTTCCATTCCAATGATCGGTACTAGGTGGCAATATTTCAAAGGAGGTAAATAATTCAATTACGGATTCTCTGTTTTTTGTAACTAATTATCAGTAAATTTAAAGGTATTTTTATTTAATTTTGTTAGACCATTATAAAAAATAAATTTTAAGTTTTTTCCCAACTAATTATAAAGATTTTAGATTTACTCAGCATTTATGCAGGTTTTATAATTTCTTAATCTGAAAATTCTATTATACAAGTAATTATTACAAAACATTTGACACAGAGTTCCTGAACTTTTAATAGGTGAGCAATTTAGTCTACAATTCTAGTTTGTTGATTCGATTACTATCCTGGATGTGATTGCTTATGTAAGAGAGTGGAATACTTTAAAGCAGTAAATGCTAGTCAAACTACCGTTTATATACAAGTGAGAGTTACGCACCAACCTACCAATTATTAATGCTTGTTCTAATGTGTTGAGAAAGTTACAGCAATCTATTGTTATATTAGTGTAGAAAATCTTTCGAATACACAATTTTGAATAAAAATAAATGGAGGTTAAGTCAATGAAATTTTACATTAAGGAATTATGGCATAACAACTTACGAATATTAACAGATGAGCACAATAATTTCTGCAGTTTAAACATTCGGGTAATTTTTACAGAGCGAATATCGGAATTGATCAGGAATAATATTCTTGTGGTTGTATTAGTGTAAAACTAATTTTCTCTAAAGCTCACGTAAATCTAGTGCTAGGAAAAGGATTTGCAGATCAAAAGGTTGTGAATTCGATCCTAGACACTGTTGAACAACAGAAAATGTATGTCATTCTTTTGAATTCAAGTCTGTCGCAATAGATGCTTCATAGTGTTTCATGTTTCTTTCTATGCGACTCATGAATACGGTTTACTGTCTATAAAAACCTCCCAATAATAGTTATAGGGTAAATATTAAAACATTAACGCCAATAAGCTATTCACTAAATAATGTTAAGACTTGTTCATTGATTGGCTGGCTTACCGTGGCTTACATGCAAGACTTCTGTTATTGGATTATGAATGAAGTTGCTTTTCTGCTTTCTTTAAGCATATTTATTGTAGTGAGTGCTTTGGAGTTCGTTTTTCCTTTTGCGAATGGGAATAGAACTATTATATGCCCTCAAAAATATTCTGCAAGTTGTTTGCAAGATTTAGTCTTAAACTGTTAAGCTATGTCTTTCACGGAGAGCTCTAGCGGCTCAGCTGCTCCATACTGCTTCCCATTTAGATCAGTAAAGTGAAGCATTATTTACCGTTGCCACTGATTAGTTGAGTGACCACACATTCTCTTTTAGTGGGTTGCTTGAACTCCGTGGGTTAGGGATATGCCCAAGTTAATCTGTGACGTCAAGTCCTTCCGCTGGTGTTGCGTGGATGTAGAGAGGAAAATGTGGATGTCTCCGCATGTGAGACCTCATCAGCAGACAGTGGTTCAAAATTACAAGGCGCTTATAGTGATGAGCGAGTATTCCAAACCCGTTAACCTTAAAGTACACTTCTGGGCTCGTCTGTATGTGTTAGTTTCATTAAGCTAAAATTTGTTTACTTATAATTAAAATATAAAAAATATCAAATACTTCATAGTAATTTAAGATTTCCATAAAACTGAGCACGAACCACAAGCTGGAAGCAATGGAAACATTCCAGATAATACTGTTCTAAAATTTGTATCTCGTTTTGCGTGGAAAAGTAACTAATGCTCTCGAAAAAAGTTTCTTCGTATCGTGTTAACCTCACATTTTCGTACTAAGAATAAGAAATATAAATCAAAGGCTGCGATCACTATTTCAAATAACCATAATTCTTTTATAGATTCCTTATTGTTTACTCATGTCGCTCTGATCATATGCTGCTGAAAAAATGATGTAAATTGAAAATATTGATATTAAGAAAAATGAGAGCCTAGCTCATTTACTTCTCCTTACCATTATTGTTACTCAAAGTGTGTTGTATATGCCAAATAGAAGATTCGATGTGCTGTTTACTTTTTCAACAGCTGCAGGCCTAGCATTCAATTCAATATTTCTTAGGTTCGGTTCCTTTCTGGAAGATATCTAGAGTCCACTTTGAGATAAAGCTAGCAGTGAAGAAATTCTGCGCGGTGACAAACCATAATCTGATTAATCCAAACCATAACCCTTCATTCATAAATGAGAAGATATCATTCTAACAGCCATCAAATTGCAAAATAAGCATAAAATAAAAGAAACCGTGATTTGAGCTTACTTTTAGGGAACTTCGTTAAAAATTTAATTATTCATTAAAAAACTAGAAGTTTCCTGACTTTGGTCGAGACAGACAGTCTCCAAAAAGGTATCAATATAATAAATTCAAAGGATGGGCGAGGGGAGAGTATATGCATCTATGTGATTCAATCGATTCTCTGCACTCTATTGGCTGAATGTTTTCACCATCTCTCACTGTGCCATCTCCAAATCAGGAACTAGAAATAAATTTTTGAGAAAGATTATATAAATCTACTATAATTTGTTAATTATTAATTTATAATAAATTTAGAGATATTAATACTTTGCTACGTAAAACATTTTGGCTAGGTTTTTAACATAAGCAAGCAGAGCAAACAATGAAATGCGTTCTGTCACCTCATTGTTTTCAGTGCTTGCTTATGTTGAGGTGAGAACAAGCAAGTGTTTGGTGCAATAGTTAATAGATTAATTTTTAATTTCAAGGTTTAATGTGCATCAGAGTACGTATTTTTCAAATTTCAAGTCGGATTAATCATCGTATTAAAAAAAATGGCCTTTGTCTGACAAACTATACCAATCTTACCCATGAAACTGATTACTCCTTCTCATTGCTTTAAATCCTGCTGTTTGCTTGAGACAATTCACTTCAAATTTTCAATCGTAATATCAAAAATAAATTTTTAAAAGGGAATATACATTTTGGTTTTCTATAACCTATTACAAATTTATTAAAAATCAGTCTGTGAAACGAAAAGTTGGCTATCCTTGCACCATAATTTTATTTTTATCCTATTTATTCATAAATATATAACTAAATGTGCTGTGAACTTGGCAAGTACCTGAATGCAAATGAACTTATATCAATATATATAAATTAATTTAAAATAATTGTTTCCCGTTCAGTTTTTCTTACAAGTTTCCCCGAAGTGTTGATGTGAGATTAACCACGGCCAAATAGACACGCAAGGCCGTGTAAGCTTCTCGTGACGTCACGGAGCCCGTCGTTCTTCCCAAAAGGTTTCGTTGGAAGCGAAACCGAGAATAGTTTGCTTAGAGCCCATTAATTTACAATTATCATTCAAAGTTAGATGGTTAAATTATTTGCAATAAAAATTTTGAATTTAATATTTATACTATTTTTTTAAAGTTCATTTATTAAGTCCAAAATCTGAAATATTTGAAAAATGAATAAAATCTGAAATATTATCTGTTTCATTTTATTTAAAATACAAATTTTTTTATACACTTAAAAAATAATTTTCAATTTTTATAAGTTAATCAATTCTGTCCTTTATACTTGTATTAATATCAGAAATATAAAGAAAGTAATACTGCAAAATAATTTCACTATTTCTTTAAGTGCATTTTTAGGTGCAATTTTTTTCTTTCCTTTCCTTATAAATCATATTCTGTAAGCTGATAAATCAAATACACATTCAACTTTCTTTCATACAAAACATGTACTCATTTAAGTGTTTGGAATTATTTTATTCATAATGTAAGTCTAGAATTAAAATATAATATATATAATTCTATAAGTGTTTTTTTTAACACTTCAATTGAAATCTGTAAGTTATATACTCTTAAAAGATGATTTGTGTGAATACTAGTATCAGAAATATGTAGAAGGTAATGATACAAAACAATTTCACTACTTCCTTAAATGTATTTTTGAGTGAAATCTTTTCACGCCGTAAATGACAACAATGTTTGTTTCCCACAGCTTCGATCTGTTCTCCCTAAGACGACCAATGTGACGTCAAGTCACGTGACTGCCAAGCCATGCTTACATGGCCTTGTGTTTATAGTTGGCAATGGATTAACTCACCTTCGTGAATAGCACACATACGTTTTACCTAAAGATATTTGTTTTTAAATGAATTAAATATTTGGTACGAAACGTTTGATAAACCATTTACTCTTATTTTATTTTTATGCCCATATTTTAACCATTATCGTTCACTCTTTTGTAATTATGATCTTGTAACTGTTTGATTTGTTAGGAAACTCACCTACAGAAACTTTTTTGCATCATTAAGAGCAATAGGTTTCTTAAATTTTATTTATATATTAAGTTTTATTTGAATAAAATTTAATACATAAATAAAATTATATTAAATTTTATTTGATTTATGGTTTAGTTTTTTCTTTATTGTATATTCAGTTATAAAATAACGGGAAAAAATATGTATTTGAGTTTTAATTATAAAACAAAAATATTTGTATCTATAGCTTTTTAGCGTTGCTTAGGTTTTGGAAATAACATTACACAAATGTTAGTTTTGGCACAGCTTATCCTTTTTGGGACTTTGCGCCATAAAATCCAGCCATCCAACTTAGAAATTTCCCCAGAATTATTTTTCTGATAAAAACTTGTCTAATATACTTAAGAATACTATCATAACCGTTTTTATCAATTTTTAACATTTTATAAAACAAATGACAATTTAAGTAAAATATTTTATAAATTTAAGTAATTAAGAAAAATAAAATGACAATTTAAAAGAATAAATTTTCAATTTACTTTCCATTAAAGTCACTATATTTCATTCTAAGGTCGATATCATTCTTTGAATTTCCACGAAACATGTCTGGACAAGTTTAAACGCTATGGTCCAGTGATGAAAGAAGAAATTCAATGGAGGAAGCCTATTGTTCATGTTTTCAATCCAGAGGATACGAAAACAGTTTTTCAGATTCAAGGACCTTATCCAATAAGAATAGTCAGTGAATTCATAAGGCACTACCGGGATTCTAAGCCTGAAAGATACAATTCAGTGGGTTTGGCAAACAGGTAACATTTTATAAATCATTAATTTTTGTTTATTATAAACAGTAAAATGCTTGATCGTGCTTTTCAATTTCAGTCGCGGCGATGAGTGGCTCCGAATGAGGCAAATTTTGGCGCCAGCTCTTCTCAAACTTGATGCGTTAGATGATTTGGTAGAAGGAATGGATGAGATTGGCGATGACTTTGTCGAATTACTACGTTTTAATCGTGATTTTGACACTCAAAGATTACGAAATTTTCAAACTTATGCAGAAAGAATGGCATTAGAAGGTAAGATTTACAATTTCGGTGCTGAGAGGCACATCAAGTCAGGAAAATATGGCTTTGTATTGCATAGATTAAAAAAAAATCATTCTAACGAATAAAAAGACGCTAACTTAATGCTTTTTATACACAGAATTAATTTTGTTTTTGTAAGCATTCTTATATTTTAGGAATACCTTATTTAGATTTTGATAATATCTTTGTTTGTTGGGAAAGTTAATTGCAGTTCAGAAAGTCCTAAATTGAGGTCAAGTGACTATTCAAAGTGTAGTGATTGAATATTTGTTCAGGGCGTACTTATTTGTGGTTTAGTATCTGCTTAGGGTATGGAGCAGACTTTTTCAGTTACATGAGTTTCGCATACAAAAATTTAGACAGTAAAAATAGCTTTAAAGATATTTGAACAAATATTCAAGTGACCAAATTTTATGATTTCAGCAAAAAATGGAAGAAAAAAAAAAAAACTAAACTAATTATCTTTACACATTTTATGACCAATTAGAGAAAATGTTCTACACTGACTTGACTAAAAATATAAGTATAAGTTTGTTGCATATTTTCTGAACAACAGATGCATCCTATTTTGGCTCTTTAAATGAATTGATCGACAGGATTTCAAAACAGGTTTATGAATTTTTAATTCGATCAATTATTTATGCTGACATGAAATTATGTGTTACTGTCACTGGCAAGAAAAAAAAAATCGGAAAATCAACAAGCTCAATGACATTAAGCCAACTTGCTCGCTATGGAAGACAAAATTTAGCAGATGTTGTGATGTTCTATTAATCAGACTTCCAATTGGTCTGACTCAAATATTTTTATTTAATGAATCTCTCCTAGAATGTAGCTATTGTGACAAAATGTGAAATATTGTGATTAACTGTATTGCTTTTGATGGATATCGATCAAGGTAAATTTACGCAAGTAAATTTAATTTAGAAATTTTATCGGACAAAATTCCTTATATAAATCTGTTCATGAAGAACATTGAAGTTTTTGATAAATTTTTTCTTTTAGATTTTATCTGGGGATTTACTAGAGCACATCATGAAATAAAATTTCTCGTTTTCTGCACATCTTCTCTCATTCTTGGATTTTGCGTCTATAAAACTAAAACATTTGGAAAAACTCCATTTTAAAGAAATAAAAATCTAGTTCTATCCAGTTTATATAGATTCGTATTTACGAACATTCATTTTTATAACTGAAATGAATTTTCTAAGCCGTTTTTTTACCAAGAAAATGCTAATTAAAATATTCATCCCTAATGTATTCAAATTTATTTAAATCGGCTTATTTTACAAATTAAGATTCATTTGATCCATAATAGCTGAAAATGTTTTCTATAGCTTAAATACATAAAATGTTTTAAATGTACTTATTTCCCGAATATCGATATAATTTAAACGCAAATTCACTAGATAATCAAAAGAACAATTTTAAATTATTTCGAAGAAATTCTTAATTTTATATAAATTGATCAAAATTGTTACATATTCTAAGCACTTTAATATATCTGAATAAGAACAATTTTTTGAAGTTACCGTAAAATACATTTATAATTTGAGTATAAGATAAAACTGTCTAGGATAATAAACATTTAATAATAAGTTTTTACTTCTTTTTTAACATTATTTCAAATTAGGAGTCTTCCTGATGAGCTTAGATTCGAGACTGGGCTGCTTAGAGAGAACTATTTTAAATGCTGAATCTGTGGTAATGGTTGAATCCATCAAGCTACTATTTGAAGCGTATCAGGAGCTGTATTATGGCCTGCCACTCTGGAAACTATTCGAGACAGATTCCTATAAAAAATTGGCAAGAGCCGAAAGTCAAATTTATGAGTATGTAAGATTAATGTATATAATTTTTCCATTAATTTGTTACGATCCCTTTTTTCATGGAAAGCATAAAGTAAAGCCTATTTGTAGTTCGTTTATTCAAAGTCTTATAAATGTCAATTTTTTCCTCTTTTACTGCTGTAAATATATCTAAATTTGTTGCTGAATTTTCCTTTTTAGAGATGGTTTAGTTTCAATCATGATCAAAATTTGCCCTCATAAATGCAGAGAAATTTCATACATTTAAGCAATAAGAATTGGTTTGGCGATTAAATGGTCGGTGATGATAATCACTAATGGATTAATATGATTGAGACTGCATTTATTATGATATTCTCTGTTGTGTCAATTCGTTGATAAAATGTGGCTTTAATATTAATTATTTAAGAAATGATCAATTAAATATAATGGAAGAAATATTTGAGGATGTGATAAGTATAGTCAAATAAAGAAAAAAATATTTGTTGAATTTTCAAGCAAACGCGGGAAAATGATTATGGTTCTTGATTTGAACTTGCATGGTAAAAGCAATGATGGTAGCACTTCACTCTTCCGAGTTTAGCCCTCGTACTGGGCAAGATTGATTCAACCCTTCACTGCATCGATAAAAACTAGGTACCAAGCATGGTTTGGAGCTAAATACTGAGGTTTTTACGTTAAGCTTACCACCAAACCGAGATAATATACTTTTCCCCTCCGCTTGAGCGCTCGGTCAAGAAAACTTATGGGTCTTGTAGACCTTGGCTACCATAATGGGCTGTCATGTCACTGAATTTCGTTAAGGTAATGCAATTTCTTGCTCTTTTAAAATTTATTTAAACCCAAGAATTTTGTTAACAAATAGATTAATTTGAATTTTCTTTCACTGAAGTATGACGCAGTCTCTTCAGTATAGGCTCTTAAGTTTTATGTTGTGGCTTCTCCTTCATGTTGATAGCAACATCAAACCAGTTCCATGAGCCCAAACGCCTTCAAACAATGGAGCACAGACTCAGAACTCGAGAACAGCTAACTTTTGTTTAAAGCGATGCAGGCAACAAGGCGGGCAGGAGCAGCTTGTGTCGCATTGACATTTAGACACAAGGAATATACTTTGCGGCAAGTAACATGACGATGCACACCAGTGTGTCCACTTTGAAATCTTAGGATAGTTGCCTAATCTCGCTTATTTCCAACTCCAGTCAGAACAGCACCAGGCAATTTTTTGCATACCATTCGAGCACGGGGGATCTACTTCAAGAAAAAATATCTTGTATGACCCGGGTGGTGATCCCTGAAAAAGTGAAACTGCCACCATGAGCAGTATCCTTACTGTTAGCCTCTCGGGCCAGACCAATTTCCTTTTCGTACATAACCACATGTGATGGAACTCCATTGAAATTCATGATCTTAACAATGGCAATCAAGCGATTAAAAATCGGGATGATTTTCTTAATCGTTCTGCCTCCCATACCTCCACCATTCAGGTAAACTGTGAATGGAGCCACGACTCTCACGGAAAATCCAAATGTCAACTTTCGATATGAAAAATTTCAAAGCCACCTCAATTGCTGTTAGTTCTTCACAGAACACCAAGCAATTGTCGATATTCCTTACACTGAAAGGAATTTTATATCTATAAACTGTGCAAATTGCATTTTTGTTGTTACTGGTTTTACCACTTTGAACTTCTGCAATTCAATATATTTTAATTTTGAATTTTTTTCCTGATACCAAAGAAATATAGTGAAATATTTAAGAAAAAACTGCCTAATTGATCTTTTTCTGCTGTTTTAACTAATAACTACAAAAATATTTATTTTTTATTAATATTTTTATCATTAGAACTGCATTACATCTTGACCATTATACAATCTTTATTAAGAACAGCATATTACTATAAATTCAAAACTGAAGTTAAGAATTAAAATAAATTTTGACATATTCTTGAACTAAGTTTACTAAAGTTAAATATTTTTTCTTTTTGATTTTATAAACTTTATCTAATTAACTTGCAAAGTGTTTTAAATTTCTTTTATTTTCACTATAGCCTAAACAGTTTACGGATACATAATGCAATGGAGCAAATGCGGTTATCTAATGATTCAGAAAATAAGAAAAGTGTTTTGGATACATTGCTGAAGACTGAAAATCTAACAGATAAGGATATCAAAGTCACAGTTTTGGATTTTATTTCGGGTGGCGTTTACACAGTAAGAAGCTTCCTTCGGATTTTAGGCTTTTATTGATTAAAAATACTTAATCTCCATCAGCAATTTAATATATATTATCAATCTTATCCATAATTACAAGCATTATTTTCTGGTTTAAAAATTGAAACGACGAGTTACAGTAATGTTTACCAATAGATTAAAATTTTACTGGGGCCTAGTTGTTAGGTGTATGGTCAGCTTTGTGTTTTTTAAATTCAGTAGTGCGTTTGATTGGATCTTTTACTGGTTATGAATGCCTTTTAGTGACTTGGAATCTGCTTAGTCTTCATTTAAACTGTTTGTAGGTTTACTTCTATCGCAAATTCGGAAATATTATGATGGCTCAAAATCTACTTTAAACTGTTGATCACGGTCGAATCAGTCCTAGAGTGAAAAAAAGACCGAAAAGCAATGAAACCAAACTACTTTAAGTTCTTATCAAATTTACCCTTATGTATAAAATGTGAGCGTAGACGAAAAATTCAAAAGCACGTTGATTGCAGCATTAAAAATATCTTCAGCAATGTAAAATTTTCAAAAAAATTTTTGAATCCAAAAAGAAAAGATAATGAAACGCGAGAATTTTGGGTTTTAAAAACGTATTGGAGAAACATTCCTGATACTTGACTGGAAAAAAGAGAATAGATGTAATACAGAATTTTTTTCTTTTTAAGGAACTAACTTTTGATATTAAATATTTTCTAGTCAATAAGATTTACTTATAAAAACTATTTCTAAATTGAACTAAATTAAAAAAAATGCAAATAAATGGGCTCTTCTAGAGTTTATTCTCTGTATTTTCATACTTATTTCTTTAACAAATAACATTTCTTAGAACAGTTATTGCAATTTTCTAGTTTTCTTTACAATCGCTGTTGAAACTGAATCTTAGCATTTGTTTATGAAATGAATTAAATCTTCAATGATTTAAAGGGAATCTTTTATAGATACAATAATATTGAAGTAAGGATAGCTACATTGGGTGTGAAAAATTTTTTTATTTTTATTTTTATTTATTTATTATTTTTTTTATCGTAATGTCTCCTTTAATTTTATCACTACTGACACCATGCGTCTTAAATGTGTAGTTTAAAAAAAGATTAATGATACCAAAAAGTACGACTTCAATATCAAACAGTTTGCAAGCTATTGGATAACATAGTCTTGATTTGTTTTAGTTTGTAAGGAATCAACAACAAAGACAATGAAACAAAATAGGCTGTTTTTGGTTGTCTGTTGATGTTATTGATATATTATTTTAATCTTGAACATTTTATTAACTTAATTTAAATTGCAAACCTAAGCAAAAGGTTTGGATACGTACTTTGTATTACAGACCAAAAGTTAATTCAAGGTAATTTAATAATTACGAAGACTTAGATTCATATTGGATTATCGGCTAAATAAATCTAAAATGTAGTTAATGTAAGTCACGGTTTTAGGTATACTTAAAGATTTTAGGTTTTTTTCATAAAAATTTGTTAGGAACACAGCATAATATACGAGGATAGAAAGCACTCGGTTAGATAAGTTAAATTGGTTTTATGTACTTATTAGCAATTAAATTGCTCTGTTCAAAATAATTTAGAAATCTGTGCATTTTACTATACACATGTATATTTTCAGGTCTCCAGTGCATTTACGTTCTTGATAGATAATCTTTCCAGAAATCTAGATGCTCAAGAAAAGCTGTATGAAGAAATTAGAGCTGTTACACCAAGCGGTAAGATTACCAAAGAGAACTTGAGCAAACTTCCTTATTTAAAGGCTTGCCTCAAAGAATCGTTTAGGTATGTGTGTAGCAGTTACGCTTCAAGTAGATTTGCATATTCAAAAATAAAGTTATCATTGTTAGCGGAATTTTATAGAAATTATTCCTTATTTTATGGATGTAAAATAATTATTTTATAGTTGTAATTTTCACAGTAGACTTTAGAAAAATTAATAATTTGACAGTTTTATTTTATTTATTAATAAAACCAAATTTATACATTTTTATTTTTACTGTTCTACAATTTAGTATATGTGAGTATTTTTATCAAATAATACTAATTGAATAATTCTTTTCAGACTGACACCTACAATTCCATTTATAAACAGAATATTATCTTCTGAGGTGATGTTATCTGGATATCATATACCAGCTGGGGTGAGCTCCTTAGATATAATCTTGCTATAGAATAGTTCTAAAGTACTTAATGGGACCAATCGAATGGAAAACTTATTAATATACTGAAATATTTATAGATTTGATAACTTGCACTAAGTTGACTTATCTAATGAAAAATCTAAAAATATTTATAACTAAAAGTTTAATAGAAATATCTTGCTCATTGACAAATCTATCAGATCGAAGTATAATAGCCTTCAGTGAAAACTTCGAAGATTACAATAGTTGAATGGCTATTAGTTAAGAATGAGGCTGTTTTGTAATAAATGTAGTAGAAATTCTTCCTTTATTGGAATCGTAGAAACATTTGCACCTCGAATAACTAAGAAATAATAGCCATAAGTCCCAGAGGTAAGTAGACGTTTAACTGTAGGTAGCAAAGCCTTTTTTGGTCTAAGACATTTATTAACAACTACTTTTTTATCACGAGTTACAGATCTATAGAACACTTATCCATCCCATTTTGAGACAGGCATCGGAAACTTGAACTTTTTCTGTAAGAGAAAAGAGGCTGTTGGGCCTATTTGAATGCAGAATTTTTTAAGAAGTATCTTTGGAGGTACGAAGGAAAACGGTGTCTGGCGCACAGAAGATACAATACAGAAATCTACCGAATGTACAAGGAGCCAGACGTTGTACATCATATTAAAGTAAGCCATCTTAATTGGGTTGGACATGTTATCAGAATGAAGGACAATAAAACACTAAAGCAAATTTTTTTTAAAACACATCAGCGTAAGAAAAGGAAGACCAAAACTGAAGACTGTGGGTCCTTGGAACAAAAAATTGGAGATGTTTGGCTGCCAATAGAGGTGGCTGGAAGAAACTTGTTCAGAAGGCCTTGGCCCATCCTGGGCTGGCGCGCCATGAATAAATGAATAACCGTAAATATTCTTTTGTACACTAGTATTCTTTTAAGATGTAGAGAGGACTTATCAGTGTTAATCTACATTCAATAGGTTGTCAGTGAATTAGGTTGTGTAGTTAGGGATATTTGTGGACAAGTAATGTCAGTCAGGGATAATTTTTTCCCTTTACATTGAAATTACTAGTTCAGTCATTCTAAAAGTAATGATTAAAATTTAAAACTGAATCCTATTTGTATCCAACTCAACCCCAAAAGTGAAATGAAATGTCAAAACTACAGATTACAACGCCCAAAAAACCATTAGGTGACGAATTTGGACCTGCAAAATCTATTTTTATTCTCTGACAATTTTCTATGTGTGCAAAAGTTAATGCTGTCCTGACAACTCTTGCATTAAGCGGCATTTTTTTAATGAAATGTCAATTTCTAAAAAGTTGCTTTCGAATAACTAAAGAATAAAGATAAAATTTATAATTTGTTAGTATCAAGTCGGAAACCCGGGAAAAATATTTATAAATTCAGTATTTTTTTGAAAGTTTTAATTATCAATTTTAAGTTTGTAAGCATAGGATTTTGATTTGTTTTGTAAATAGTATGCGAAATTCAATTTAAATTCTAGTTGTGGCATAAAAAGTAATTTATAAAAATCATAACATTCAAGGTGAAGGCTTCAATATTCCATATACGATTTTGTTTAAGCATGTTATGTGTAGTTATCTTACTAGTTATAAAAAATTATGTATACAATATTACATTATATAAAATAAGATTACAAATTATATAATAATACTAAGAGTTAAATATTAAATTCGTATGCATTTTGTATTAATTTATACTGAATTATAAGAGCTAATTACTTGAATTATAGATTTTTTAAAAGTATTTGAATTGTGTACGAAAATATAACACTTAAGTATATTTTTAAGGTATCTGTACCTATTGTAAAAATGTTGACGTAATGTTCATACTGAGCTGGTAACCCAATGGTTAGCACTCTTGTCTTCGTTTAAACAGTTCGTAGGCTTGAATCTCACCTGGGGCTTAACATTTCTCTCAGAACAGAACTGTCCTACCACAAGGCTAGGAAGAATCCCTCTCATCCAAAATATAATCGATTCTATATACTAATTTCTGTATGTGCTTATCTCATATATATATATATATATATATATATATATATATATGACGAACTGGCAGCCATTTGGGTTTTGACTTTTCATGAGTTCGAATCCCCCTTAAACTTGGATGTTCGTAGTGTGGTTTTAATCTACTTTAAATTTTTACTCCTGGTCAAATTAGATTTCGTGAGCAAAAAAAAAAAAAAACAAAAAAAAAATAATAATAATCTTGAGTATCAAAACCTTACGAGTGTAATAAAAATACCGACATGTGTCTACTATTCAGAATAACATCAAATAATTTCGACAAAAGGTAGTGTGGGAGAAAAGTAACTATTTACTGAGTAATATCTATGTATTTTGTTTGCCAATTGCCAAAGATCTTTGTTATAAAGAGAAACTACCTTGAGTTATTTAACATTTTCTGTTGATATAAGGGAGTGTTTCTAAATCGATGCTAATTTCGTGGCAAATATGGTAATATTTGCCACGCATGATTGTGATGTTATTCAACTAATTCCATATTTGCTTGAAGTTAATCATGGAATATGATAAAATTTGTGATAAAATTAATTTTATATAGCATTAGAAGACAATATGATGATTTGTTGCTACTTAGATGACATTTTGATTTTAAAATACAAAGATATTTTACAAAAGCAGCCTAAGTTCTGTTTGCAAGTATAGCAGTGCTTATACATGTATTGTATAAATGTTCTTCTGCCATTTCCTAGGATTTCATATTTTTCCAGCTTATATCAGGACTAAAAAGGAAATCAATAAAGTTGTTTAGCATTTGTTGGGAAAGTAAGTCGGATTTCTCAAACCTCCAGATATTTCGGATTCAATAAACTACATTGTCTCAAAAGTCAACTAAAATAATGTGTATGGACGATTGGATTGTATCTTCTCCGATTATGTATTCCATATTTTGTAAAGTTACTAATATGTGGTTTTCTCCAAAAATATTTTGATCCTACAAGTGTAAGTTTTCATTAGAGAGTTTTTTGCTTATCTATATTCAATCGCTGTACATATCAAACTTTACAGCAGTTACTTGAGTGCTTATTATATTTCCTACAGAAAGCTTAAAACATTCAACTCAAAAGTAAAACCTAGGAAAATGCTTCGTGTGTGTGTCACGCTTACAGATTACACATTAAAGAATTTTATATACCTTTAATAGTATTACAAATTTATACCACACACATATGCATATGATTCTTTAAACCTTACCAAGCAATGATGTAACAACCTCAATTGAGTGTCGCCATGTATTTTTATTAAAAATTTGACCGAATTTTCGAATATCTTAAACTTTGGTCATACAAAATTTATAAAAATTTAATTTTCATTGTAAATTCAAGGATTATATATAGAGCTTGTAATATTTCTATAATATACCTCAAGAAATATACTTTGTATTTTTCTTTATTCAAACGTATGCGTCGTAGTCATTTTATGGTAAATCTTTTTAAATTCATCAGACCAAAGACTTATAATTTAAAAAGAAACGCTTGCATGCTTCTTTCAGACTCCTCTGTTTTGTAACTTCATCGTACCTTGCCAGCAAGAATCGATTATTTCTGAACCTGACAAATACATCCCAGATAGATGGTTGGATAGGAAGTTTAGACCACATCCTTTTTCGATGCTTCCTTTTGGATTCGGGACACGAATGTGCGTTGGTCGAAGATTTGCAGAATTGGAATTACATACTGCTCTAGCCAAAGTAAGTAGTTTGCTATTTTGAAAAATTGGTATAATATAAAATTTCTATTGTACTGTTTTGATAGATTTCATTGTTGGGACCTGAGCCATTTAGTAAACTGGCACTATAGTGCTACGAAATGCAATCGTATGTCATGTTTGTTATTAAATATTCGAAGTATTGCACGCTAAATCCATTGTACATACTAGATTCATATTTATGGAAAATAATGAGCAAATTATAATTTAAACAGTTGTTTAATAAAATTAATCTTTCATTTTGGAGTATCCTCTCATTTTGGAATGTTGAATAGTTATGATAGGTTAATTTCTAGTATTTCTTTACACACATCTTACCATTGTTTTATTACATTAATCAGTTTATCAGAAAGTTCACAGCTAAGAACTTCACCGAAGTAAAATATATATATTTGTTGGCTATTGAAGAAAAGCAACTATTTAAACAAGAGATACAATAAGTATTTAGAACTTGAAATGTGTGTATTAGACTTCATCCCTTTTTTTTTTAAATCATTAAGCACAAAAATTTTGTAATGCTTATAATAAGTCTGGCATTACTGAAACTGTTTACGGAATTGTTTTTAAACAAATACTATTTGCAAATGGTAAGGGATCGATGCTCAACAAGAAATTTCTTTCTCTGCTCATGATTTTGGACATCGTCATGCATTTTTAATTACATGAAGTGCGCATGTCAATAAAATATATCCATTTGAGTTATTCATTTTTGAACTATTCCAGTGTTAATTCTACTGCTAGATATCATAGTAATTAAGTTGCAATCTTTTTTTCGAAAGTAAAATTAGTTGACCATCTATCTAGATTCTGTTATAGTTAATTTTGAGAGTAAGAAAATTATATGCTATATAATTCTAACAAATTGGGATACAATTTAATATTAGTGAAAAATTACATTAGATATAAAAGGACTTTTTAATTTCCAAATAAGTAAATTCTTTCCATCTCTATCTGGTAAGACTTTTAAGAAACGCTGTTGAAAATCTTATGCATAAAAATCTCGATTGGCATGATTTTTATTCATCGATAACCAGATTTAAATAGTGAATAATTTTTAAAATTTCATATTTCAAAAAATATTTCCAATGTATTTATTCTTTTTCATGTAGTCTCTAAATTGTCCTTAGTAAATTTACTAAACTTTATTTTATTTTGCAGATGGTGTATAATTTCAAGATTGTTCCTTGTGGTAAAAAAGTAGGAAGTAGGCAAGATTTTATAGTGACGCCATCACATCAAGTTGACGTGTTTCTCTATGAAAGATAAAAAATCACATTTAATCATCAGAAAGTAAAAATCAAAAGAAGTTAAATCGCTTAGATATGGAAAATTTTATTGTGTGTGTTAACTAAAAACTTTTTTAGTATGATTTATTTTAATATGTTCAAGTATTTTAACTAACTTATTTGTATTTGATAAAATGACCAAGAACTTTTACAAAAAAGAGTTACTAATGTTGTAGATTTTAAACTTTAAGCAGTGTATACAAAATTCTTATGTTTAAGTGTTCATGTTCTATTGAGAATAAACTGTTTAAACTTTGTTTATTTCAAATTAAATTGAAGTTAACTATTCATATCTACAATACAGACTACATAACTAGATGCTATTATAAGTGTATTTTATTGTTTGGAATAAATTCAAGAACATTGCATTCCTTAAAGTGATTAAGACCAGTTCTAAAATTTATATGTAATATCAGCTCTTATTGAATCATACAAAATTCAGATTGAGGAAGTTTTGTGATTTATGGGGGAAAAAATTTATGCATATAATTCGGAAAATTAGAAAATAATAAAGGCAAACACACACTTATATAATCTATTGTTTGTGATACACCAAGAGAAATATTAAATACTATTTTAATGCTAAACAGGGTAAAAAGATTTCTTTCAGCAAAAGTATAATTTACAGAGTTACGGATATTATAGATTATTTCAATTTTTGAAGTTTAAAATCTCAACAAAATTTGGCCATTAACTTTATTACCACAGTTTATTTAAATATACTTCATACTAGGGGATTAATTCCATTATATTTCATGATCCATAGCTTTTAATGTAAAATAAGTATATAGTTTTCGGGTAAAACTTGTGAATCTGAAGGCAAGATATTTATAAAATTTTTTAATGCTATTTTTGTTCAAAGTTTCTACATAAGTCTAAGAAAATTAAAAAATTAACTCTTAATAAATATGTTTTACTAAACAAAATATTCATAGTACAATAATTTAATTTAAGGTAATTTATTTTCTTACGGGGTTTATAATCTTAGCATTAATAGATCTTTGGAATTTTCCGTAATTTAGCTCCCGAATGAATAGCTAGTACGTTCGAATCCCATTTCAGTAGAGCATGTCGAAAATTGTTTGGAATGTAAGTACCAATCGAAGTGACTCGTATGCAGAGAAAAAGGTGGGCCTAAAGTGAATCGTCCTGGTTTTTGTGATTGGCATATTTCCAAATTGAATTGTTTTATGGGTAAATTCTAAACATAGAGATCATTTTGCAATTCATCATCCATTTTTTTTAACGATATTGTAAATATTTTCATTGAAATATTATTTGTGGCTATGTTAAACAATTATAAATTGTTTCCTAAAATTTGTGCATTTTTGTTACATGTTTAAAATTATTGACTATGAAGGCAGCTGGATTGAATATGAGATGAAATAAAAGTAATTAGCTGCAATTTAAAATTAAAAAAAAATTGCTTAAGCAATTGCTAGATATGCATCAAAAGATTGAAATATTTTTGGTCAATATTTTGGGATTTTAAAATTATTTTCGCTAAAATCAATTTAGTGTCTTTTTAGATTATGCAATTCGCTAAATAAAACTGATATTTGACAGTTTATTCTCTTGATCGGGAGGTAAAGAACTTTTTATCTGACTCAGCAGTAGATCTATCATGCTGAGAAGACCTAATCACGGTAAAAGATCTAGTAGGCTCGATGTTCTTCCGCTGGTGTGTTGTAAAGATAATACTGCCAGCTTAGGTATGGGCTTCGTCACTTGAGTTTAGTTCAAATTTGTGAGGTGATGGGTTTTATTTAGCTATACGTTTTAGCTAGTAGACATATTCAACTACTTATTTAAAATCCATAAGAGAAACTAAATAACTTTTGATTAATAAATATGATTAAAAGGGAATCGTAAAGAAGGAAGAATCTCGTAACAAAAGAAAAAAACTAAATTATAATGTTCTGATTTTCGATAGTATATAAGTAATATACTTATTTTACAGGTTTTTATTTTAAAAAGATTATTGCACATATAAAAAACTTTAATTAATCGCCGGTGTGTACATATGGCATTTATACTTGAACCTGCATAACTCTAATTAATGATGTAATGAATTTAAAAATTTAACTTCCATGCAAAGATTTTCTCATTGCAAAGTAACTATTATGGAGGTGCTGGGGATCGAACCCAGGGCCTTTCACATGCAAAGCGAACGCTCTACCACTGAGCTACACCCCCGACAACATGCTTCTGTCAAATAGTTCTTTTGATCTATTAAGTATAAAACAATACATAGCTGTGCTATTAATTTATTCATAAATGTTTGACTCTGGGTGCAAAACATTTTTCTATCACACACCCACATATAAATATACTGAATAAATTACCTTACAGGAGGAAAGAAAATGTGAGCACACCTTTTACAGATTCCTTGAGAGATGTTTATATACTAAGTTTGTTAGCTTGGAAATGTTAAAAATTTCTACTAAGACAATAGTTTTTATGTTCATTTTGTTTTTCTACATATATACCTTATATATAGATACTGCCTAATATTGACGATAAACTTAATGAAATAATATTAAAAATACTAGGATCAAAAATTGTCTTAGAACAAACTATTAATTTTATTATTTTTAAAATAGCTAATTTTAAGTAAAATAAATAATACTGTGTATAAAGTATCTATTCTCAAGAGTTGCGAAAAGGAGCTAAAGATATAAAGAACGACCAACCATTATAAGAGCAGGTATGAGTAAATTTTAGAAGTATATAATTTTTTTCTGTATAATTGCTAGTTTACGATTTCAAATTAAAATTTACAGAAAAAATATTAATCGAAACTATATTCGTTAAAATCTTATATTTCATAAAAATGAATGATATCGACAAATGTCATTTAAGGTTAATATTATAATGGGAGAAATAAGAATGATGTTTTCGATGCTGACAACATTTATGTGTAAGGTTAAAAACTCTTCAAGCTGACAGAACTAAAGAAATATAGGGACATAATCAAATATTTATTTTCTTTATTTGCAATTTTAAAATAAAATGTGCTGAAAAGCGGAAGAGTTACGTATAAGTAAATATATTTTTCCATTGGTATCCAGAACTTTTTTTTCAAGAATGTACGAGGGTTACTCTGAAATTTTGAGATACGCGCAGACGAGAATTTACAAAATAAAAATAACGGCTTAATTTTAAAATACAAAGTATTTTAACCCAGAAGACGATTTTTTACAGACATATTTCAACTTGTTTAGCGACGAATAAATTTTAAACAAAAGAGAAAATGGAAGTGACGCGATAACATTTTCGCGCTATGATTTTCTACGATTTTAAAGCAGGATTAAATCAAGAAGAATGCGTTCAACGGTTGCAATTAGCATTTGGTGATGAATCTCCAGCTCTTGCTACTGTACTCAGATGGTTTAGAGAATTTAGAAGAGGTCGCCATTTTCTTCAGAATGAAGAACACACAGGAAGGCCGCCGTCAGCAGTAATCCCGGATAATGTGTCTGCCATAAGAAAAATGTTAATGGATGATAATCGCTGTACCTATCAAATGATACAAAAGGAACTTATAACAGTGGATCCGCAGCCATACACAAAATCATTCATGAAGAATTACAGCAACAGCAAACTACTTTTTCATATGAAGAATTACATATGAAAAAAGTAGTTTGCTGTTGGGTTCCCCATAATCTAGCTGAGCACCAAAAAGAGGAGCGTGTCAGAATCAGTAAAGAAACTCTTAAATTGCTAAATCATGGTGGCCACCGCATCGTTTCTAAAATCGTAACAGGTGATGAAACGTACATACCGTTTTTTGACGTTCAAACACGTTAAAAAGGAAAAGTATGGGTGTTTGAAGATGATCCCACGCCGACAATGGTGAAAAAACAACACGCACTGAAAAATTTATGTATGCCGTTTTCTTCCGAAGTACGAGATTGGTCAAAGCCATCAAGTTGGAAGTACAGAAGACAGTAACAGCAAACTGGTAAACCACTAAATGTCTTCCAGAAATTCTACCAGAACTGAATGTTGGGGGACTAATGCTTCACAATGAAAATGCATCTTCACATACAGCCGGATTAACAGTTGAATTTCTTAAACAAATTAAAGTGATCGAACATCCGCCGTATTCACCTGATCTAACTATGTGTGACTTTTGGTTATTCTTTAATTTAAAAAAGAGCTTACGTGGACGTCGTTTTCATTCAGAAGAAGAGATTGATGTGTTTATAAATGCATTTTTTCATCTATTGTGCAAGAAATGAATGGCGTAAGGCATTTAATCTGTGGAAAATTCGTCTACAAAAGTGCATTAATGCTGGAGGAGACTACTTTGAACACACATAAAATTTTGTAAGTATAACTTTAAAAACCTAGTTGTATCTCAAAAATTTCAGCGTGACCCTCGTATTATCAAAGATTAATATTTACTTTCCTTAATTCCACGTCATATCTATCCATCAGTTTTTATTTATTTATTTATTTTTTATTATTTTTTTATATTAGAAGCTTTTTCTTTTAAAAATGCACACAAATAACCTCCCAATATATTAATTTTCCCTTCTTTTAATAAACCTATTCAGTAATTAATTTAATAAATATGATATTGGGTAAAAACATAAGTTGTTATTATTCAAATTATTTACTGTGTAATGTTCATTACATTGATGTCAAACTATATTTAGATTAAATCAGGATTTTATTATTTTTTAAGTTATTGAAATATTTCAACTTAGGCTGCTGCATCAGGAAATATAACTGTAACAATCATCTAAAAAATAAAGCAATTTATGCGAATAAGACTCACAAGTAATTTATAATATCATTTTTTAGTAAAAATTTAAAAGTAAAATTCCTTTGCCATAAAAAATAATAAAAATCAATTATTTAATTTTGAATTCTTTATTGATTACTTAAAAAGTGGTTTTTTTCTTATTTTTATTTTTAAGTAATTTTTGTCCCTTCTTTATTTAAACCGGTGGTGAAATCTGCCATTTTATTAAATCGTATTAGGTTTGTGATGTATCAGTGCTTAGCTTAAGGAGTTTTAGCTCAGTATGTGCATTTTTGGACCTGGTAGCATAAAACCCAACCAACCAATCATTAGCTTAAGGAGTTTTTATAATAAAGGAATTAGGTTAGTTTAATTTTTATACTTACAATTTAAAAAAAAAAATTCGAAAGTGAGTGTCGCCATATTTAAGAATTTCTTTGCAGCTAGATTATTATTAAAGGAATTTGCTGGGTTTACTTTTATTATGCTCATTACTTTAAAAAAGTTCGAAATGGTCATATTTAAAAAATTTCTTTACAGTTAGAGTGAACATAATTTTATATTGATGGACTTTAAAACATTTTGGATTAATACCAAATAAATGTCTTTAAAATAGCTATTCCGTGTTGACATTCTAGAAATGAGCTGCGTCAATTTGTATTATAACGAAACCTGGATTCTATAGTGTTGCATTTTCACAATGAGAGTTTACAAAAAATTTATTTATGTTTGTCAATCTTGCGAATTTCTTTTAAAAATATAATGGTTTTTAAATTTGATAAATATGAAATAATAATTACTACTATAATACTATTTCACAAAAACTTAATAAATGATTAATCCATTTTTTGAACACCTTTTTGAGCTCAGATGTTGACGTCGTCTCCTGATCATGCTTCATTAGACAATGAACTGTTCAGCTATGTCAAGCAGCTTCGATCAGACATTCGAAAAGTAACATATTCTTACATATATAAATAGATTAACCAATTTTTTAATAGAAATATTTTGTATGTGCATTTAATATTTTATATACATATATACTATAATAACAGTTAGGATTGCACGTATATAATTACTCACATAAAAATAACATACCCATAATTAGTTATATTTTTTCCGTAAAATAAAATATATACTCAGAAATGTTTTCATTTTGTTAAAAAAGCCGTTCTTAGTATGTAAATAGACCCGTGGAGGTGCTGGGGGTCGAACCCAGGGCCTTTCACATGCAAAGCGAACGCTCTACCACTGAGCTACACCCCCCCTTAGAAGACGACAGAAAGAAATTATTGTGTTGTAAGTATGAAAACATCATATACAGCTGCGCAATTGATTTATTCATAGATTTGTTGCTCGAGTTGAAAGATATTTCTTTATTTCGTGATGTAACACGCTGAATAAACTAAGAATCATACAAAATGGTAGGAAAACGAACATAATTCTAATTTATTTCTAGGGAAATATCTAAATGCGTTAGTATCAGTAAAGAAATTTTAAAAATTTCTATATTTATAGCTATTTTTAAATGCATTATTTTTGTCATGCTTCAAGTTGTTTTGAGCACAAGATTGTGTTATTCAATTATATTTATAACGAACTTAAAGTTAGAAAATCAAGAAAAAAAATAAGTATGATATATTCACAAAATCACGTCTCTCTCTCATTATATACATATATTTTCTAAGCTTAAAAGTGACGATAAACTCAACGAAATGGTATTAAGCGTTAAGAGAGAGAAACAAAAATTGCTTTAGAACTTAGTATTACAAGCGTCAGTTATACTACGCAAATCACGACAAAATTTATGAAAGATTCGAATCTTTTCTGGATTGATAGAAAGACAAAAGTGCTCAGCGAAACCAGTGAAACCGAAATCTCAATTTTTAAATTTGTAAGTGTATGATGATTATATTTGTGAATCACATTTCAATTTTCTAGAATATGCATACATATCGTTGCAGAAGAGCCGTACTATACCTTAAAGTTAACGGGTTTTAGAATGCTTGCCATCACTCAGTGTCTCATAATTTTGAATGATGGTTGGATGACGAGATCACACCTGAACTGGCATCTTCCTCTCCAAATCAATGCTACACCCATCCCTCTGGCAGTGTTTAAAAGGAGTTGGTGTAACAGTGATTAAGAAGACGTCACAGATTAATGTGTGTCACATATTTAAGCCATGAAGCTCCAGCAACTCAGAGAGGGATAATGTGGCCACCCTCCTAATCATTACCCTCGGCAATTGATGTTGCACTTTTTTGATATTAACGTGAAGCTACTGAGCCACTGGAACTTAGATTGATATTTGATAGTATACTACAGTTAGAAATCTCAGAAATTTTTTCCTTAAATTTACAGTAAAAAATCAATATTTGTCTGTAATTACTTGAGTTCTTGGGACTAAATAGCATTCTTATAACAGAAATAACTAAAAATAAATTTGTTTTCAACAAGATACGCCAGACGAATTCCTAACAAATCTAGAATTTGCATTTAATAATTCTTTATCCCACAACTCTATAAAGTGAGTAAGTACTATGATTTCAATTTCTAGTAAAATGCTCTTAATTTTATATCTTTAAATTTTTTAGAAGTAATTTTTTAAATCACAAACAGCAAAAAACTATCTTGATTCAATAATGATTTAAATTTTCTGAGTGGTTGATGGTTATAAAAGAAGAAAGATTAAGGTAAATTGATATACACCTTCAATTTTGAAAAGTGTAGATGTAGAGATGATAAAAATATTTTAGAATAAAAAGTACCTTCCATATACATTAACAGATATGTACGTCATCTCATGTGCTTATTATATCACTCTTGTCAATATAATCTCGAGCAGTCAACTCAAAAATTAGCGTTCTGGATTTTGATTCAACAGTTTGTGGGTTCACTTCCTTCTTCGGGCTAGGAATTTTTTCTTTGGTTCAGAATCCACTTTAAAATTATATATTCCTTTTTAATTAATCCTTATATTCAAAAATACTGCAAATAAACCAAACTTTGTCAATACAAATAATTGTCAGATATGAATTTCTTATCTCATTTTTTTGCCTGTAATACTTTACTTTATCAAGCCGACCGATGGCTGAATGGTTAGAGTTCCTGACTCCTAAGCTGAGGTTGCCAGGCTCGAATCCCGATTCGAACAAGTATGCTACTCTCTCTCTTTGTTTTTCTGTCCTTTCTTCTATGATGATGTATGAATGTGGCACACTATAAACGGGCTTGTGGTGGTATGGCGTGGGCAACGCTACTCGCCTCCGTGACTTGGCTCATAGGTGACTGCTGGCTAACGACAAATGAATAGCAGTTTCTGGCCATGTTGTGGCATAGGGTTCGTCACTCAAAAAAACCGTTGTTTATAAAAAAACAAACTACTTAATCAAAGCATGAAATTATTGAACATACATCTGACTTTGTGTATCTCTTGAATTTTAAATTTCATATCAATCACTATATTATTTTAAATGTGTTTAAATGGAGTAAATAAAATTACTTTTGGGTGTTTTATAATGAATAAAATATCACAGCTCACAAAAATTCCATTTTTTTGTGTGTTTTGTGACTAGCTTAAGCTAGTAAGTAGAGAGAGTTATTATATAAATAATTATGCATACACTATTAAGAAAATAATTATAATCTGTATTATTTCTTAAAGAGTAATGTAAAAAAAAGTAAAATAAAAAGTTATAGATATGTTTTATTACTTTTGATTTACACTAATCCGACCCTAAGGGGTGCCTTTAACCCCTTAGAGTAGCTCGTCCCTTGGTAGCGGAATGCCTCCATTGAAATACCTTCCAGTTGTAGAAGGGATGTAAAAAGTTTCCACGTATCAACGGGTCCAACCTCCTCAGAGGCAACTTTTCTCTTCCATGAGTAGTGTTCTCAGGCTTCTTCTAAGAAGCATTTTATATCTGATCTAAACTGTAACTGCGCTATCTACACAGCCATAACAATTGGGAGATATTTTCATCCCATTGAGGTTTTCACTCATCAAGGACAAGAAAATATCCCCCATTGACCATCAAAATTTCAAGAGCTGTCTTCTTTGCATGGGCACTGAATTCTTTCCCAACCATAACTTTGATTGCTCTGCTATAGTGGCAAAGCTCTTCAGGATCCATCTCCATCCCCCGCATCAACTCTTCTCTGATTCGGAAGTTATAGATGTGGCCAGAGCTTTCTTGGACACTCCAGAATCATAATGATTCCATTGAACTACCTTACGTGACAAGCCAACAGCAGCAACAACAATGAAGATCTGAATCGTAACATAAAATCAATGTAATAATTTTATCACTAATTTTGCTTGTAAAAAGGAAAAAAAAATATGATAGAAGAAAAACATCAAAATTATTTATATATTAATTTTATCCTATTTATTATGATGACATTTATGTTCTTAAGTTATTTTTTTAGGAAACTGCGATTTAAAAGCATTAAACTTATTGGCTTATGATTTGTGTGTTCCATGAAATTTAATTCAACTTTCATTTCTTGTGTGAAAATTTCTCTAGTTTAATTCTTGATTATATAGAAATTCTTAGGTTTTACCAAAGAAATCAACGTAGCAAACCCCAAAATCAGAGGCAATATTTTTGACTTAAATCAAGATGTAGCAAAAAATTTAATGCTATTGAATTGATTACGGGTTAGTTTTTTAAAAGATGGACATAGAAGAAAATTATCTTATACATCCAACATATCTTAGATTATATGGCAATAAAAATAATTCAAGTTCAATAATTCATGTGTTCGATTCCTACGAAGATCTTGATGGTTAGTAATTTAGTGTTCTAATTAAATTATTGAATTTATTTCAATTATAATAAGTTTGATACCAAAAATCTTTCTCCAGAACTTGTGTGAAAGATGAAGTTGAAGTTTTGTATTGCTTACATTTATAATGGCAGCAAATTATTTGAATTACAGCCTTGACCATGAGAATCTTACAGGTACCGACTCATACAATATGTTCTGTCTTTTAAGATTTAGAGCAAACTTTAATTAAAATATATATAATTTCAAAGTTTAACTTCGACACTCAGAAATGTTATTCTGTGTGACATACTGATATTGACTACTTTTAATAAAGTATTCTGGAATGTTTGAAAACCATAGGATTCATTCTACAATCAACGAGAGTTAATTGGATCGGCTTTACAGTTTAAAGTGTATTCCAAACCACTGTAAACATCCAAACTCAATATGGGATTTGAACCTGCGAAATGTTAAACTGAAGACAAAAGTTTTAAAATTTATGCTCTTAGCTTTCTAAAAATTAAGTAGCTCAAATATTAGAAAAACAAAGTAAGAAACTGAATAAGGTGAAAAGAAAAATGAAAGTGAAGTTGATAAATGGAATTACCTTCAAATGTCAGCTCATTCTTTAAGCCTGGTTTATAAAAGATATACGGAATAATTGTGCACAACATTTTTATCGGTTTGAAAATTTTTGTGTTGCCATAGGTGGGGGAAAAAAAAGGATTTACGATTGTTGAATATATTACAAATTCTTTTTTTCTAATCAGGCTATTTTAAGAAAGATACGTCCAACTGTCTGTGCAACCAGTATTCTTTTTTATTCATTATATAACTGTTCCATAAAAGATATTTATGGAAGGGATATAATTCAAATTGGTATTTGAAGAAGTTTTGTCCAATGTACAAAAATATACAATGTAGTTGTAAATAAGAAAAACTTTTCTAAATTGAGTTAAACGCGTATTATTTATAGAAAATAAAATGTATAAAAAAGTATAAATTTTGAGAGAGAATACGTTAATTTTTCTCCTGCGAAAGTTGGAATTCGTTTCTTTTTTCTATCCTCAAATCGAATCGGAAACTTCAAAAGATATGAAAGTCAAGATACACACACATAATATGCAATGTCAAAATATTCTATGCTATTAAGAAACGAGATTTATGACAGAATTATGGGAACTTTTCGTGACCATCACTTTTTATGTAATCGTACGTTTATTATAATTACATATTGTCATTTATGCGTACTTACATAAAAGTCTTATAAATTTCTTTATATACTTAAGTATTTGATAAATGTTTTTCTTTACTTAAACTTTAAAAAGAAACAAAGCATTGAAAAAATAGCATATTTCAATATGATTTTAAATTTACTTTGTTTAAAGGACTTAGTACAAATAAAAAATTTGTTTATATTGATTTTAACTACCATATTACATCTACATACCATAATTTCTGGAAAAAATATCGTGAGCATAAAGGCACCTCTAAATTGTAACAGATCTATATTAACTCTACTGACAAGAGATGGCGCTACTGCCCAATGGAGTGAACTTAAAAATATCCAATATAAGAAATAGAGTTAGAGGATATAGAAGAGAGATGTGAGTAGTGAAAGGCGAACCATCCGGTTCATAAATACCTTTGTTTAATTATTTGTAATACACCATCTAATCTTTTATATAACCTTGTTCATTATTATTAAATATTTTCTTTTGTATCTATTTTAATCATGTGTAATGTCGTAATAAATGTTTTGTTTTGTATTATTCCAACTTCTATTTTCTTACGTCCTTACAAAGTTAAATTTGCTGGTAACTTCGCCATAAGAAACGCCTTTGGTAGTACACCACACTATTAAGAAATGTAACCTTTAAATGCTTAACTTCAATGTGTTTCCTTTAGAAATTATGGTATATATGAAAATATCAATGATCATAATTCACTGACGCCAAAATGTCGCCAGCATTCAAGTACTTCTACTGATACGATTGTCCATTGTGTGGGCCAGGACCATCCTGAAAAGTTTCTTCCATTCTGTTCTCTTCGCCAGGAAACTCTAATTTATAATTCACCCCATGACCTTAAAATCTTCCTCAATACAGTCTGTCCATCTTAATCTGGGCCTCTCCCTAATTCTGGATCTTATTGGTTTACATCTGAATATCCTGAATGTCATGATAAAGGGATTCCTACCCACCAACGGCAGATGTACGCAACAAATTTTGTACAGTTCATTTTAATATGTTTAATTCTGTGAGCCCGCATAACTGGATTGCATTACTGTCCCGTGAAAATTTACTGCTATAATTTTCATTTATACCATTCTTTCAAAGAGGTAGCGAGAAAATCTCGTTAAGGCTCAGGTTTCGATACTATATGTGAGTGTAGACCTAATAATAGCTCTATAAGGATTATTTTAATTTTGTTCTTTTTACTAATTTTGAGTGTAGTACACTTCTTAATCCATTGAGACATTGCCAATGTCTTAATAGATTAAGAATGTCTTAATAGTAACCAATGTCTTAATAGATTAAGAAAATTCCTATCGTGGGTATAAATTTGTAGGTTGCTTGATCTCCACATCCACCCTGGTTATTCATATTCGAAATGTCATGTAAAGATGTCAATTAAAGATGTCATGTAAAGATGTCAGTCATGTAAAGATGTCAGTAAGATCGAATTTGTAATGTTCTATTTCAGGAATTTTAGGTTGATAACCGTCATTGACACTAGCACATATTTATTTATACCTTTACTATAGCACCACAGATTCATTTTAGTTGCCGATCTCTCGATGACAGAGAATGCTTCTAAAAATTCCTTTTTAGTTCGATCAACAAAACGATATCGTCAGCATAAGCAAGAATCGGGATTAGATTAGTAAATATAGTTAATTTAATATTAATACCATAATCATGAAGAGTCCAATCTAAGGCCAATTTGAAATAAGGCAAGTAAGGGCATCATTCTTTATTATGATTTTGCATTTGTGTGCAGAACATATCAATAAAAATTTTTTTAAACTTGTTTTATATACTTAATATAAATGGTTACAAGTGGTTAGTCTACAATTCTGTGGTATAGGACGAACAGTGTCCAAGTATAGTATCTTTATATGCGATTTCAATATATCGAGCTGCTAACTCTACTTAAAAATTTGATTATTTTCAATTCGAATCCAATGGCGTGTATATTTTCCTTCAATAAATGATTATGACGGATTTTTGTAAAGATATAAATTTTGATAGCGTAATTATAATCTTAAGTTTTTGTAGTAATGCTAGTTTTCGTAGTACATCTCTCTATTATTTGTCAAGGGTTTACTAATACAATTTTATTAAAGATTATTTGGAGTAATAGTAAAACTGATGTACCTTGTGATAAAAAAATTATCTCTCTTTTTATCAAAATTTATTTTTATTTAAATTTAGTCAAACTTTTCAATGAAACATTTTTCTTAACTAAATAGTAAAGGCTGTAAGTAAACTTAAAAAAAAATTTTACTAATAAAGTTCCAATAAAAAAAGTTAAATTTCGTTTATTGTTTGTTATAACCCACCTATTTCTAAAGGCCAAGAAGCTTGAAAGATCACTATATATGTATTGTCTAATGTTATAGATATACAAAATTAACATGGTAGTTTTATATTTGGATTAAAGTCAATGGCAATTAGTCCCATTCGTACAGCTACGTTGTTTTCTGCCCTCGATAATATTCAAAATGTTTAGAGTTGTACTTTCCCTTCGCAGAGAATTCCAGTCATGATTTACAGAATTGGAGACCAATCCTGGCTAGCCAGTGAAATCTTTCAAAAAATGTTAACTAGATCTCAATATGGTCAAGTATCCATTAAAATTAATTCAAAAAGCTCGCAGTCTTAAAAGCTTGGTTAAACAATGTAAGATAAATGTTGTGCTTTCATCATGAGCATAGTCAAGGTGGGTCCTTGACAGCTTACCTAGTTTCTTCGCTTGTGAGATATAGCCCACTGATTTGTGAAGTTCCATTGGAAGGTAATTTAGAATTATAAGTATGTTACAACTGCCAGGGAAAAATTAGATTGTCTTTTGCACGGTGTCAAAATAAATTAAGTGCCAAATTTAATTATTTGTATTTAGCTTTGTAGTAATTTGGTTTTTTAAAAAGTTCAAGATTTATCTCTTATACCTCATATTAATAAAAATGTCTTTTCAAAAACATGTATGTCATTCTATGATCAATTCTAGAATTTATTTACCTATTTTATTTTTAAAGCTTACCTGTAGAAGATGGTGCAAGTCCGAATGAGCAAATTCTTAATGCTGACCATACTACTCACCAGATATTAATTTTTGTGATATGGCTGTATTTAAAAGCCTGTTTTACAGTTAAAGTATTTGAAAAATTGTAGATTTGAAGCATCCGTCATATGTTGGACCCACCTGTTGAATATGTCATCCCAAATAGTGTGTGTTGTTATTTCCCTAACACACATGGCAAACACATCAGATAATCCTAGCTATTTACAGCTTTCTTCCTTTTTGCATTTGATATATAACCTATTGTGGATTCCTTTAATATAATCTGGATATTGCTATTTGGGGTTATTATTAGTATTTAACCACTTCTAATATTACTTACAAACTGTAAGTAATATATTACAATTGTTTAGGTGGATATTTCAACAGTATTTATACATTTCATCACTAGGCATTAAAATTTTGGATTAAATTACAGACTGTCAAGATCTTTACCATAACAATCATTGGTTTCACAAAATTATTTACAACTTATGTACATAAAATTTAAGAGCTGAAAGCTCAAGATAATATTGGTAGAAGCTTGTTTCTATTTGGAGCTATAATTTCAAAAACCATTTAAATTTATTAAAACAAAAAGAGAAAATCGAATCATTAGTTTAAAATTATTTTGTCTTAAAATATTCATGTCGTATAAGACTTCAAAAATTAAAAAAAAAAAAAAAAAAAAAAAAAACTAGCATTCCTATTAACATAAATTATTATTTATGTTAATAGGAATGCTAGTTATCTTTCATCAGTTTTAACAAGAATTTTAATCGAAGTTTAACTAAAACCATCTACATTTTTTAATGAATTACACAATTCTTTTAAATTTTACTCCAAGCCTTCATATATAAGGCAATTTTTTCTTCTCAATGAAATTCCTAGTGGAAGAATGACTTTCCTATTCTCTGTAAGTATTATGACGAAATAAATTTGGTTCGTTATTCTTCGCTCTATGGTCATTTTTTTCACATTTGAGAGATTCACTGCCTAGGATTTAAGGACCAAAGTGTATTCCTAACAGCTGCAGCAACCACCAGAGATTGAAATTGAGCCCACTACTATTGTAGAGAGTTATGACGAAATAAATTTGGGTTGTTGGGCTCTATGGCAATTTACTGTCACATGAAAGCCAATCCACCTACAATTAAAGAATCAAACTGTATTCTAACCTCTACAGCAACCACTGGATATCGGACTTAGTTCGATATCAGTATCGATTCAATTGCTGATCGATATCGATTGCTGGATATCGCAAAGGTTGTACTGCAGGCGAAAGCAATGTTGAAGCAGATAACAAAGAATTCCACCATAGAACTGGCAGGCCATTGTAAACTGAGGCATAACTGAAAAGTAATAATATAGTGTAGTAGTTATAATTTAACTCTTCCCTTGAAAACAGCACTTACAATAGGTTTTTAGAATTATTATTATAATAATTCAAGATGAGAGATTCCAAATGTTGCAAATTTGAATAATATTAATGTCTCAAGCTAGTGTTATTTTACTTTTGCCATATAAATATTTAGTAAACATGCATAAAATGATTGTAGACAATTTTAACTCAGTAGGCTATTAACTTCTGAAAATTCAGAAATTATTAAAATGATTAATACTGTGTAAAAAAAACTAAATATTTAAAGTATTTTCGATTCTTAATTTTATCATTAGAAATTTATTTTCATGTAATTTATTGAAAAATTCGTTCAAGATGGATTACTAAAAATTTTTTAATTAATATATCTCTCCCCATTTAATTTTCCTATGTACACAATACCTGGGCCTTAAACTACACCATCGAAATATTTCAAGTACGTGAAATATCTTTAAATTAAAGAAAAATATTGTGAAGCTGAACCTACAGAAAGTATGGATAAACATTTATAACTGCTGTGATTCTAAAGATTAAGACGAGAAAAATATGATATTTTTAAAGCTACCGAGATATATTAATAAAGGTAGTTGATTATTAAAAATGAACGCAAATTTAAAGAAAAGTTAACATGTCATAAATACTGTATAATAAATTAACTACAATGACATGCAAAAAATTTCGCTTTAAGTAATTCCTGTAAAAAAAAGTCATTATGTTTTACTCATTTTTGAATCATTTAGTATAAATGCTTACAAAATACTCAATAATACTCATTCATGCGGTTACTTGATACACAACTTCATCTTATTTTTCTGTTTACTTCTTTTCATTTCATCAGGTGCAGAATTTTTTTGCTACAGTAAAAATATTTATCTGAGTTGTTTATGTTTGAACAATGGTTTGTTGCATTGTCGAAATTTATTTTGAAGTAGCATGAAACGGTAAAATGTGTAGGCGTCAATTATTATTTTTTCAGTGTTATTTTTATATGATAACCGAGAATAGAGCAAACAGGAAAATATTAATAAATAATAATAAAAAAAATTAGAGAATTGTAAATAATTTTTTCTTCTTAATGGGCATCTCTGCTCCATAGCATTTTGTTCCATAGCTTGTAAATAGTTTAGTGAAAAATTAAGTATTTACCTAGTGTCAAAAATTACTCAATAGCACTAAATTATAAAGACTAAAATAGGTTTTTTGTGTAGGTAAAAAATATTTAACTTTTCAAAACATAATGAGGATTTTACACTGAACTAAAGTGATTTTGTGCATGCAAAGTTGACATTATATATACTAATATGATTTTAGATTCTTTAGCTTAAATTAAATTTGAAACAATTTCTTATTGAGATGAAAATAACAAATTAAAAATTAAGCAGTTTTAAATTAATCAATGCATATAGATAATGTTAAAAATCTTCAAACAATACTAACACTATAAATGAGATACTTTAGAAATATATATATATATCTATCACAAAAACTTCATTGCAAAATGAGCAAACACAACTTTAACTTTCATTAACTTTATTTAATTTATTTAACTTTAACGTTTATAATTCATTATCACTATAACATTCATCGAAATATTACATTAATGAGACACAGATTATGTTTAAAAATTTAGAACAATATTCAGATATCTTTAGAGGATTTTACTACTCATGACACCATATTTAAATTAAATGCCTCAAGCATACTGAACGAATCGTGTCGTACCAACTATCTTTATATTACTAACTTAATTCCAAGGAATGCACCAACTTCGGGAATATAATCAATATGCCTCTCTTACCATAATGCATTTACACAAAGTTTTAATTATTTTCAGAGAACATTTTAAAGTATTTTTAATATTTGCATTTTTTTACATTTTTATCTGTTTATTTGTAAATTATTACTTCATTTTGATGTGTTAATTTGTTTTGCAAATTATATTAGCGCAGATAAAATGTTTTAAAAAGTAATGAACATATGAAAAATAAATTGTAGATCTTAATTAAAGCCTTGATCAATCTCTTTAAAAAAAAATTAATATTTTTTTTTTGCTTAGAATTTTTTTTTAAGGAAAAGAAAAAAAACCCAATGAGTTAATTAATTTATTTTCTAATCATATTTATTAAATTTAATTGAAATGGTAAATGATTTGTCACACATGAATTGAAAATAATCACTTCAGTGGGAATGTGCTCAGACCAGAAAATTAGCATAAATAAAACTAAGAAAGAAAAATAGGATTAAAACAAAACGCAGAAAATATTGCATGCTTAGGAAAACAGATAACGAAGCTGAATTTAACGAATTCATGTCAGCAATTTTTTTTTTTGATTTGATTTTGATAATATTAATCACCTGTTCCAGACACATAAGCAAATTTTCTATAGAAATAGATTGATCAATAACTTGTTGAAATAATAGTTTCGTAAGCCGATAGCAATTTTTGTGTTTGATTCTTTTTTATAGCCGCCATTAAGCTTTATAAAATGTACAGAATAAAGACAATTTCTTTCAGAGACCTTGAAAACAATACTAAAAATGCTCGGTAAAGGGGAAATCTTGTCTTTTTTAGAACTTTTACCTCTACATCCAACTGGATTACTCTTTCAGTTGTTTATTTTTTTATATTTTCTTGATAAGAATTGCTATCGTTTTTTTATTTGAATCCTGAAGTCGAAGTCATAAATTTCTGATGTTTTTTTTTTTTTTTTCTTACCCAGGTATTCATAAGAGAAAGACTTCAAGGTAATTTTAATTTCGAGATTACAGCTACAAACTTAGTAGCGCAAAAAGAGTTCGACATATTTTGTCTTGTGACTCCTAGAGAATCAGATCACTTTAAATTAAAGTAAGTTAATATTTCTTTTGCTTAAACTTAAACTCCTTTTTTGAGAGATGATCATGTATTATATAAAAATTTTTTTTTATATTAAATAGAAATAATACTTATGAAAAATTTTTAATTAACTATTTTCGCGCCATTTCTAAAAAAAATTTTTATAAACGATTCTATCATGCTGCTCATTATCTTTAAATTTCATATTTAGTTTCTTTATTTTTATTTTTGCAATTTCTTTTACCGAATGTTTATAAAAATAGTCAACATTCATTTGACTATATAAGAAAATGCATTAAAAAAGAATTTTAAATTAAAAAAAAAATCCAACACTACTTTTTAATTTTCATGATAATAATAGCATATACTTAATTTTTATTTTTTAATTTTTTATGCGAGAAAATTATTTTTATGCGCTGAAATTATTTTATAGAACTTGTGTTCTCCATACATCAAGAAGTAATTGAAAAATGTAGATTTATTCCCAAATTTTAAGCTCTATTCATTATTTTTGGTAATATTACCAAATGCAATTTACTAAATCAAATTTATTCAAAAAATTACATATAGTTATGTATCAATTATTTTTATAAAAGTTAGGCTTTTTTAAAAATGTGAAACTGCATATCATGTCTTCCTCTAATTTAGCAGTGAATTTATCTAAATTCTTAAGAGTATCTTTCTATCGCACACATATGTGCACCCTTACAAAAGCAAATTAAATACCTAAAGGTTAAACAACTTGTATTAATGTTTTATAAAAACCTTTTATTCTTTCAGAATGATAAAAGACTGACACAATCTCATCAATTTCAGTAACATTATTAAATTATCTAATTTGTGGTAATTTTAGTATCATATTTAATTAGTTGTAATAATTAGTTGAAATAATTTTACTATTTAATCTTAGATAATTTTTCTGTAATCTCATGCAAATTTTAATTTTATATCAGTCTCATAAGACATTTATTATTAATCTGTTATGAAAAAAATTATACTTTTGCACATATATAACCAACAATAATACATTTAAAAAAACATAGCTTTGCCATTGACAGTTTCTTAAGTATAAGTGTTTTCAAGGATATAAATTAGTGTAGTGCTATTTATTATTATATTTTTTAAAATTCTTAAATAGTATTATTTCAAGCATATTTTACAAAATTTTAGAAAAAGATTATTTGCTATTATTATATTTACGAATAGAATATAAGTACATACTATTTGCGAATAAGAAACTTTTTTGTAAATAACCAGACTCTGCAAATAACATTTACTCATATCGAATGCTTAGTACGCACCTTATTTGTGGAGTCCAAATTAATTCTAGTAATTGTCGCTCATATAAGTAGTCTTATATATCGTATAGGTAGTCTCATATATCGTATCAATAATAGAAGGTGACGACTTCGAACCTGAGCAAACCGAAGACCACCGATTTCACTGGAGGTGACTAAGGCATGTAAAATAGGTTGATGTAGCAATGTCTTCCAGGTGAAATGATTCACATGAGAATGTACCTATTTGTAAGTCTTGCTTGATCGTAGCTGTTAAACGGCCATCAATCCCCTTTCAGAGTCACAATATCACAGACATTATGCAAGTAACCACTTGTTTATTTATTCTTTGGTAAAAAGGCTTAAATGTACCAGAAATGGCAAGGAATTACCCAAATAGCATTTCATTACTGGTATTGAAATGGTGGGAGTTAACCAATATATTAGCAGTATATACAGTTACAACAGATTTCTCATAATAACTCTCCCTTAGTTAAATTCTCCATTGCTGTCACTTCAATCACACATTTACCAACATTTAAATTCCTTCTCGGTAAACAGGGAACATCAAACTAAAGAATATCTTACTCACCCAAAGCCAGAGTTGATATCATATTAAAAATATTACATATATTCTATTATTAAAAATATAAATTTTAATGATGAATAGAAATCATCAATTGCACAATCACCAAAAAATTAGAATGTTTTTAAATATTAATAAAAAAAAAAAAAAAAAAAAAAACACCTGAAATGAATTATTTTATGACGAAAAACCCTGACACAGATTTCATTAAAGTTAGAAGCTAAATCTCAATAAAATAATGACAATGTCAAATCTAATGATAATGATAAACAATTGAATGATTCTATTGTCTTTAGGAATGAGTTATAGTTGTAATTAGATAAAAATAGTGCCTATATATACTTAACACTAAAGAAAATATTTTTTAAATATAACAACATATATTTTAGTAGAAATAAAAGATTGCAAAAATTAATATTATAACTAAATAATAATAAACAATATATTTTCCGATTAAACTTTTGAAAACGTATGTTTTTATAGTTAATACGTAACCACATAAAAAGTTAAGTGTAAAATATTTCTGTAAAAGCAAATCTAAACAGAGTTATAAAAGCAAAAGGAAATGATCGGATTGAGTGAACACTTATTTATTATATCTTATCTTGATTTAAAGAAACTTTAAATGCTTAGAGAAAAATTAAATGGCAGTGATCTGTTCAAACTTCAGAAATTTCTGGAATACGATCAAAGTCTACAAAGGTATTATAAAATTATCTTTTAAATTCAAAATAACAAAGTTATTAGTGCCCAATTTACTAAAATATGAATTTATATTGTATACTGTATATAATATATTAGGATTTTATATTAGAAGTATTTTTTTAAAATAATCAAAAAATACTTCGAATTAAAAAAGAGAATCTTACATCATACTTTTCTGGTTTGTTATTGAAACAATTCTACAACTATGAAAATCTTTGACATAATAATCCTCAATTCAAAAAATGTAGAAATATTTTTTTGTATAAATCTCATAAGGCTTCATAAATAATGGACTGAAAAACCATTATTAATTATTAATGAAGCAAAATATAAACAAAAGTTCCTTTAATAAAAGGAATAAAAGAGATCTAAATCATCTTTTTTGATATGCTGATAGAGTGATTCAATAACCTTCGAAATGATTGATGGAATTAGCATGAAATTCTATTATTTTTCAGAACCAATTTATTGCACATGCATTTCAAAATTCTTCATCTATAATTATCTGAAAACCTTTCTTCAAGTAAATTTTTTTTTGATATATTTTGTGAAATAAATAATTCAATTTAAATCAACTATTTAAAAAAATTAATTGGGGAATTTTTTTATAGTGCTTATATATGAAAAAAATCATTTCTTGTATCAAGATAATTTAATAAGCTGACAAAGATTATAAACATATACAATGTTTTTAAGCATATATACTTTTTGTAACATATACAATATAAACATATACATACACATTGCTGTGTGTCATTTCTTGTTAATGCGTGTGTTTTATCTAAAAATGCCAAATTCGTCTTTATTAATAATTTGATAATTTTTCATGAAATTTTATGTTTCTAAGATTGAGTAATGTTATATGCTGTAGATTCACATTAATTTTACAAAATAATAGAAAGGGAATTGACAGTGAAGTCATTAAGAAGCAAAATAACACTTGCAAAAATCGGAAATTAATAAAAATGCAAAATAATCTAAGATAATGATTTCTTGTTGCATGTTCGAAATGTTAGTTTAATGTTGACAACTATTTTCTAGAATTAATTCTTCATTTAATTTTGAATGAACATTTTCTACCCACATTGTGTGTTTGTTTCTGTCTAGGACAGAAACCATTTATTTGCATCCTACTCTTCAAGCAAATATGGTGCATAAATATCCACCACATTAATTTCATTTACACCATACCATTTCATTTAAAGCCACCCAGCCAAATGAATGGGTGGGTTTAAATGAAAATCAACTTTTCCAAAAATTACAATCCAATCAAACATATCGCTCAACATTTTTGATTTGGGTTCATTTTTATCCCAAATTGTTATTGGTTCATTTTTATCCAATGGTTTCGACCGTCTCTTTTATTTCTTGGCGCTTAAATTGATTGGCTTACGCATCCGCTAGAGCGCAGAATGCAAGCCTTACTGTTTGGCCAATTTCTGATTGCATAGTTTCCATATTTACTAGAACTCTGACTGGATGGTAAATCTTAATCCTATTAGAATTTGTGTTCAAAAGGAGCCAGAGAACAACTACCAAATTAAATTCGACTGATAGAAAAACTTGATTATCCTTAATCCATTCAAAGACCACATATAACAGAGCTGATAAGAAAGTGGTAATTTAATTTCTGATAATTATGGCGAATCAAAATTCCCAGCTCAAGTGTTGACCTCTTCAATTACTCTTGGTTAAGAAAAAACGATTCATTTGTCAGAGAGTTTTAATATTTAGCATTTGTTACTCTTAGGATTCCAACTTATATACTTCTTTCTTGTAATTTATATGCCATCCATAATGTATTTAAAACAAACAGTTTTACATGAGATTTTATGATATAGTTCTCTTCAGATCTTACTTTATTTGCCATACGGTTACATAAAAATTCTTATAATTTATTGTGCTGGAAAAGGTATAAAACACAGGTTTAATTACATAAAAATTACCTTAATCACTCCATAGAAATCGCATAATTTACTGTAACTCATAAAGATAAAAATACTTACTTATATTTTATTGTATTGGTAAATGAGTTATGAATTGTTTTGAAATCGCTAATCACTTCTTTTGCGTATCTACACTTTTCTTTTTAAGCTCTGACGACATTTAAGTTAATTTGGGTATTATCTGTGTAGCTCCTTGATAATTCTTCTGATATTCACATAAATTGTGCTTAAAATTTCATATATAACCTTTTCATTTATGAACATAACGTAAATATCAATTTCTAATATAAATCAAAAATACTATTACGTATCTAAAAGATAGATTAATAAATGTTTTGCATCTCAGAATTGAAATTTGTGTATGAATTCTCTTTTTTTTTTCAGGAATATTTTATTTTTGCTCTAGATATTAATCGTTTCTGAAAAGTCCTTTATGTATTTGAGTTCAGCTGTATTTAAATTAACATTCAATAAGCACTGGTGAATAAGAAGTCGGATAGTTTTTACTGGGAAAAATCGGTGGAATGGGGTGTATGCACGTGAAAGCTGTTGACATTTCAGACTGCTGCACCTGCTACTTGTTTGTTCTTTCTGCTTAAGAAGAAAAACACTTTTTGAAACAATGAATGGCTTCTCTGAAAAATTTATTATACAGAATTTGTTACTTTTTAAAGCATTATGTGCAACTTTCCATTAACATTTCAATTAATTTTTCAGCATTGTTATAATCATTTTAACATTACTTTTTTTTTTTTTTAATGAACACAGTATTGTAGACCTTATTTTAACATTTAAATATAAATTTAGGACTAAAGGCTTTAAAATATATTCAAGCAATGAAATCAATCAATTTCAATGCAAAGCAAACTTGTTTTTTCTCTTTAATAAAATTAATATTTTTTTTTATTTATAATGAGATAAATTACAAATATCTTTTGAATAATATATCTCTAGAATATTCAGTTAATAAACTTCATAAAATGTTTGTTTGGCCAATATAAAATTTAATGTCACACATTTTTTTGAATACCAATTGAATTCAGAGAATGCTGTTGGTATTCTATATAGGGTTAAATTAAGTTTTATATGATTCTATATAAATTTGTACTACCCAAATTATATGATTAGACAAACGACTATATTATAACGATTTAATTAAGCAAGCGACTATATTACATCGACTTAATTAAATAAACAACAATTTAAAATCATAATTCATTATTAAATTACTTTTTATTTCAGAAATATAGCAAGAAACTCAGAAGGATATCTTCTAAAGGCTAATCTTTTTCCATTTGAAAATGTGTGTGCATACGCGTGAATTCTAATAATAAAAGAATTAAAATAAAATTAACTTAATAAACGTTTTAGTTTTTACTATGCAATGAAATATTTATTGCAAAAGTAATATTTTTGATAAATATACACACTATTAAATATACTATTCAAACAACATTTTTAATTTGATTTATATCGCTTACTGAAGCTTTGTGGTAGGGTATATACTTTTCATAGAGTTCGATCCCGAGTTTAAGTGCCAGTCATCATTGAACAATGAGGAATGATTGCAACGACTTGTTATTCGGCGAGTTGGGTACTTGAAAATTTTCTCCATTTTCACTTTCGTGACACTTGAATATCATTCATTATCTATGAAATTCATTATCTGTCAGAGGACACACTCTGCGAATGTTAGAATGTTTTGCAGCAGCTATCTACTGTATGTCGGTTCACTACGCTGCTACAGTTTTGATTTATATTCGGAACACAGTGGCTTAATGGATTGTGCTCAATGAAATAAAAAATTTCACGATCGATTGCACACATTATTCAACTAGTCAAGATGAATATTTTAAAATTGGGGTAAACGACCCAATAACATAAAGCTGCTATAAGGCAGTTTTATGCTTACCACTCAAATTGCCTTTGGGTTAAGTTTTCTCTGATAACGGGCCGAATTTATGATTCATAAATTCAAAAATTCGCAGAACTCCCACACAACTACACCGACTCACTTGAAGGCAGAAGCACCCACTCACCTCTCTGGTGTTTTAAATTGGCATGGATTGCATCGAATCCGGGACCATCCACTTTGAAGAGCGGTTTGCTATTACTTGTCCACATTGAGTCTAATGAAGTTTTGGATATTTCATTTCTTCATTCAAATTTATTGAGGTGCGTTTTTCAGAGTCTTCCAAATTTCCTATATTGGGATTCCGGAATACAGCCCGTTTATCTGTGAGAAGTTCCATAATCAGTTTATCTATGAGAAGGTAAGACCACAATTTCCGAACTGGAAATCCTTGTGATCGTTGGGTATTATACTGCTCGTCTCCAGTGTAAGTGCCTGTGAATTTCCTAAGTTTCCTTACTTAAGACTCATAAGTACAGACTGTAATCTATGAATTCCATCGTCTTTGGTAAACTATATAACTATATGGCAAGGGGTGTAAAATTTTACGAAGATCATTTCAAGAACGCTAATATATATGCGTATGTTGATGTTTGAGGAGAAAATTAAAATTTTCTTATTTCTGTTTAAAAATAAATTATTCTAATCTAGAGTAAATTAAAAGATGCTCTTAAATCTTTCATTTTTGATTAGGAATCGAAACAATTCGTGAAACTTTTCTCACTTTTATTTATAAGGAGCGAACTGAATTAAAAGTCAGATTCACTCCTTACACTTCTCTGATAAAATATAAATCTAGGTAAAATATAAATCTGATAATTATCTACATAAACCTTAGATCTCGATGTACCGGTTAAACATTTAAAACAAATAGAAAAAATCATTTATTGTTTTGGAAACTTTTATTAAGAACATATATTTCATATGGAAGTGTGCACTTGTGGTTGCTCAGTGCTTGCCTTTGTGTACAAATCATAAAACTTTTTTTGAGTCGAAATTTATGTTCCATTACTTCATCATAAACAGCGTCATATTTTTTTTGTCAACCCATGTTATTTTTCTACTATTTGAGCACTGTTCAAATAAGAGAACATACTATATTTTCAAATAAATATTTGTTTTAGAGAGTTATAGAGTCATTCAGTGATTTACTACGTCTTATACTATTGCGAATTATATAAAAAATAACTTAAGTCTAAGAAAATTACCTCACAAGGCATTTTTTTCCTTTAAGGTTTCCATTCCTTATTTATTAGGAATCTTAAAAGCTAGAAAAAAGTGCTAAATACTCTTCCAGAAGAAGCTTTGACATTTAACTTTCTAGGCATTCTGCTTATTGTCATGAAATGTAATATACATCCACACCTACTGGATGCAGTTCTAATATTAAATCTATATTTTTAAATTCAAATCTGTTAAATAATATTTTGTAGTAGATGTAGAAGCTTTTAAGTTAAGCAAAATGACTTTAGAGTTCTAAATAAATATTTTATTTCTACTTCAAATGTAATGTTTTGCTAAATGTGAAAACTGTTACCGAATAAAGCGAAAGTCTACGCATGAGAAAGTTATGTGGCAGGAAGATGAGGTGATACACAAATGGTTAGCTTTTCAGATCAATCGTATAAAATTAGGTAGTACTAGTGACTCTTGTAATTAGTTTAAATGAAGGAATTTTCTACACATTTCCTATAAGAAATTATTTGCAAGAGAAAGACGAAGCATTTTTTTAAAACCTCCAGATACTCCTACTGGCCTGAGAAATGTCAAACTCCTTCTAAAATGAGTTTTACATCACCAGCGGAAACTTTATTACAAAGAGAATTCAGTTGATGCCTTTTGGAGGACCCTGCTGAGCTCATGTATCCCCAGAGATCTACCTGGATCTATAGGGGTCTCCTTCTTCAGGTTACTTACTGGGCATGATTTTCTCCAGAAACATCTATATCACATAGGGCTTGTGGATTCACTCGACTGCATTTTATGAAGGGAACATGTTGACATGGATGGCGAGCATCTTTACAAATGTTCTGCCCTCCAGGAAGCCCGCACTTCTTCACATTTCAAGACGCTCTCCACTCCTGGAGATATTTCTTTTCTTTATTGGACTGCAAGACTTATTATGCTCTAAAGAGCCAACATAAGGACATAAAAAAATTATTTGTTATTTATTGTTTGGTGAAATGTTATAATGATACTTCACTTAAAGAGAGATGTGATTACCATCACAATTTTAAATCTGGTAAAAGTTGAATTGAAGATTTCCACTATATTGTGGCTTATCATATCGCATTACGTGTGGCTTATCGTATCACCTATGGTATCATGTGTCAAACGAGATTCTAAGACTATCTGGCTACTACGGAATCAAGAGATTAAAGACATATGGAACTCAGTGCTGGATCTCAGTGGCTCGATATCTTTAACAACAGACAATACCGATGTGCTATCGGCATGGCCATAATCAGTTATGCAGCCACATGTCTTGAATCAAGAAATAGTATCATTTGTAAGTCAAGTGTCTGCTCTAGTGGTCTGACATGAATGACGTCTACAACAACATGAATTTTCAACCTAGCGACCAAGTTTTTGATTACTCTTGACCTTACATTAAAGACAAAAGTGACTTAAATTTCAATGTCGTGCTCAATAAAAAATCAACCTAAGGAGGTTATGACGTCTTATTCTCAGACGAATTCTGGTTTTGTTTTCGGCACCATGATAATCTCGTCCGGGTTTTGAAGAAAGCATATTAGCAATTTGTGTATGATATTAAACTAATCCGTCCCTTGGAGTGAGTGCATAAGGCTTCATCGAATACCTGGTTTGATCATCTCTTGTTCGCATTAATGATACTTTAAACAGTGTTTAGTACATATTGACTTTATGTGTCTACGGTTCTACCTCTTTTTCAATCTTTGGGAAACTACATATTTGAGTGTGATAACGCACGCCGTCAGTGTTGTACATATCTTTCTTCACACAGAAAATTTTCAATTGCTTATTGGGTAACATGTTTTCTCCATCTCTCACTAACCAACAGAACTTACTAAAATAGCGATATCGAATAATGTGTTCATTACCATACGCCAATCACTTCAATCGGTGAACGTGACATCTTGTTGGACTGCATGGTAGCATGCTTCAGTTTTTGATTAAAATAAAACAATATTTATTGAAATTATTAAGAAATTTGCCGATGGTAGTGAATATAAATACATTATTATGCAAATATATTATGGATGTCTTCACATTTCTTTTCAGTCCTAAGTAGAGGAATGATACCATATACAAAAATATTAATTTATGTTAGAATAAAAAAATGTTTCATTCCATTATTAATTTATTTCATCACACATACATATTTGTTAAATAAATAAAAAGATGTTTAACTTTCATATTTTAATTAGCAAACATAAAATATATATATTAATATATTTTTATCTGATCATTCATATATATCAAATCTATATATCTGATCATTCATATTATATTTACTGAACAAATAATTTAAATGATTTTGGACATAAAAAAACCCATTTTAGTATAAAATCATAAAATAAATGAATATATATAAAAAAAACTACATGATCAATATAATGAACAGTTTGAAAAGTTTAATTTTTGGAATTGAAATAATCAGCATAAAAGATTAAATTAATTTTTAAAAATTTCTTTATATATAAAAATAATAATAATAATTCTACCAGTTTCTAAGCAAAAGTCTCTAAAGCCTCGGTAATATGAACAGTTAAATATATATCTTGACATGAATATTTCATTCACATGATTGTACTGTTTCATATACCAATAACTTTTATGTCGTTCATTGAATCGTAAAGCCGAAGTGATAGCTTGTTTGTGACTGAAAAACACAGCCCCACAATACGAAATCTTTGAATAAAATAAAGATTTATGCTACCAGTTTATTAGAAGGCTTCAAGTCAAGAAACGAATATAGCGAGAAAAAAATATCAATCGTAACATTTCTAGGAATAAATGACACATTTTCATTCCATTATAAATCAAGATTCTGTATCCATTTTCTTGGACTACTTCTACAGAGTTACATTTCTAAATTAAAAAGTTATTGATCAGTGCGCCGCGAATTCGATAAGTTTACGAGACAACGCCGTTACTCATAAGATTCATTGTAATAAAACTTAAAAAAAATTATTTTATATTTAAGCGAGAGAAATCATTATCTTTAAATTATTAAATCATTATCTTGAAAATATTAAAATGCCACCTGGCGGAAAACTGTTCACTAATTTACAGCACTCAAATTAAATTTTTGACAGTAAATTTCAAAAGAATTAGCATTTATACCGTAGATAGATATATAGGGTAGACGGTAAATTTCTAAAAGATATTATTCTTGTGTCTTAACTATTTACAACAACACTTGATCTAGCCAAAACCCATCGTGCTTCTAATCTTGTTTAATATTTGTTAGGTTTATAAGTAAAGATAAAAAATTCCCGGGAATTTCGAACCATGGAAATCTAATCGAGAATTTTGAAGGAATAAACTCAACCAATCAACTTTTGTTAAATGCGTTGCTTTGTCTTACATAAACAAAGAGAAATGAAGTAAAATACTTAAATATGCAAAAAGAAATGTCTATTCTGTTTTCTAGTACGAGAGTTAATAAGTTTCATATTGAGAAAAGCAAAAATACTTGTTAAAATAGAAACAATGAATTAATATTCAATAAAAAATATCATGATATATTTCTCAGGATTTTTTTTTTTTTTTTTTTGTCTGAACAAATATTGACATTTTTCTTTCGTTATAAATTCATAAATTCGTGCTGAGAAGAAAGAAAAAATATTTTCCTCAACATTCATTTTTAAAGTTATTCTAAAGTAGTCATTAAAACAAAATCTCTTTTACCGTAATTAGTAGTAGAAGAAAATGGACTTTGATTTATTAAAAAAAGTCTAATTAAAAAAATCTCAAAATGATCTGAAAATTTTTAAATTCTTGAGGTCTTTCAGAATTTCCAAGAATTTTTTAAAATTCTCAAAAAATAAACCACGTTTATTCTTGGAAAAAAAAAAACCTAATTTTTTTCCTCCTTTATAATACTACACATAAGAGCACTCTCCATTGATTGGTGTAAAAGTTTTTTGCGAAAAATATCGCAACAGTACTTAGCAACATTGAATGGTTGAAGCGAGATGACAGAAACAACGCACAATCATAATACAATACAATTTTATACTTTTTGTTTGGTGAAAATAGCTGTGTACTAAATTACAGTAGCCTGATTGGAAAGGAAAGGGTTCTCATTATATCTGAAATTATTGAGTTCTATTCTCGACTTTACCGAAACTCCATCTTGCTCAATGTGACAGGGACATGTAAATTTGGTCATTGGCGGAATGTCCTTCAAGTGATACAGTACTTCTGGGAATAGCATGTCAAGTCTTGAAGATGCTGCTTGAAGATCAGTTTCTAAATTACAAAGGTTCAACTACCCTTTAATGTTTCCTTTGATTAAATCAAATTATAACTTTTTTTCTTCAATACGAGTTATAAGCACTCAGTTAATATAAAGCTCAAAAACTGAATGCCATTACTTACTTACCTACTTTTATGTACGATTTTATGAGCATTTATCAGTGTTGATGGTTATTAGGAACAATTGTTTGTGTCTCTACCTTAATAGTGTTCATGATAAAACAAATATATTTATAACATTTTTACAGAATTTTCGAACAAACCTTTTGAAAACTATCAATATTTATTCTATTAGTTTTGTATCTACTAATCGAATAAGCTGTACCATGTGTTCAATTTTGTATTTTTTACTGTTTCAAAAAATCAAAATACTTTATAAGGCTGAATATAGATATTCTGGTATAAAAACTCAAGATTCACAGTATCACAAGAAACATGAATAAGCATCAGATGAATATGCATTGTTGGAATACGCCCAGTGTCACAGAATGTATAAACAGTGTAGTCAGGCAGGTGAAAAAGAGGAAACTTAATTATAGGAGTAGAATTCCCATGAGTTTGATTTTAATAAATTGAAGAATTTATATCCAACTTATTACTTTTTCTTACGTAATCATAATTTTTAACTGTGTTTCAAATGCACATTAACATCATATTTGCTATCTCAGAGCATTGTGAATATGTCCTGATTTTTTCTGAGTTAAATTTATCCTTTTGTGATCAATTGATGTTGATTTACGAGCATGAATTCCAAGAAAAGTTGGTGTTTTCTTAAATTCTGTATGTGATTTGTTTATCTAAAATAAGGTGGGATTCCCTGAATCAAGTGCATCTTTCATTAAAATGAGGGCCTTTGCATACAGAAGATATGTACTCTGTGTATTATGTTGCATTGTAAATCACAGCAGTTATACGTAATTTCAGCGCTATATCGTTCTTGGAATGATGTACTGGAATATTTGAAAAGATTAACTTAATACTTTAAAAAATAAAAACACTTATTTTTAAACACACGCACAAACATTCCATTTTTAATTTTGAATTATTACTTCAACTTTTCGTCTATGATATTTAGAACAAGTTATTGAATAATTTTCCATGAATTAAAGCAAATGTAACTTGTATCAAAGAAGAAATACTAGGGAAATATAAATAAAAATTGAATAAATTGCAGTATCAGTATACAAACATAGATTTGAAAAGGCTGAATTCCACATTTGCATATGCTCTGATTTAATTTGTGATTTCGAAAATGGATTTCTAATTAATGCTTATATATAAAATATAAATTTTAGTCTTTAAATAAGAGGTATTCCAAATACTGCGTAAAGCTTCTTCTATGATTAAATTTCGGAAACTCATGCCTGAATTAAATATATATATATATATATATCGAATTAATACGGAAAATAAAAACTTAAAAGAAATTCCTTAATTTTTATTTTAAATTTTTGGTACAACATACTGCGAATTTTTGTTTTTCGTTCGTGAAGTTGCCATATCATTCACAATCGTTCAATCAATATCTTACAAAATATATGAGAACAAATTTAACTAATTTCATTGGAAATTTTTAATTTTGTTAACATTTTCGTTAGGTCATGAATATATTTTCATTATATTCAAATTCTGTTATAATATAAAGTTTATATTTTTTCCTTAACCAAATATTTTTTATTTATGTTCTTATTTATAGTTTCTGAAAATATGCAAGTGCATTTTAAAATATTTCCGTATTTCCATGTGGCTGTGTTGAGAAAATAAAAACAAATGAACTGTTATATTCTTCGCTTTTAAATGTGCCTATTGTTGATCTAAATTTCTAAAGAAAGACGAAACAAAATGTGAATCAATAATGAATAAATGTGCATATGTTGTAAAACTGTGGTACTTCCTAAAAACTCTAGAATAGGTTATAGCAAATAGATTTAAAGTAATAAAAAGTAAAAACAGTTTATCATTAAAAAATAAAAGCTAGACACTTATAAAAATCTTAATACTTTCGATAGTTTAGTGCCTCTCCAAACTAGAATCCAGTTTTAAAGTATATTTCTTACATTTTTCGTTTATTTGAAACGCATATATCATACATGTGATCTTTGGAAACGCTCTATAAGATGTAAAGCTATTTAGTCAATCTCTATGATTGCTCAAGCACATTAGACTTATAAACTCTGAAACAACATATAATCACCTTAATAAAAGAATAATGTCTCTGAAGCATTAAATTTTATGAAAGTAGAAAAAGGCATTATGTTTCTTTCTTTTTAAGGAAATTTTTTAACACATGATTTTGGGCAAATTAAATTTGCGGGGGGAAAAATGTTGTCTTTTTCTATTTACATAAAATTTACAGTGTAATTTCTATCAAATCTTTAATCAAGGTATTCTTAGACGTTTCAAGATTCTTACTCTCAAATAATAAATTTCCATCTCCTAATCTACATATTTTTAAAACACTAATTATATCGAAAATCTTTTTCATAGTAATATTAAGATGAAAGGATTTACATTTCAGCTTGTATATATTCACGTAAAAAATAAATAAATGAATAAAAATAAAATAAAAAAAAAGAACTAAAAAAAACATTTTTAAATTTTAGGTCTTAAAACCGAAGTTTGTACGTTGATTAAAAACAATTGACATATATTAAAGATTTTCTGACAGTCAGTGCAATGTCTCATTAATGACTTATCTGAGTCGATTAAAAGCAGATCATACAATGGAAGCGTTAGGAATTTCTCAAAGTACCATTTTCTAACTGTGGAATATGTTTTAGAAGACTTAAAATTCTCCCCGAAAATCGAAACACAAAAATATGATTATTTTACAATGCAAAATGAAGATCAATATATTGTTAAATATGCTTAATCCTGGAAGAGTTTTTGAAAAAGAACACGTGGATGAGTGATTTTTTGACAAAATCCTGAGAATAATTGCTGCCATTTAAGATGCAGCAAATTGTTATTATTATTGAGGATAGTTTCCTTTCCAACGAAGAAATATTTGGATTAGTTTGACCAACATTTTTAACACATATAAGTCATGTTTGAGAGAAAAAATGTTTGAGACAATCTAAAGAGAAGAATTACAAATAGTTTATCAGCTCAGAAATAACATAGACGTGAGAGTGACTCCGTTTTCTTACATATAAATTCATTGATGTGAAAATGTGAGACATTTTCCATGGTCAAAAGAAACCACATATCCCATATTGAAGCTCGTATTTCTGTGATACGTCATATTTTTATTTGTTTCTTTAATGTGCACTAAATATGTATTTTTCATTTAACGACAAAAATCGTCAATATAATTTTAGGAAAATTCTACAATCTTTTTCCTTCAAGTTTATTGATATACTAGTCTTACTAAATACATACAATAATTAGTAATAATTTACCTTCAATTATATGAAATATTATATCGAAAAGTGTTATATAAGTTCTTGGAAACATTTATTGGCTGCTCAAATAGTGCAGTAGATGGTATAAATTTTGATAAAAAATAATGGATGAGAAATATTTTAGTTAAGATATATGATGTGATGGTGTAAAACATAAGAAAAAAAATAATCATAATTATTTATACACATTCTATGGTGATACATCGCTAATGCTGACACAGATTTGTGAAAATTACAATGAAAAACAAGCTGATTTATGAAATAACAATAAAATTATAAGTTACATATTGATGCTAATCAATAATAAATGATTTCTGTTTTGATTTTTCAAAATGTCTATGCATTCTCAGAATTTAGATTTTTAATTATTATTTTAAAGTTCGTGCAAATACCTAGTGGGAGACATAATTTAAAATATACTAAATTTAATACCAAGTTGTAATTATTTTAAAATCAACTTTAGAATCTGGCAATAGTTCTGTTGTTTCTCTTTCTCTTTTCAGGGCTCATTTCGGTACTTGCGATTGACCGGAATTTTTGCCTAAGCTTAGCGGCTGAGCTGTACTTGTGATCATACTGATTTTACCGTTTAACTTACAAAGCAAAAAATAAATTCATGAATCGATGTTTAATTAGATTTTAAATTTATATTCATTGATTTCTCTTATTTGATTTATATCTGTTTATAATTTTCTTATAAAACTGCGTTTTATGAATGAGAAAATACATTATTTTATTATAAGAAGGTATGGTTTTATGCCTCTATTCATGAATTTTTACTTTGAAAACTTTTATTCTATTGACAACTTTTTACATTATTTGTACTTTTTATATGACTTATATGTTATAACAGGATAAAAGTGAAAATATCTTGATGACATTAACAAAATTTATTGATTAGTTTATTAATTTTAGGAGATCTTTTCACATATTGTTTTATTGAGATATACAAAAAATACTTTCATAAGTAGTTTTTGTTAATCTGAAAATATATTATGTACTTTATTTACAAACTAACATACATAACTGTATATCATTATTTTTTCTTAATTTTAGATTAAATTTTTTTATTTCTTATTTAATTGAATGATTCATGATTTTTTTATTCTATCTCATACATTACACACTAAAGGATTTTTGTTATACACTGATTCATTTTGTAATATAAAAGATTTAATAATTTTTTTTTATATTTTTAATGTTTTCAAATTGTTTCTTAAAAGTATCTTTTTATCCAGAAATTGAATTCATTAATCCTACATTGATAATTATTTAGGTAAAGATAAAACTATATATTTACATTTCATTTTTACAAAACATAAAAATTAAATATTACTAAGACTTATTTTAATGTACCTATATCTAAACTTGTTTTATATTACTTCTGAAATTATTTAAATGTAATTATATTTTTACAGGAGATATATATAATTTGTGTGGGACTTTTATTAAGATATCCACAATGCCCAACAATGCAAATGGTATGATCACAAGATTGGATATCTCAATATCCAATGATTCCTTTCAATCATTGTGCTCAGGAGCAGTTAAAGTCATTAGTATGATCAAAAACTGGAAACCAAATGGGATTGCTTTTGAAGTAAGAATAAATTTAATAGAGATTTTTTTAAAAATATGATCTACTATTATAATTGGAAATTATTCTATTTTAATGAATTTCTTACGTAAAACACATTATAATAAAATGATAAATAATAATTAAGTAATACTTAATTATTATTTATCATTTTATTATAATACTATTAATAGTATGAAATAAATTTAATTAAATGTGCTAATGTTAGAAAGTATGAATTTTAATTATATTTTCCTAAAATTCAGAAATGTTTTTATATTACATCTAAGATTTATTGTGTAAGAAAATTATAATTTACTTTATGTTATTATATGTATGTGTAGTCACATATATTTGAAATTGTGTGTGTATGTACATAAACTTAAAAACACAGTTTTAATACCAGTAATGATAAATTGTATTTTTTCATATGAAGCGTATGCTGTGGGAATTTATATATATATATATATATATATATATATATATATATATATATATATATATGCAACTTTTCTGCTAAAGCCAATGGTGATATGTAAGGAGAAGGGTCCTTCTTTTCAGTAATAAATATATATTATTAAAATAAAATTTTTAATTTTAGTTTATATATTTGATAGTTTATTTATTCCTAAATTCTTTTAATAGACAAAGTATAATATTATAGCATAAGTAATTGTCATTCCAATTTATCATGTTGCTAACTAGTACTTTTATGTAAACTTATATAAATTTTAATTTGTTAATGCAAATAAAATTATAAACTGAAATTGGCTGAGTTGTGAATTTTATAGATTTACTGATAAAAGTAAAAAAAAAAATTCTGTGAAGCTTTGATAAGCTGAATGAATATTATTGCTTCAAATTTAAACTATGAATTTTAAAGTATCAAAAGTGAAAACAAATAAAATCATTTTAATCAAGATATTATTGATTTTTTCTAGCAATGTAGAAAATACAGTGTTGAAACGCATATATTCAGACATGTATATTTGTTTGCTGGAAAGACAAAAGTTGAATAGATTTATATTATGCAACTTTTAAATTGGTTATGAATTTGTTTTATCATAATCGATAAAATATTTTATTGGAAGAGTGCAAAAAAGGAAAACTTCACATGTTTTATGTTATTCATTCCGAAATACAGCTTGGCACATGCTTAATACATACTTTAAGCTTCCTTTGTTATTTCTAATAAATGTCCACATTTTTACTCATTTGTGTAAAATATGTTCTCAAACTTGTCTATAAATTATGTTTTTCACAACTTCATTTTTTTTGTTTCAGCTTTTCAAGGATGGTATAACTAACCATTTAGTTAAATGTTACCTAAAAGATGATCCAGATCAAGCTGTACTCATTCGTGTGTATGGAGAAAAAACAGAACTCTTTATAGATAGAGATTTAGAAGTGCGCAACATGCAGATGATGTGTGAAGCTGGTCTTTGTGCCCCATTACACTGTGCCTTTGCCAATGGATTGTGCTACGGTTTTTCCCCTGGAGAAGTATTAGATACAAAAATGGTGCGAGATCCTCATATTTCTAAGTGAGTTTTAAATTTTATTTACAAAGTAATGATGTGTCAATTCTTTTAAGTATTTTTTATAACATTTATTTCACAATAGACGATTTTGTAAATATATTTACTTTAATGTTTATGTTAATGTATGTATTTTTTAGTAAATTAATGCAACATTTTAAAATTTTTCTTTACATAAATTTATTGCATAATACACAAATATCATAGTTTTATTTATAATATTTCTATAAAGTTAAAAGAAATAGATACTTTTAAATAGAAAAATGTAGTTTTTGGAATTTTTTTAAATTGGATTTTATTTACATAAGGTAATAAATATAAAAGAAGTGGAAAAATAGGTGAAGGAAGATCTTTAAATATATAGACAGGTTTATTTCAATTATATCCACTTTTATTTGAGATTTTATTGTTAATATACTGCATCAGAATAATATACAAGGAAGATTAGAATAGTAGAAGCTGTATATTCTAATTTTTCATGCAGTATATAAATAAAAGCTCAATATGAATATTAAAATGCAAATTGTTGTAATATACCATATGTTTACTTTAGCTTTTGTGATCTGAAGATAATGTGTAAGTTATTTTAATATATAAGTGTTTTCAGTTCCAACTACACAAAGAGGAGATACTTTTGTCTATGAATTGAAGTATTTTTTAGCTTAATGTTTAATGTTTCAAAGGCAATATAGTCATATTTGTTATTCTATTTAATATCATATAACTGAATTTAAGCTCATAGTTGAAGGGCCACATTTTGGCTTTTAGCTTTACAGTTCATGTATTTGACTCTCATTCCTAGTAAGGATATTTCTATTGTTACAGAATATATTTAAAATTGTAAATCTTGATTATTTTAGTTATTGTGAGTTAAGACCTAATCACCACAAGCAACTAACCAAAATAAACAATCATTTGAATTTGCTATGTTTATTAATATAGTGTCTTTATTCCAGACGTTTCTTAAACAGTACTTTATTGAATTTTTTAAAAATATTTTCAAGTTTTGGCATGTTATACTTTTTGGATTCCTGATAATATGTCTATAATTTTTATTGTTATTAAAGAAAATCAAACCTCTCGTGTGTACCACAAAGCTTACAGAAGTAAATATATTTAAATATAAAAACATTTACAAGAAAATTAGTGAAAAATGTGACTTGCAGTAAAAATAATTTTAATCAAAGCTTTTCAATCTGTATTGAAATTTTGGCACTACTTCAGTTATTTTCTATAATGTAAGAAAGCTGGAAAACAATTGTAAGCATTTTATATCAACTTAAATTTCAAAGTACAATTTTGTGGGATCTTTAACAATTAAAACATTTGTTATATAAAATGATGCTGATAACTTAAATACTTTGCAATTTGTCTATATTGAATATCTGTTGTAATACCATTAACTATAGTAACTTTTTCGTAAGTAGTTTTTTTTTATTCATGTGAAAGATTGAAAATTTATATTTCAGTAATTTATAATAAACTTGTTTATGATCATTATTATAATTTGGTAAATAATCAAACTTTAATTATTAAATCATATTGTCTCATTGTTGCTCTCTAAGATATTTGTTGTGTTAAGTCAAACATTCATTTTGGAATCCCTTCAGGAGCCTCATTATTATTATTATTATTAATTTTTATATTATAAACTTAATATTGTGTACATTTATGATTATACAATGTATTTATGTGCATAAAGAATTATATTTGTCTTGCACTATATTGTGAGCAATAATTTTGTTTAGGCTGATCGCTGCAAGGTTAGCTAGAATGCATAGTGTTCAATCTAATGTGAATGGATTGATTCCCCAGCCATCACTTTTTCCCATTTGTTACAAATATCTTCAACTCATACCAACCTCATTTCCTGATCCTGTAAAAGATACAAGGTAAAGATATTTATTTTACTATATGCCAACATTATTACATCGTTTTACTTATATTGACTAAAACGATTTTATTGCTTACACACTGAATCTTAATACTTTTGTATTAGAAATAAAAAAATATTTTTTAGTCTTAAAACAAAAGAACTAGAAAAAAATGATACAATGAAATCAACTCATAATGAATCACTGAATAAAAAATCTAAATGATTGTGTGCATAAAATTATTTTATTCAGAATGATTATATACTTTTTAAAAGCTGAATCTAAAGTTTTAAATGTTTTCTTTTTTTAAATTCATGTAAATTACCTTACAAAGAAGGTTAATGTATAGAAAAATATTTAAATAAAAATTTTAAAATTTAAAGGCTTGATTTTATTGTGTCAACATTATTTTTTTATCTTTGATAAAGTATATAATTTTCAATTTGTGAAATACATCACTTTTCTTTAATGAGTAATTAGGCAATTTCAATTGTTGCATATAGTATCTGATATAAAGTATACATTGATGGTATATGTTTAACAGTATTGTAATTACCTTTGTTCAAGTTATTTTTCAAAAGGAAAATATTTAGTTCAAATTTTCTAAATCTATGTACCATATTTTCCTACATATAATCCACAGTGATGTATTACGTGCTAGGCTTTTTGTCTGAGTTAAAGAAAAATCTGTTGCATAATCCATGACAATTTTTTTGTGAATAGTCACAAATATATACTACTGATAATGTAAGTGTCACTTAAAATAAAAAATACACAGTGTAGTTAAAAATATAAGTTGTACAGAAAAACATTTGTTATAAAAATATCTGTGTCAATCTCACACCAAAGTGTGATAAACTAGGATGAAAATTTGAGATCATTTGAGAGAGATAATTCCAAGAAGTTTATTGGAACTTCTTGGAATTATCTCTCTCAAATGAAGAATCTCCTAGAAGTTACCTAGTATCTCCAAGAAGTTACATTGGATTCATTTCTTCTTTTGTACCACATATTGCTTTTTTTTAAATTTTACTATAATACATTTGTTGCCATTTTTTATTTGCCTTCTCTGTTGCTTTTAGTTTAAAACCTGTTGTGTAATTTAAAAGTTAATGCTTCCACTTGTCGATCTACGAACTTGAACCAGTGTATGTGTATGTACACACACACACTAGTGTGCAAAACTTAAGCAGCAGATCATTTTTAAGACAGACAACATTTTGTGCAAAAATGTTAACAAAACAATAGTGGTGAAAAAATGAATACAGCTTAAAATCAAATAAAAATTCTTTATGGAACACATATTATCATTAATTATAGAACACATATTAACATTCACCTGAATGCCTGTCTCAAGAGCCGAGGTGGCAGCCAAATGGTTAGCGCTCTAGCCTTCGGTTCTACAGTTCATAGGTTCGAATATCACCTTGGGCATGGATGTTTGTAGTGGTTCGGAATCCACTTTAAACCATAGGTCCCGGTCTAATTAGCCCTCGAATGCAAAAAATGACTGTTGAGCAACAAACAAACAATCATGTGTCAAGATCAAGAACAGGCAGATCTCCCTTTATATGTTATGCTCTTTTCTTAATGCAATCGTTGCTTCATACCATCTCTCTATATACTCAGTATCAGTTTGTTCAGCAGTTCTTGAGATAATAATGTTCATTCTTCTTTAGTATCTGTTTCAGATGACTGTTCTCCAAAAGATTTAATCATGCCATGAGGTGAAGCCTTGTGTCATGATTAAATCCTCTGGAGAAATCTACCTGAAGCATCACACACACATATATTATAGGATTTTATTCAGTGGTCAATCAGTTCAGGTTATTTCTTTCTTTTCCATTATTGTACAATAGGAGTCTGGTGTGACTCTGCATTGTTGTTTTAGGCTACAGAATATTGAAAACATGGAGTTCAGTCCACCTATTCAATATAATGCTAATCCAGTCAATTCCAGGACCATTTAATAGTTTCTTTCTATGTTACTGTAATGAAACCATGTTCTGACCTATCTCTGAATCAATCAGCATCAATAATTGCTTGTAGTGTGGAAATGTCTTTTGTCTGTTCAGAGGACTTGAATCCATTGATTGAATGTTTAGGACTTATGCTCTTTGCATTTCTGTAAATGGGGACATAATGCTCCAGTGTTTCAATAGCTTCATAATGCTTTCCTTAATATCTCATCAGAGTAAAGTGAATTACCATTTATTTTCGTGAGTGATTAGGAGGATCTCATTCTCTCTCATTTGGTTGCTAGATCTTCATCAGTTGGGGATGTAGAGAAGAATTTACCAGCTCAGGTATGAGTTTATCACCTGACTATGATTCAATTTGGACACTGTAAACTTCAGCACTTGTCACCCAGTTGTTGAGCAATGATGCTTGTTGACTGGTGTCAATCTTTTTTTTTTTGCTTCCGAGATGGTACATTGGTCATTCATTGCAGTTGTTTTCCCACAGTGTTCACCACCAATCTTTTCTAACAATTGTATTTGTGAAATGATTGGTTTAAAAACCTTCAAGCATGTGAAAAGACACTTTTGTTAATCCTCAAATATCAGTTATCTGTTCAGGTTACAACGTTTATCCTACTTTCTGTTCATTTATCTACATATATCTATTATTCATCCCTCTTTTTTCCAAAATATTCTTTACAGGAGTTTTAGTTGCCGTATGGTAAGGATACATACATTCAGAACCAAGCTTAATGTGTCCATATGCATAATAGGAGTTAGATTATTTGGGTTGATGTCATTAGTATCTTTTTAAGTTTATGTAATTATTCTCATTATTAAATTTAAAGTCACAGTAATTTAATGTTTAATATTTAAAATATTTCTTAACCAATATTTTCTAAGTATTACTGCTATTACTTAAAAACAATGCACTGTTTTTATTTCAAGAAATAATTTCTAAACATGGACTTGTCTATTTCTTAATAACAAGTATAATATTGTTAAATTTTTTATCACCTTAATTTATTCATGAAATAAATATAACTGATAAGGTTTTTTTTTTATAATAGGTAAGATAATTTTAATTTAATATTAAACAGTTTTTGTCTCTAAAATTTATTGATTACATTATTGTAAGAGGAGAAAGGTTTCAATGGTATCATTTTAAAATAATAGCAAATTAAAACTTTTTCCCATTTTCGCAAATATCACATGTATTTATGAAGGAAATTGTTCTATTTATATTTTTTCTTTAAACCATTGTAATTCTATGCTCTCATGTTATCTCATAATTTAGTAGATGAATTTTTTTATTAAAGTTTTGGTGATGATTTTTATTGGTTTTTAAATAATTATTCTTTTCTTATCACATAAAGTATTCTGTAGACTTTATTTGACAGTAGAGTTAAATTGAATACTAAAATTGAATATTGAATAAAATGATACTATATTTGAGAGTATAGCTAAGTTGAAGTTATAAGGTATAACTCCACTTTATAAAACTAGTTTACTTTAAAGTTTGTTTAGTTCACTAAATTACATGTATTTTAACACTGTTTTTATGGGCAACACTTAACAATTCATTTAAGTTAAAAAGAATGATGTATATGTAAGTATGTGAAGAAATGGCAACTTTTATAGTCTCATTAAATGCATAACATTATATTTTTTAGCTATATTATTTATGACTTATTTTCTCTTTAATTTTTTTATGGAATTCATTTATTTATTGATTTTTTAGAACTTGTGTTTTGTTTTTTTAAATGTAGATTATATTCTTTCATAGTCACAAATGGCAAATTTTTTTTTCTTAATTTATTTTTAAGAAATCATGCAATACCCGGAGATTAATGAGATTTTTATCTCTATGTTTTAATGTTTATCAACTTTACTTTTATAAAATGAATAATTATTTATTTAGGAAGGTAACAAAGTCACATTTTAAGTATTTAATGCTGCATATTTTCTGATTGTTTCATATGTGTTAACAATAGTTAAGAGATATTAAAAATATTACACTCTTATGAAGAGTGAATTCTTTATTAGGAACTTTAAATAGGTATTAATAAGTAGGTATTTAAATAGGTATTAAAAACTTAAGAACTGTGTTGAATCTACTTAAAAATTTCATTTTGTATTAATAAAAAGTAATAAAGAATTTCTACCATTTTAAATTATTTTTTAAATACTATCTTGATTAAATAAGTTTCCAATTATAAAAAAAAATTAAAATAAAAAATATGTTGATGTAATTAACATGTTATTGAGATGCTATTTACATTTCTATACATAAACATTTTAAAAGTTTTATAAATGTTAAATATTTTGTCACATGTTATATTTAATCATTATCAAAATGTATGAATAAATTAAAATAATAGAAAAATTATGATGAGTTAAAATGTAATGTCAGAAAAATAATCTGCTAAATATGTTTTAAGTTATTTTTGTCATAAACAAAATTATGTCACTTAATTTATATGTATATATAAACATTTAATATTTTTAACATAATTTATTAAAATTATATTTTTAATTTTGATTGTTTTTTTTACAGATTTAAAAGTTGTATTCCACATAAAGATGTTTTGGAAGCAGAAGTTAATTCATTAAAAGAACATTTAACAGTTTTAGGATCTCCTGTTGTTTTCAGTCATAATGACCTTTTACTAAAAAATATAATTTACAACAAGGAAAAAGGTATGAAAATGATTGTTTTTCATTTGAATGTATATAGTATTTTCAAGCAATCTCTGTACAGTAATTCAAAAAATTTAAAAAGCATCTGCTGTAAAAATATTTGTGTATCTGTGATAAGTTAATTTATTAAAAGCTTATTTAACAGTTATTATTTTTTCATTTATTAGTATTAAGTAATCTCTTTTTATTGATTAAATATAGTTAAAAAGATTTTCTATGTCATTCTATATCTATATGCTAACTTTACTTTTTGTCACTATTGTAAAAACTTTTCTTATAGGAATGAAAATTTTCAAATTGTGTTAAATTAGAATTAAGCTTTCAAATTGTACTAAATAAAAGTTATAAATATTTGTTATTAAGTGATTAAAATTAAAGCACCAATTTTTTAAAAGTATGTAATATATTTTTAAAATTGGTGCTTCTTGTTGTGTTAATGCTGTAAAATTAATTTTGATTAATATAAATTTCAAAAATCAACCATTTGTGTATCAAAATATACATTTTAATTTGCTGATAAATATTGAATCACTTCTAATAACTTGACATACATAAAATTATCCATTTAAATTTTCAATTAAATATTTGATCATAACTTTCTGTGAAATTAATATGAAACTGAAAGAGTTATATTTTTGTAGAAGAGGTAACTTTTATTGATTATGAATATGCTGACTATAATTACCAAGCTCTTGATATTGGAAACCATTTCTGTGAATTTGCAGGTAATTTAAAATATTCATTTTAATATTTTGTTTTATTATTAATATATTTGTTTCTGTAAATCAAACCATTTTTGACATTTAATGTAATCTGCTTTGCTTGATGTTTGTAAATGAAAGGTTTTTTATTTTAATCAGACCTTTATTATTGCTTTTTTTAATCATTATCAAAAGGATTTAAGCTGTCTGTTACAGTTAATTCTCTTTTTTTCAGTGTAATTTATTGTTTTTCTAAAGATAATCTTTTTTTGTATTCAATTTATAATATATACATTTTATTTTGAAAATTGTTACATTAATTGATAATTTTATTACGTTACTAAGAATTTACCTTCATAGAAAGGTGTACTAAGTACAGAAACAAATAATTTGGCATACTTATGTCTTTATTGATATTGAATCAGTTTTTATTTAAAGTATCAGCTCTTCATTTCAGTAAAGCTATAAATTGCAATTTGTAAACTGTTAATTTTTTATGTCTGTAAAAAAATGATAATGAGTCCGTCAGTTAAAATATATTAAATATTAATAGTTGTTTGCATATAACATAAAATAATTCATGCATTTATGATTAATATGTGTTCATTTTTGCTGAATTTAATTAATTTTTGTTTCGAAATTTGTTTTATTTATTTACATTTTAGCAAATTCTCTACAAGCAATAACATTCAGGGTATTAGAAACCCAAAATCTAATAGTGATGTTAGAAATTTTTTCTTTGACTATATCCATTACAATAAAATATGTTTTCTTTTTTGATATTACGATTATATGAAATCTTAAGTAATGTAATTATGTATAGAAATTGCTTTTTACTTACTAATGATTATATGTAATCTTAAGTAAGTAAAAAGCAATTTCTATACATAATAAAAAGAAGAATTTATTTACACATATTTACTCATATCTGCACATCATAATTTATTTCATATTGGAAAAAATTTAAGAATATTTTTTTTGATAGAGTTTAATCAATTAAATGAGAGTAAGTTATCTTTTAGGAATAAGACTTTACTTCTTTTAGGAATTAGTGCTTCATAAAAGTATTGGGTTGTTTAGAAAGTAGTTTCATTTTTCCCTACTGGATAAATTTTTTGCTAATAAAAACCAACCATTTTGAGAGTGTGGAATCATACTACTATCATAAAGATGGCAAAAGTAGTTACACTAGAAGTGATAATAATACAATTCAATTAAATATTCATTCGTTATACACTTATCATTTTTATAAGAAATGAAATGACTTTCTGAACAATCTAATATATTAAGATTACTTTTATATGTTACTATAATCTTATCTTAAATATGGAAAATAAGGAAAAATATTTTTTCCTGTTAATTACTTTTTATATGTTTAGAAATACAATTAAAATTTATTTAAATATCAATATTTTTATTTAAAATATATTTGTGTATTGAAAATTTTAAAGAACACATACTGAGTTTAAATATGAAAGTAAAGATTAAAGTATACAAAATTTTAATGAAATATTGTCTTTTTATACAAGTTCTTTTTAACTATGCAATAAATATTTTTAATATTTATTTTTGAATATTTTTAGTAATTGTCATTTAACATTTTGAAATAACCTATAATCTGAAGTTACTTATGAAATTTAAGATGATACAAATTAAGATGTATAATTTTTTTTTAACTGCATGTAGTGTATAACTTAACTGCATTTTTTGTATTTTTTTTGGATAAATTGGGCATAATTTTATTACTTTTATATATTTACCCAATTTTTCATTCTGCCTTGTGATATCAACCATTTTTCAATTGTTTCCTTTAAAAATTTTAATCATCTTTCTTTTAAATTGTATCTTATAGGTGTTGAAAAGTATGATCCTAAACTGTATCCTGACATGGAATTTCAGATTCGCTGGTTGAGAGATTATTTAGAAGCCTGGCATCATGTGAATGAATGGAGCCTGGATAATGTTACAGATGAAACTGTTGAAGCACTTTATGTTCAAGTCAATAAATTTGCTTTAGTAAGCTTATTTTGTATACAAAAATGATTTATTTAGATTAGTTGCTAAATGTATTTTGAATGGTAAGATAAATTTATCTATTCGAATACATTTAGTAAATTTGATTTTTGTACTGTATAATGTTAGTTAAAAATAAAGTTTGAATTAAAATAAACTGTTATTGACACAATAAGTAAAAAAAAATAAAAATAAAGTTATTCTTGACTTATGTTTTGAATGAGGCAGATTGATAAAAAAAATAAAACAAAATAAAAGATAAATGTTTAACTAAATAGTAAATTAAAACTCTGGTCTTGAAAGATATCAGTCAGATTTTTTTTAAAAGAATAGTAAGATTTTTGGGCTTTAATTATATAAATAGGAAAATTCTTATTGGAAAATATGGTAAATTATAGAACTTAGAAAAACATTTTACTTTTCAAAGTAAAATGTTTTCCCAATTTCAATAATTTACCATAATTTTCAAGTTTTCTTTAAAAAATTTATAGTTTCTTCTGGAGAGTTAACTATTGTTGCTGTTGTCTTATGCTAGCTAGGGTGGCTTTATAGCTGCTCCACTTTTCCAACTGAACCATATGTTGGTGTGGAGTCTGACTTCCTTAGTACACACATGCTATAGTTACCAGTTTATAGGGTAGGGAACCATTCGCAACCCATTCATACAGGGAAAGGACAAAGACAGGATAGAGAGAGAAAGTACATCCATGCCCAAACTGGGATTCGAACCCAGGACCTCCCTATCTTCAGTCAGATACTCTGTCTACTGGACAGGATGGGCGGCAAGAATTAACTAATGACTTAGTCGTTATAATATTCATTAGAAGGCTGACATTTAAGTGTTATATTCTTAGATAAAGAAAGAAAATGGAATGAAACATTACAAATTTATTGTTTTAATATATAAAATGTTAAATTATATAAATATATAAAAATTCATATTGTGACTATGGCTGCATGCTTTTTTAATTTTTATAAATAAAAACTGATATCATGCTTCAATAATGCTAAGTGATATTTGTGAGACCCTGATAATCTTCAACACATTTGTTGAACTATTTCATAATTTTCTAAAAGTTACAAGTATGGAAATTATATCTGCATAGGTAAATATTCTTAGTTTCACAACATTTTATTGAAGGAATATTCTATCTAAAATTGTGACATATATCACTGAACAAGTTTATGCCATTGATTTTCGAAACTGCCATGTTTTCTGATTTTAAGAATTTTTTTTACTAATTGAGCTTTATTAGAAATAATTAAAATAAAAATAAATTATGTGTGAAACAATATATGGCATAATATCAAATATTACAGATACGAAATTAGTTTCAGTTCATTATTTAATTCCATTTTATTTACTCTATTGATATCTAAATAAATATATTATTGTATTATATATATATCTATAAACAAGCAGATTTTTTATTTGAGGAATTATGTATTCATTGAACTGATAAAAAGTGTGTTTTATTTCAAATATTCAAAATGACTATTTCATAAATCTTAATATTTTGCATTTCTACATTTATGCTGTGATTAAATTTTTTCTCTACTAATTTTTGCTGTACTTCTAAAATAACACAATTTATATATCAATATTATACTCACAGAGGTTTCAGTCTAATCAATTAGGCTCTTTAAGGAATGCTATTAAGAGACATGTTCTTCAGGATCAGAGATCCCTGTATATTGTTAATGTGTGTATTTTTGTTAGATTTACATGGTATATATATATATTTTTATTTATGTGTCATGAAGAACACTGCCATCTAATAAACTTAACAGTTTACACTTAATATTAACATGATTTTTTTTAAAAAAAAGAAGTTTATCCTCTGATCTATTAAGAGAGAAATTTTCTTATTATTTTAAAGCTCTGAATTATGAATTTGATTAAAATTTCATTTTAAAGTGAGCAATTCAATAATTATACAATAATTAATATTTAATGGGAGATTAATTTATTTATTCTGAAAATAATTGAGTAATGTAAATTCTGTTAAATAATGATGCAATTTTCTCATACACATGAATCTTCTCATATAAGAGAAATACATCATACATATAATGGGAGAAATTCATTACTTAGATAAAATATTAATTTGAATAGACTAAAATTAAAAGATTTATAAAGTATGAATCTTTTTGTTCTGATATTTTTATTTTATTTTATAAAGTTTAGTTGAAGTATTCTTTTCGGTAATATTCTTAAAATGAAATTGTAAAAAGCAGAAGAGTTGTTATTAAAAAAATTTAATTGGTTTGTTATCTCTCAATATGAAATAGTTGAGTGATGACAGACCAAGTGAACTATCATTTAGTATTTGAACTACCATAAAACATTTATATAGCTTTTATTCTAAACTATCAATAAAAAAAAATTGCAGAGTTCCATTGTAAAGAAAGATAATTATTTTTAACATTTTAAAAATTAATTATAAATGTTATTTTTTTTTTAATAAATGCTACTGGAATAACATAGTAATGTAGAATTGATAAGTGATTAATTGAGATATTTTTATATTTAATGTGTGAAATTTGTGTTTAAAAATGTAATTGAAATTTTAAATTTCTGCTCTTTAATGAAACTCAAATTCTTAATTTTATTTAACAGGAAATTTAAATTTGACTAATATTTTGGCTGCTAATTTTGAAATTGAATTTACACTGTAACATGTGTTGTGGTACTGCTATGTTCCATAAAAAATCATGATCATTTAGACTTTGTCAAATAAAGTATAAGAAAATTTAATTCTCACTAACACAAAATTTTACTACTGATAACTTTTTTTTTATTAAATTTTATTAAATATGTGTGATTGTTTTGCTGCTTGTTAATTTTTATCCATATTGTTCAAATATTGTGTTATATGTTTGATATATTGCATTTCTTTTTACCATAAATGTATAATTGTATAATGGAAACTTGTTATTTATCTATTTTTTTAAAAAAAGAATTTTAATTTTATATTATAGGGAGCTCATATGATGTGGGGACTTTGGGCTTTAATTCAGTCTGCACATTCCACACTTGATTTTGACTTTTTGGGGTATGTTTGATTTATTATTTTTTGGAGTCATTTAAATGTAAATTTATAATCTAGTACCCATTTACCTTATAAATCATTTAAGGACTTATATTTTTGCTCCGTTTTTAAAATTTTATTATGTAATGTGAAAAAGTTATCTCTCAAATACTTTTATTTTAAATAAAAAGTATACTGCAGGCACATTTTTTCTTCTATTGCTTATGATAAGTGCTATTTATTTATATTTTTCAATAAATTTCATGTAAAATGTATTTAAATAGAAATTAATATTCATGAAACTTTTGTCTTCAGTTATCATTATCCGTGTCATATTTATGCGTATGAGAGAGAATAATTAATTGCAAAATTATTACAAATTGGTGTTTGTTCCCCATTTTCAATGTTGTCTGAATCTTTAAAAGTACCAAACATAGAATATTTTGAGGGTTAGGTATCGTATAGCAGCATATGTGTAAAAAGATTTTAGGATCATCTTTCTAAATCATTCAAAGTTAACAAGAATGAAATATTATAATTGTCTAAAAGAAAGAAATTTGCTATAAAATTTCTGTATTTTGATGAAATATTGCTTTAGTTTTAAAAAATTGGAGAAATTCTTGCTATATATATATAATACAGAATTATTTAAATGTACATTTGATTGTGTATTTAAATTTACTTTTAAATGTAATTTGGCTACTATTCTCAAGTCTCAAAAGTAAAATATAAGCAAAATAAGGTTATATGAATTAATTTTAATGTACATTATTTGTTATTTAATGTTGAGTTAAAATCATGAAAAACTTTTCAAAATTATCAAATGATTTTTAAAAAATAATTTGTTAGCTTTACATATAGCGTGTTAATGAATATTTTCCCTTCCCTGTGCTGCAAAATGTATTTAATTGTTTTCAAAAACGATGCAAATTATTCTTAAAACTATAAACCAATATTTTTTATCATTCTAAATTAGCCATTTTTGTTTTAAATTAAACATTTTCTCTTATAAATTTTCTTATCTCACTAGAAATTTTTTTTTCCATCTGAAATGTTTGATTGCTGTAATGTTTGAATGGGATTAGTAACTGTTCTTGATTAGTTTTGTTGTTGCCAAATTACTACAATGATTGTTTCAGTATGAGCAAACTTTTTATCACAAGGAATTTTATTTCACCAAATTAAGAAAAAATTCCTGAAATTTGTTGCTTGCAAAAATGACTCGTATTCTTACAATTATATTATTGCTTTTCTTTGACATTGTTAATTACTTTTATTTGCTTTGAACATTATAATAAGAATTAAAAAATCTTTCATCTTTATTGATAAAAAATTTAATTATAAGGAAAATAATGCAGCTAAATAATGCAGCTTAATTATAAGGAAAATAATGCAGCTAGCATTTTAAAAGCTAAAAACACTAAAAAATATAATCAAGTTTTGTAAATTAACTGCAGCTTCTTTATTAAAAGAAATTATAGAATAAGTAAATTCATCAGCATATTTTATGCATATTTTTGATTTACTTAATGGAAAGTAGTAAATTTATTTAATTAATTTAATATAGACTGAGAAAACATGTGAAAAATAGTTGATAATGTTTTTGATATTGAAGACCTTTGTCTTGTTTGAAATTATGTCAAGTTTGATTAGTTTAATGTCCTATTCCATTTAAATTATTTGTAAATTAAATAGGGATTATTACTTAATATTTATTTGATTTGATTTATATTTTAAAAACTTCATACTTTTGTTGGTATTTAAAAAAATTTTCTAGCCATCGACTTTTAATTCTGTATATTATTTTTAAGTTACTCTTTCTCTTTTTTTAGGTATGCTAAAGAAAGGTTAGATGAATATTTCAGTTTGAAGCCAAAAATGTTTGCTTTAAAACTAAATACTTGTAATAAGAAAGAATCAAACACTTGATAAATTATTATTTGTACATATGTATATAAGTGTATCTAGAAAACACTGCCTTGGTACTTGGGACTAATTTCAATTTTTATTTTGTAAAAATTTTTCATAAGAACTTTGACAACATGTGCTATTTTCTGAAAATCATAAGCATGCTTTATTGTTATTTATGTTGATTAATTTTAACTGGCTTATCCAATTTCACTATTATTAATTTAAAAATTATTTTTCATACTAGTCAAATTATTTTTTTCTAGTCATTTATTTCATATGCAACTAATTTTACTAAAATAGCCTTATTGATTATATGTGATTATGGATTCAAATTTTAAGTATACAATCAAAATTTTTGATGCTGTGCCAAATAATTTGTAATAAGTATGGAAATTTAAATACTATTTTTATTTTAACCTTATAATTTGCTTTCACTGTTATAATTTTTTTGTAAAGTCTCTAAATTTATAAATTGTTTCAGTCTGATATCTGAAATTATTGATTACATTATTGTATCATGGTTATTATTATAGGATATTGTGATTGATTAATGATAATTTAATTTACTTGAAAATGTCTAGAATTATAATTTTTCATTGAATAAGTATTAAATATAAGTTGATAAGATTTTCTTATTTTTATTGTTGCATAATTTTAACATCAGATTGAACAGATGTACTATCTGTTTAGCTATATTAATATTCAATTTCATTTTATAAGGTACTTAATTTTTTAAAATAACTTAATTTATGCTGAATAAATCTTATAGAAGAAACTTTACAATAAATGCTAAAATATATTTTGAATATTTTTAGCATTTATTGTAAAGTTTCTTCTATGAGACTTATTACTTCTTAAATTGTATAACAGATTTTGAAATTTATTAACAAAAGACATGTTTCATTGCATTGACATGTTTACTAAGTATACTACAAAATTGAAACTATGAAGACTTATTCACAGTACTGACATTAATGTGAAATAAAGTTCTCTCTAGTTAAAAATGTACCTTATATAAATTTTCTGCATATAATTTTAATGAATTTATCGTTATTACCTAATTTTTAAGGTACAATAAAGTATAATTTGAAATGATATAGAAGCAAATTTAACTATCAATATTTAAATTATTATGAGTTAATTATTACAAATTTCTTTGAAAATATTGAAAATTACTGTACATATATTCATTTTATTACTTAACAAAAATATTAATTGGTTAAAAAAAGAGCTTGCATTATTAATCATATCTATTTGAGCAAGTGATAATGATGTCAAATTTTGCTTGAAAATATTTGATTTATTTGAACAATTGGCTAATTGTCCTTCATAAATGTTAAATTATTGCATTTAATTCAGCGTAATATAACACTTCCATTTTATGTGAATTAATTTAGCAAACAAAAATAATTCTTCTTTTGTGATTTGTTTTTTGCTGATTACTAACTTGGTTACAAATTATTATTTTTCATAAAAATAAAGTTTTAGTATTAAATCTTTAAATGCAAACCTGCCCTTTAACATTTCCGTTTGATAATTATTTTTATTGCATTTTAAATTTGTGGTTCATGTTATGCTTTGATTAGTTTATGAATTAATTATTTTTATTTAAATTTATCAGTTAACTCAAAAAAAAATCATTCTTGATCTTTTATAAAGTATTGCTTTCTTATAAGTTAACTTATTTATGATGAAAATATTGTTGCTTACATTTGTTTTCAAAAGATTCCCTCTTACATATTCTAATTTGGGTTAAGTGCTTGCAATTCATGCATGTGTTGTAAATACTTGAAATACGTATTTTTGTTGTGATGGACAAAGATTTGTTACACAATACATGCACAGATATAAGAATTTATGAACATATGCATGTAAGTTTATGTGTACATATATGTAAGTAATCTGTAGGAAATGTGTGTGAAAAAGAATCACTTGTAAATTTTTTTTATATTATGTAGGATTGTATAAAATACTCATTTAGTATTTTCTAATATTCTTCAAACACTTGTATTACATTGTGAAATTTTAAACACTAATATTATCTAACAGTTTTCAGTTATTTTAAAGATAATGGTAATTAATCCTGAAACTGATTTTTTTATTTTGTCAAGGCCATTTCACCACTCGATATTTATATGATATATTATAAATTTTATTTATATTGTTAAATTCCAAATTTTTGTTAAAATTGTAATATAACTTCATTTGAGCCTGTTCAAAGTAAAGTGAAATCAAGGCAAAAATTTTGAATCTATGTAAAATTTGGAATTTAAGAAAACTTATTTGATAAAAAAATATTTCTGATCAAAAGAACTGAAAATTATGTGTGACTACAATTAATAAAGAAGTTATATGGAAGTTAAGGCATTATCAAGAATTGCAATCTGTAAACAACAATCATGCTTTAGATAGTTTAACTAAACAATATATCTCAAAATTATTTCTAAAGAATTATTAACATATGTAAATTTTAAAATTGTTTGAAATGTCAATTTTTAGAAGTTTTTTTTTATGCTATACATTGTTTATATAAAGTTATAATATTTTGTGTACCATATTTAGAATTTGTGTTTTTATGACTGAAAGACTTATATAGTTCAATTTTTCTCAATATTTAATGTTTTAAAATTTATTGAGTACTTAAGAATTAAGTTTATTTTTGACAATAATTTATGTTCAATTTACAATATATATAAAAATTATTTCTTTTTCACTAAATACTTTATATGACTTTTTTAATTTTGAGATTGTAAACGTAAAGATCATAGTGAATATGAGTCCAAAATTTATACCTTTTTAAATCAATAATTTTACCACCTATTGTTTCTATTTGATGAGAGGTGAAGGAATTGTAAGATTTAATAAATATTGTGATAAAATTACTTTATAATATTAAATAAAATTTTTTAGAAATTAATATGTATATATATATTTATATATATATATATATATATATAGATTATTTAAGAATATGTAATATATTCACAGAAAACATTTTACAAAATAAAGAGTGTTTTTAATTATTTTATTATTAAATAATATAATGAGATTTTAAATTTAATACTTCACATAGTTTTGTCTTGTTGATTTCTCTGTTGTGTGTAATTTATAATATTGCAAATGTTTACCTTCTAAGTCCTACTGAGATTCATTAGGATTTTTGTTTTTTTATATTTAAGAAAATTTCACATTTTTAAAATGTATAATATTGTTTAAAGGGAATATATTTCAATGATGTTAAGAACTCTTCTTTGAAATTAGTTCTCATTTTCTTTTAATTTTTATGATATCTAAAATTCTTGTTAAATTTTACATTTTATTATTTGTTTATGTTTAGTTTTAAAATATTTCCTTTTAAACATTTTTATTTTGAGTGTACTTTTTTCATTGTCTAGTCATATATTAATGTATGTTATGATAAAAATCTTAATAGTGAATTATATTTTAATGTAAGTTATGCTTCATAAAATATGTTTTAAAATTGAATATGCCAGTTCTTTTTCTTGTATCTTGTTATGTTTATATGTTCCTATGAATGCAAAGGTTGGGATTTTTGTATTTTTTGATTTTTAAAATTTTAGTTGAAAGTGCTATTATAATATTTTGCTTTTAAGATATTTAGGATATAATTTAACCAAATTAACATTGCTTTTATTAATGTAAATTTAAATCAAGTTTTCCTAATTTTTTTCATCTAGCAAAAAATATCATCTCATAAATATTATTAACTGGAAAATTGAATCTTTAGTTTTGTTCAAACTATGCACTAAAAACTGTTTTTTGGAGTATTGCTTGGTTTTAGGAAAGGAAATTTATTAAAAACGTTTTGGTTGAGAGCTTTTCTTACGAGGTTTTATGCTTATATAGTTAGGGTTTAATATATTTGTACTATAATTACATTTCTTGTGATTTTTGACTACTATTCTAGTTACACTTATATATTGTTAATTTTAAATTCATATATTAAAAATGTATTGTCATTTAAAACACACCACACTTTCCATCAAATATCTAGTATATGTTAAAACTTAGGTTTGTAGTAGTTGAACAGAATAATTGTGTTCACTGATGTAAAATTATTATAATTTCAAGTTGATTTGTTTTTACATTGACTTGATCTGCATATTTTAATGCATGTTATTTAAGATTTTTAAATATTGTTTATTTAGTTTTCTCTATAATTGATATAAATTTGTTAAAAATAATGCTATGCACTTTTATGAGAATATTTCTTTTCTTCAAGTAAGCATCTAATATATTTTCTCTTAGCTTGTAATGTAATAATGTTTAAACTAATCTTCCCGTATTAATATGAAATATTTATAGTTTTTGACTTTCACCTACTTTAAAGCAGTTTAACTTTTGAAATCATAACTAACACTATTGTGTATAGTAAAACATTAATATAAAATAGCTCAAAATAAAAGAAAATATGAATTAATGCAGTCAGTGAATTAAAATAAAAATTACCACTAGGAATATTTTTTTTACTTTTTGTAAATTGCCAGTATTTAATCAAAAATGTGCTTACAATTTCAAATTTCTTGTTTAGGATCAAATATTGATTAAATTTTTCATAAGGAAGAAAATCTTTTAAAAAGAGTTTTTTTGAAACTAGATACTTTTTGTCCTTTTTATATGTGTAAGAATGGATTATAAAGTATGTATCTTATATAAGATATCATATTCCTCACATATCTAAAGAAAATGTCTGCAAAATTAAATCCATCGTGTAAGGGTGTCAACCATATTATCAGTTTTCCTTAAAAGAATAATTTTCTTTCAAAATTTAATATTTTTCATTGCATCAAATTTGTAAGTATTGAATTTTTATCTGAAATTGCACAGAGTTATAATTTTGTGATAAATTAAAAATTTAATTCTATTGAATATTTAATTGTTTGTGATATTAAAAAGTATTTAAAATGATTTAATTCATAAGGTGCTAGTTTTGAGAAAAATTATTTTTATGCCATTTCTTTGATAATTATAAAAAATTGTGCATCATGTAGAAAAGAAATCATAATTAATAGTTTAAAGGGTATATTGTTATAGATATTTTTAAGTGAATTTATTTTAGTTTTAAAAATTTATAAAGGTGCTAGATTTGTCTTTTTTATTCAGTGAAAATTTCAGTGTAAATAAAATGCTATATGTGCTTTTTAGCATTTATTATAATCTTTATTTTGACTGAAAAGATACTTCAGAAATAATTTCTTGCAAACATATCATTGTTAGTGTTGTTTTTAGTGTGTTTATTTTTAGCCATTAAATATTTTATTTCAATGTTTGTCAATTGTTACTTTGGAGTTTTATTTTAATGTTGAAGAATCATTCTTTATGCAAATGAATTCTTTTTCTTTTAGATATCAGAATAAGTTAAGAAGTTTGCAAAGAAACTCATTTTCTTAAATAACTATGAAGAACTTTATAGTCGTACATATAATTTAAAAAATTTTGCAATACAAGTATTCTTTTTAATTACATAATATTAGAAATTATGCAAAAAGGATATTGGAATTATTAGTTAATGACTATGTAATTTTTTTTTTATCTAATACAATTTTTTTTTATTTAAATAACTTTTTAAATATTAATTAGTAGTTTGCTTTAGAAAAATATTAATCTTTATTTTTATAATTTTATTTACAAGATAATCAAGATTATAGTTTTTTTTAAAAATTTTTTTAATTAAATAAGTTTTATAATTTTAGCTCATAGAAATTATTACTTGAATTTTTATGTGAAACTAAGTTTCTTCTAGTATTTCATTAAATATCTTATTTTGATATAATATTTATTTTCTGATAATTTCATAAGGAAAAATTTAGTTTTAACAAGAGTTAAATTTTTGACATAAATATTTGAGGTATTTAATTAATTAAACTTTAAAACCACAGTGTACTTAATTCTATTTGTGATAATCTATAATTTTGTTTCGAAAAATGAAAATACTCTTTAAATAGATATCGTGAAGAATTTCAGTCGTTGGTTTGAATGAAGTTAAATTTTTGTTAATTTGAGGGGAGATAACTGATTAAGTTGAGGGTTGTGTTTAATAAACTTTCAAACGTATTATTTTTGTTTATTTTTGCATAAACATTACATATTTTTATATGTATAGGTTCCTATGGATCACTTAAATTATTATAATTTATCAATAGATTTAATTCTTTACTATTGCCATTCTATGATAACTGTTTCGAGTGATAAATTTCTTGTAACAAATGTGATCGAAAATTAAATTGCAAGAATCGCCTATTGGCAATTGTCTTTCTTGTTTGTATGTGAGTATTTATTTGTTAGGAATGGTTATGAATGAATGTTGAGAATTTTATATGAGAAAAAGATGTAATTTTTATGAATATGTGATAAAAGTGCATTTTTCATTGTTATTCAAGATTTTGTACATTATATGGTTGAGCAGAATTTTTTATATCACAATCAAGATTGTAAGAAATAAATTATTGTTAAAGTGGTGTATTGTAAAAATTTATCTTATTTTTCATTTCACAATACAATTACAATTTACACGTTTTTTTAAATATTTTTCTGAATGGAACAATATATAAATAATGTACAATAACAATGCTATAGAATAATTATCATCTGCAAAAGGATATTAGGTAGATAATAACTCTTGTTCTATTATGCTGCTAGCAAGGATATCGTATTTTCCTTTTTTTATTAAAAAAAATTTTGAATCCTAGTATATGAAAAATAATTCTTATTTGAACTTGTTGATCTTATTCTGTAGCATGTATTTTTTAGTTGATACTGTTAAAATTAAATTTTTAAAAGTTTCTTTAATAATAATTTTTTTTTAGAATGTATTTCGAAGCCACTTAAATATTCTATTTACCGAACATTAGCAAAAATTTCTGAAGAGCCATTTGTAGATTTTTCTTAAAGGAATTCATTATATAATATTGAAAATTTTGCTTCTGATACATTTACAAAATGTTGAATTAAAAACAAACTTAACTGCATGTTTCAATATTTTGAAGTAAATTTTTTTAACTATTACAACACACACACACACACACACATATTAGATATTTTTGAAATTTTTCCGTATTAAATGATTACATAAAATGTATAAAAATATTAAAAAGAAATGCTTTTCACTAATGAGTTTCGTAGTTCAAACAACCATATAATTCTTGTATCTTTTCTAGAATTGAATACACGCGATTCTTTTCAATTTTTTTCACATGCATATTATTTTTTTCAATCTGAAATATTTGGTGGAATACTGTTTCAATAGGATTGCAATAGAAATAGATGATATTTTCAAAAAAAAAAAAAAAAAAATCTTGCTTGTTTTGCATATATAATTCTATTTTCAAGCTTGAATTATGTGTTTCGACAATTATGTTAAGTAATAAACATGATTGAAATTGCATGGAATGTTACTTTCATCTGTTTTATTTACATTTTGTAAGATTAAGTCATACATTTGATGCTAATAACCAAGTGCCAATAATATAACCAAGAATATTTTGCGAAGATTGCCTATGGACTGTTAAATTTCGTGGGTCATATCTTCTGTTGGTGGGATGAAATTGGAGTCCTGTATTAAATGGATTATGAGATATTTTGGAAATAATAAGAGTGAGCCTTCAAAACAATTATAAAATAACTATGTAATGTATTTTTTAGTTGATACTACTCCATTGTCGTTAGTGTTCATGGTTTTTATTTATTTTTTATTTTAAGGAATCACACACACACACATTTGACTTATGTGCGTATAGTTTCGTATTTCCAATTTGAAACTTTACAATTCTTTTTTATGAGATTTTGATTTTATTCTAATTATTTATAAAAGATATAAAAATATGAATTGCAGTGTTTTTTATATTTTAATGCTATTTCTTAAAAATAAAACTTTGAACCTAAGTTAATTTCATTTATTTTTGTGAGAAAGTTTATTTTCGTTGAAGCACACATTTTTTCAAAAAGTCTCCACAGCCATTATAGCTTTCAAATTTTTTTTTTTTTTTTTTTTATACCCGTTAATGTAATTAGTAATCGGGAAATTGATTCGTTTCCCATAATTTAATAAGTTTTATTTAATGCAAATAATTAAACCTATTTTAAAAGATCTGTATCAAATAAAAATGTTAGGAAATAAAGTTTTAATGGTCACTAAATATTTTAACGGTTTACAAAATGGTTTGTATAATATTTTCTGTACAAGCTTTTATTTTTTCCATTGTTTTATAATATCTACACTATTGCACAAATATTGCGTTTTCGTTTAGAACTTATTTTATAGAATTGTTTAATGTTCAAATATTTACTTTTATTACTTTTTTTATTTACGAGGAGTTTTATAATATGCGTTTAATATTTTCAGTTTTATCCGAGAAACTTGAAATTTTCTAAAATTTCAAAAATATTTTTAATAAAATTGCTGCAATCCTATTTAGGATTCAAGTTCAAAATATTTGACTAAATATTGTGTGTGTGGGCGCAAGAAGTATTTCATTATGAGAGAGGATGGCGAAGATTAGTTATCAGATGAATTTAGAATTTTCTTTTGATGAGCTTGTGTGGAGTAGAAAAAGAAATTTCTAGTTTCTTTTTTTCTGCTCATTATTCTTGCTATTGTGATTTATAGCGAGCTTAAATTGAAGTTAGTTTGAAATATGTTTAATTTTACTTACATTCAAATTTTCAGAAATTTTGAAAGTTCAATAGCTGATAACAAAAAATAGTATTCTTATATCCCAATTTAATACGAATACTGTCGCTGATTTATAAATATTTAGATACCTGCTTTGCTTAAATGTGAAATTCACGTTGTAACAACAAAATTCATTAAAGGTATTTCTAATAAAATCTGAAGATTTTTTATTTTTTTTATTTTTCGTGCACTTTTTTATTTTTTTTTATTTTTACTTTTACAATATATTTTTTGCAACTGATATTAATAAGTATCTTACCAACAGTATCCATCGAAAAACGATGTATAACTTTAATGCGAGAAATTTTGACAAAAAATATTCGCTTAAAATAGTACCAGCTGATTGTTATGCTATTGGTTATAACAAAACAGTTTTAAATTAAGGGAGAATCGGCTGGGGAAAAAACAGTCATTTTTATGAAAGTTTAAAAGACATTTTTGATTCTCGTAGATTTTGTTTAATGAATTAATGTTATTTGCTGTCATATTTTACAAGCAATAACATGAAAACATTTTTGGACTGAGAAGAACACAAAGAATGTATTTTAATATTCATTTTTTAAGATAATGTTAATCTCTCTCTAGAATAATTTGTTGTTCAAAGTATAGGGAAAAATATAAATTAATTAGGGCTACAATGTTTTTTCTGTATAATGTACACTTGCTCACAAAAGTAAGTATGCAACTCATAATTTAAGTGAAAAAGATCTAGTTCTCAAATAAATATAAGAAAAATATTATTTTAGAAAGTTTTGTTTATAGCTTCTGATTCAAAAAGGAAAGAAGTCCCAAAGATCAATAGGTAAAATCAATGGTAAAAGACCTGCAACAGTGCAAAAAATCACTGAAAAGTTTCAGGTTGAGGGAAATACAAGCCAAGAACAGGACGACCGCTTATTTTTACGGATCGAGAAAGGTGAATTATTGTTGGAAATGTGAAAAAAATTCGAAGATTAACGCATCAAAATTGACAACTAATGTGAAAAAGATTTTTGCGAAGTAATGTAATCCTGAAACAATTCGCCTTGTGTTACAGAAGGCAGCATACCATGGTCGAAATATGCGAAGAAAATCATTTGTTAGCAAAGTGAATCGCAAAAAGAGAATAGATTTTGCAAAAGAAAATGTAAAGCAGGACAGAAATTTTTGGAATTCCGTCATTTTAAATTCCGTGAAAGTAAATTTAACATCCACGGGTCAGATGGACACCAAAAAGTTTGGAGGAAAGCAAATGCAGCTCTAGAACCAAAGAACATGAGAAGAACTGTAAAACACGATGGTGGTTCGATTATGGTTTGGGGTTGCATGAGAGCAACTGGAGTAGGAAATTTAGTTATAATCGACGTAATAATGAATCAATATAACTATTTGAATGTTTTAAAGAATAATCTAAGCTAAAGTGCTTCTAAATTGGGACTCGATAGATCCTTCACTTTCCAACAAGATAATGATCCTAAAAATACTGCTTGATTTGTTCGCGAATGGCTACTATATAACGTGCGAAAACAGCTAAAAAACCCACCACTGTCACCTGATCTTAATCCCATTGAACACTCATAGGATTATCTCGATCACCAAATTAGAAAGTAAGAGATCAAAACTAGGAATGATCTAAAAAAAGAGTCCTTTTGGAGGAGTTGCAGAATATACCATCTTTTGTCACTCAAAATTTAGTAAAATCAGTGCCATATAGATTGAGAGCTGTTTTAAAAAGCAAAGACAATCCAACAAATTACTAATTTTTTTCAATAATTGTGTAAAATTTGCAATCTTAATGTCTTTGTGTTTGTTTACATACTTACTTTTATGATGTAAATTACATCCTATTTTAAGTTAATCTTATCTTGTGCTAATTAAATATTTGTATTTTTGAATATTTTCTCCTTTTATAATTAAGCTCCATTTTGCTTTAATCGAAATAAATTGTTAATTTCAAAACTCTAATATTGTAGATCTGTTTTTTTCATAGGACATTATCACATACACTCTGCATACTTAATTTTGTGATTTAGTGTATATTTGTATGCTAAACTCATTTTCCTTTTTTTTTCCTAAAAAGTTGAGAAGAGTATAATGTTTTATCTACTGGTTTAATGATGCATTTGAGACTCATTTCCATTTGTCGCCTGATAAAAAAGTGTCAAATTATAATTTTTTAGATTCTTTTTTTACATTTACTTTCATATATATTGTTTTTCATGTGTATGAACTTTATTAAAAATTTTTCTGTTATAAACGGCTTCTGTGTTCATCTTCGTATTACATTATTATTCTTCACATTACTTTTGCGCTTATACTCAATTATCTGTTTCTGTTAAGAAATTATTTTTTTTCGATAATACACCAAAAATCCCGATTTTTCAATAAAATTTAACTATGAAATTTATAGAAGTTTTTCAATAATTATACAACTAATAAATAAAACAAGCACGTTCTCTCGACTTTTTTCGCAAACAATTTATAATATTGTAAACAATATAAAATTGCATCAATTAATAACTTCATACGATTTAATTTACTTTTTTTACTCCAAATTGTACTTTCAACCAAAAATCTTTAACTTCGATTATTTGCTAATTATGATAAGTATTAATTTAGTTTTTATTGAGGTTAGTTAAAATTTAAACTATTTTAACTTATTATGATAAGTTATGTCGATAATTTCTTGATAACAATTTTAATAAATTACTTTGATTCTTGAAGTTCTGTAATACTTTACTTAAAAAATTTTAAAAGTTAATAAATCCAATTACTAACATGTGTAAATTTTCGTATAAGCAGCAGAATCCTATTTTTAACAATATTTAAATGATATGTTAATAATAAAAGTAATAAAAAGCAAATTGCTTATGCATAGATCATTTCCTTCCAATCAGTTTCAGTCGACATAGACTCAAAGTAGGTCTATTTGTTTATTACAATCTGACATGTATTATGGCTTTCAAACTAATAAAAGATCATCTACTGGTAACCAACTATCTCATAACTACTTTCTAGGCGAAACTTTCCTCGGCATTTCAAAAGTTTCGTTAGTGTCTCAAGTATCACATACTTTTATTTACATCTGAAATTACTTGAGGGCCACTTAAACAAATACTGCTCTACATTTGTTAACTAGAATCATAAAAGGTAATATAAAAGATGATTGTATATGCTGTAAACTGAAGTAATCGTTCTATCCTTGATAACGCCAAGTGGTTAACATGAGTTTCTTGCTTTCAAAATGTTCCCTACGAGAATATCGTCTGCTGTTTTTATTATAAAGTATACAACACAAAAAAAGAGATTAGAAACTTTTCGATTGTATTCTAACTAATTGTTATAATGCTGAATTAAATTTGTGCCTCGAAATAATCACGCATCATTTTAGCAATCAAATATTTGTAAAATCCTAAGATTACACAGAATACAAAATAAAGTTACTAGACGAACGCAGCAAGTCTTTTCTCTCTTCTCCATTTAGCGATCGTCGAAATCATTGCATTATCAACTTCATTAGATTTTTATAATTGATAGATTCAAATAATGAAAGCAAAATTGTAAGAATTCAATAAAATAATAAGAATTTTTGAAATTTAAATAAAAACAGAGGAAAAATGTTAAATTCTGTAAAAATAATTATCTAAAATTTAATTGGAACAAATCGTTTACAAATTTTAAATTTTTATTTCAGGTTATATTATCAATATTTATATGGTTTGAAAAGCATTCCATATACAGCAAAACTAAATGAAAAATTAAAATTTTTCCATTTTTTTAAAAATTTAGAGATTATTTGAAATAAACGTTTGAAAAAAGCAATAAAAAGTTTGTACTCTCAAAATATGGTTATTTCATGTACCGATTTTCATTTGTATACATTTAACGAAAAAGATTTTGGGTAAAGTATAAAGGTGTATCAAATATGCCATGTTCAATTAAGTTGTAAAATAATTTAAGTTATTAAAGCAATATGACTAGATAAAAATTTTTATCAAAAATTTTCAGTCGTTTTTATGAATTAAATTCAGAAGAGGTATAATTGTATATCAACTAAAGAAAGATGTTAAAAAATAATTGTATTTTGTTATAGTTGCATGTCTTTGTTTTATTTATTTTTACATTTAGTTTTTGTGATGGATTGTATTGCAAATGTGCAACGTCGCACCGCATGATAACGCGACATCATGGTTTGGGGGGTCATTGCGTATGATTCCAGGTCACTTCTAGTTCGTATTCACGGCATTATGACAGCCCAATATTACGTGGATGATGTGCTGGGCCGTTGACACTCCGCTTCCTGTAGGGGGTGCCCAATAGCCTCTATCAGTAGGATAATACCAGCCCATACATTGCTTGCATCTGCCTAAATAACCTGCTTTCCTGATTACCGTACTCGTTAGATATCTCACCAATCGAACAGGTTTGGAATATAATTGGATGTCATTTGCAAACCGTGCCACTGCCTCCTTTAGAAGAGTACGGATGGCGTCCTGAGGAATGACTTTCCATTCCTAGTCAATGAGAGTACGGACGCCATCCGTACTCTCATTGACTCTGTACCTTGACGTGTTGCTTTGTGTATTGCCCCCCCCCATGGTGGTCATATAACCTACTGATCTGACCCTGTTCTTACTCATTATTATGCATATCATTTTGAAATACATATCACTTATTGTTTGTTGTTGTCTCTCTCTGTATGCCGAGTTTCGTCACTTTCTGGCAACAACTTCTTGATGTTGCATTTTCACTGTCGGGCAGCGTGTAACTAATTGTAACTAAAGAGTTTTTGTGACTCACTTGAACTCAAATAAATTATTCCTCCAATCAAACTGTTTTTAATAATTTCCTTTAACTTTGATGAATATATTATTTTTAATCCATTTATTTGAAAAACAACTTTTTTACTTTTCATTTAAAGGAAAATTTACTTATGTATGACAATAACAATGAACAAAATCTTAAGAATATTGATTTTACAAATGAATATTTAATATTATAGATTGAAAATTATTTGCAAAGTTTGAAAAAAGTTTTTAAATACTGGTTATATTATTAGTAATTGTATTATTTTAAATTTCTAAATAAATAAATTATATGGTTTATTTATAAAAAAAATCATATTATGTTGATTATCTTAGATGATTCCGTAGTGTTTTTGCTGAAATTTTATTGTTAATAAAAAAAGAACAGTTAAACTATATAAGGTAATATTTTATTGAAAATATAACATTTTTCATTTTACATGTAAGAGCAAATTATTAGGTACTATTTTTAAATATCTCTCTTCGGATATTATTAACGAGACTACAATTATATCCACAGTTTTTTTAAAATAATATTAAATGCTATATATATATATATATATATTATATATATATATATATATATATATATATAATTTGTACTCCTCACAGTTTAAATTCTGTCAGGGAATTTGTTTGAAGTTTTATTGAAAAACCTCAAGTGCAATAAATTATAGGAATCTGAGGGTTTTTTTTTAAATAATGACATGAATCATTGGAATTACATTTTATAACTAAAATTAAATTAAATTAAGCCAAACCAGACTCTTTTATATGTTTTTTTTTTAAATTTACAGTTCTACTCACTGTTTGTATGTGTGTTTATTAACTTAGATGTCATTTATAACTCTTTGGACCCACTGAACTGCTTATTAATTTTTTTTCTTTTTTACGAGGCCAAAACTTTAAGATTATAATACTGTCACAAATAAAGCATTTATTTATAATGTTACGATATTTAATGAATTGGTAATGAATTAAATTCCCGAGAGTTAGATTTTTTTTCGCATCAAGGCTATATTTAAAATAGATTCTTGAAATAAGAACTATTAACAGATCACGGTTGGCTCGATCGAGCAAAATTTTTTATCGAAATTTTGAAGAAAAAATTATTTTATTAGAAGATACGGATTTAACCTCTCTTATTGGTTTATTAATTTTTGAAAAGAAAATTTAATTGAAATCTCAATTGTTGAAGATTCCTGCTTTCATTTCTTTCTTGCAGTTAAATTTATCTTGCACAGTTTTTATTGCGGAAAAGTTTGAATATGGGTACATATTATTGTGCTTTCTTGAATGTTTGATAATAATAAATTAGATGAAAGTTATGATTTTAGTAATTGATGAAATATATTCTGATTTTGATAAAAAACGCTTAGTAAAATTTCTGTGTAAAAATATATAATGAATTTTTTACTCCCATTTTTTAAAATTTTAGTTATATATATTTCCTTTAAAAATAAAAATTTTTTATTGTGAAAATTATAATTTCCAAATTTTTGGTTGGAGTGTTAAATTTTTATAAGATGCATGATAAAAATATGATGCAGATAATTATGCCTAAATTTACTAAAATTATGTTGAAAGTTGTGAGTGTTTTACATATTCTTTGACATGTAATCCTTTTCCATGAAAAAAGAAAATAGTTTACACACAATTGAAACTTTTTACCTACTCTTATACTGCATTTCGTTTTAACTTTTTTTTAGTTTAGATTCATTATTTACAATTTTGAAAATAATTAGTGAAGTCCAATTTGTGTTCAACAAAAATTTAGAAAAAAGAACACTAATTTATTCAATTATATTGAGTAAGAGATTTTATTTTATTCATTTTAATAATATCTTAAAAAAGTTAAAATATTTGTTTTAAATATATATCACTATGCACTCAAATTCAAAAAAATCAATAAAAGAAAAAAGTTGGGAATTTAAATTTTGCTTATAGTTATAGAATTGATTTCAATATTTAATAATTTAATATTGAGACTAATTAATTCTGATATCATTTTGAATTCTTGATATTTAATTGCAAAAAATATATGATACTTTAATAATTCTTTATATAATCATATAAAATATGTTTTGCATATATATGCATCTTTAAACCATAAAGGTCAAATTAAACTGCTCCTCAAATTTATTAATTCTTTTACAGAGAGAGTTACTAATTTAAACAATTTTATGAAAAAGACTCTACTGTATTAAGTAATAATTTATGCAATGAAATATTTTATGTAAAAAAATTCTTTACGTTTTTTCTGTGATGCCTTGAAAAGGTTTTTGAAGAGATGAGAGAGAAAAATAATATAAAAGTATTTTTTAACGGTCTTAAGCTCTTTATGTGAACTCCGAATATTTGACATATGAAATTCTTTATTAATGAAAGATAGAAAAAGGTTCTATAATAATCTTAAAATACAAAAAAATGTTTTGGTAAATGTAAGCATCTCATTTATTTTTCAATAAAAGTACATTCTTTAGGAAAAAAAAATTATAGTACTTTTTACAGAAAATTTAGTTCATAATATGCTCTTATTACTGACATTTAATAGACTCATAACGCCTCTAACCAGAGATAAAAATAGTCATCCTAATAATGTGATTTAGATTTAAATATACAATCATAAATATAGGATAAAATAAAAAACAAACACAATAAAAAATTAGATAATACCATACATAGCATTAGTGTTTAATGAAAAATAAAATTTTTGAATGATAATGTTATTTAAATGCTTTGAAAATAAAACGCTGGCAAACATTTATCACTTCTACATTTCAAGGCATAAAAAAGCAAATAGATTCAAAATTATAAAGTTTCTCAAATTTATGACTCATTTTCAAAGCATATAAGCACATTATTTGATCCAAAATATCTAAATAATTGAAAATTGTTAAATTATCGATAATGTATTGAAAAGATTTCTCGGATTATATAATCATAATCAATTGTATTAAAAAAAATACCGCTTTTGAAAAAAATACTTAAAAATTGTTTGTGTGAAATTATGATAACTCGCTCTTTTGTCGTTGGTGAATAAAGATTCGTGACATCTTTTGGCTGTGGGTTATCCCGATTTATAAGCCAACTCTGGTTGGTGAGTATGGCCGTTGGAGTAACACATGACATCATTTTGAATTATAATTTTTTTCATATGTTTTTTAATTTGCTTGATGAACGCTCTTGTGTTCAATCATAAAAGGATTTTATCTCCTAAATGGTGTTTCATCAAATAAAGTTTTTTTGAGCCTCGCTCTTGTTTTTTTTGCAGTTAAAAAAAAAAAAAAAAAAAAAAAAAAAAACCATAAAATTTTTTAAAATTTTCTATTGAAGTGAGCTAAATTTGAAAAAGTATACCAAAGTGCCTTTAGATCCTTAAAATTACACCTAGAACATAAATGAAAATATAATTTGAATTTTGAAATTATTATTTAAATAAATTATACCTACACAAATTTTAAATTATGTTTAGAAAATGTTGCATCATAAGAAATATAAATACATGATTCTCCTTCATATTAAGTACATTTTCATATGACAAAAACAAAAATGTCGGACACTATTTAATTATAATTAGATGTGATGCTTCATATTTCCTTAATTGCTCTGTTTAAAATGTTTTAATAATTGTGCTTTTTTGTAAAAAAAAAGTGAAAAATTATATATTATTTCAATGTATTTACATTAATTTCGACTATGCCAGATTAAATATTTTTGTTTCAATAAATGTTTAGAATCTTTTTGCCATTTCAAACAAATTACAAAATAAGATTCGTTTTGTAATATGAAGGGATATTTTTAATGAACATGCGATGAGAAATCAACAATTACAGAAAACTATTTTCTCATTCTTCTGTTTCACTAAAACCCATTGATATTAAATCAGAATATTCAGTAGTTTAGAAAATCCGCAGATTAATAGTGCACTTGTGGTTGTTTTCTGTTTTTGTATTATTTTTAAACTTAAACTGCACATTTATTTAGAAGTGTATCGTATCAAGCAACAATTCTGTATTCAATGAAATCTATCCCTCTCCTTCTAGTCAAATTGTTGTGAATTAATTATCTTGCAAATAATATTATTATTGCTGCGTAGGATATGATGGCGTTTTGTCTTTAGTACAGCACATTTTAATTATATAAATGAACTGATTTATAATATTTCAAAATAAAAAAAAATGCAAATGAAGTATATAAATATATTTTATATACTTCATTTTATAATTAAGATTATTTTAAATATTTTTAAAATAATCTTAATATTTAAAATAAAGATTATTTTAAATATTTTTATTTACAGAATTTTACAGATTCGGGTAAAAATATTTCAAGTTTTGTATTACTCCTCAAAATTAATCTTGTATTTTTCTTATCTTATTTTTTAGAGTACACTATAACAATATTTTTATATTATTTATATTTTTGATTAAATTGTTAGTCCATTCAATGTCTTCATTTTTGCATTAGCATGATGAAAATGCATGGAAAGATAAAATATTGTTGTAATTTATGTTCATACATTAATTTTAAGAAGAAGAAACATATTTAGAAAAATTATTTATTATTTTATGTTTTTAAAAACGGAAGCGCCTTTTTCATATTGTTTATCTTGTACTCATTTTCCAAGTAATTTTCTAAAAAAAAGCAATAGATGTGTTTTTTTATGATCTATTGTTTAGTTAGAAATATTAGTAAAAAATGTTTGTTAATATGATAAATTAAGTAAAAAAGTGATAAAAGATAGGCTCCTATTTTTTCTTTTTCTTGTTCTTTTAATTAAAATATGTTTTTCCTCATCTGCATTTTTTTTATGAGAACTCTAATTAGCAACTTATTATAGAACTTTCGCTAAAAAAAAAAAAAAAAAAAAAACTTCAGCAAAAATATTTTTATTTACGAAGAATAATCTAGAAATGCGTTTTCAGTAATCTTACTGATTATAATTTACTGAAAGCACATTTCATACTGTACAAGATTTAACGAAATGTGTGTGTGTGTCACTGTAAATCTTATATATTATAGAATATTTTTGGGAAAATATTTTACATTCTTAGAAAAATCAGTATTTGATGTAATTATAATCACAATAAATTAAAATTTTTTTAAATATAATTATTTTTAATATATAATTAATTATTTTAACTATACAATTATGCTAAAACTGCATATAAGTTTCAAAAACTCAATCTGTTAAAATTTCCTTATCTAATATATTTCAAATATAAATAAAAAATTTAAGTCATTAAATTCATTTAAAATAGTTAAGCTTTTGACTTTTTTGTACAATAGATTTTCTTATAGAATTTCACAATGAAAAAGAATAAGGTATAGGTAGAAATTATGAAGTTTTTATTTTTAAAAATATTATTGAAATTTGTGTAATAAAAGATAATTAAATTTTTTTAATATTAATTAAAATGAATACATTGTAGTTGTAATAAAAATTAATTTATTAATTTCAATAATTTTTAAGACTTTGCTTGAAAAGGGAAAAGAACTGAAAATAAATATCTATAAAAATATTTATTTTTAGATCAATTGAATATTTTTGAAGAATGTATGCTTATAAAATTTTTAATGTAAGAAAGATATTTCTCTTCATGTTTTAAAGGATATTTTCTTTTCTGAATAGAGGATATTAAAAATTTAATTAAGTTTCTTTTAGTAACCATAAAGAGTTATGATCAGAAATCAGCTAAGTTTCATTTGATGACGAAAGTAACGTCAATATTTTCAGAGCATACTAAATTCTGTATTGTGAGGATAGTTGCAAATATTTGTCATGCAGAGTGATTTTTTTTTTTATAAAAAATTTACTGATTCATTTAGTTGAAATGCTTTTTTTAAGCTTTGATATTTAAATTAGTGCTCTCTTGCTTTTCATTCCCAGAAATAATTGCCTATATTTAAGAATTGTTTCAATAAATAAATAATTAATTAAAATGTCACAACCCTTAAAATGTTTATAAAATATTTTTAGATAGACCTGTGTATACTTATATTATAAAAAACCTATTCACACACATAACAACGTCTATTGACATTAGGTTTTTAAAATTATTCTGGATAATAAACAAATCATTCTAAGCTATAATTTATGTAAAAAAATTAATTTATCTTTATTCTTACGGATGACACATATTAGTGATGAAGTATACAAGTTTATGATCAGAAAACCCTTTTAAATATTTTTATTGATTTGTTCGAAAGTTTTATATTAAAATTGTTTACAAATGAAACACGTAAAAATGTTATATAAGTATTTGTTTCCTAAAAATTTAAATTTAAATGATTATGAAATTTTATCATGACGTAATAGATATTAGTTTTCTTGAATGAAAAGTATAAAAGGAAGGTATATATATATATATATATATATATATATATATATATATATATATATATATATATATATATATATATATATATATATTTATATATATATATATATATATATTTATATATATATAATATATATATATATATAGTATTGATTTGATGTAAGCAATAGTATAATTCAGGTGGTCACCAACACAGGTACCATTATATCATTAAAATTGAGACACAAAATAGAAAAAAAATTTTATTTTTAAATATTTGACTTTTTGACGGCATTGTTATGATTTAATTTAAATATCGTAATTGTTTCCTTCAATAACAAAAATTGAAAGTTTTTTATAATATTTATGTATTTTAAGAATATAATAATGGTTTAGTTTTGCTTAAAAATATTAAACTTTCTACACAGAAGACAATGAATCATTAATTTCAGACTGAAAAACGAAATTAATTTCTTAAACATTTGATTTTTTTAAATGAAATTCTTTATAATTAGATATTTTTTCTTATTATAAAATTTTCTGTATAAGACATTTAAATTTTTTTGAAAATGTGTCTTTATTTAGACACATTTTTTGGCAAGTCTTTTTCGTAAGGGT
>CM057814.1:74537154-74709654 GCA_030067965.1 Latrodectus elegans
TTGGATTAATTTATCATATTTAAAGCAATTTTAATATCGATAAAAAGTGAAGGCCTCATTACAGTCAAAAATTATGAAGAAATCCTTTTATTTCGATTGCTTTTTTCATCAGTTCAATATATCTAATCAGGCGACAGTTTTAAATGGCATACATATTGAATCAAGTAGATATTGATGCATTTAATGTAATGTATTGGATTTCTAAATTATGTTCTTTTAAGCGAAATTTCAATTTACTTTATGTGAACTTTAACATATTTATTTAAATTAAAAGGTGCTTATATTAAAAAAGCTTAATTTTTTTTAAATACTAAAGAGGGAATATTACAAAGTTCTCTTTCTAGTTTTACATCAGCATCTAGAGAAATACGTTCTATTTCTCTTTATCTCTACTTATAACTATTTCTAAGAACTATAACCTTCTTAGGTATCTTAGAGAATAATTTTGTTAATCAAAATTATGTGATAGTTATAAAAAAATGGCTTATTATATAAAGTCTTTCTTTTTTTATTTTAACGAAATAATTGAATAAATACCGAAAAAAGCATCTATTTCCTGACACTATTAAAAATATTCTTCTATCTTAATATTATCTTATTAGATTTATCTTAATTCTTTTTGATATTGATTTCAGACTCATCGAAGATTAATGCCAGTAAAATAATTTATTAAAATCAAAAATAGAATATTATTGATTTATTTTCATTCTTTTCATTTTTATATTCCTTATTCTTTATCATTTGATTTTTTAGAGAACATTTGCATTTTTATCCTGTGATTCTAGTATAGAAATATAAAAAATATATTTAATATTTATGCATCTCAAAAAATAATCAAACACAAAGTTTTCAAAGTTTGTGGTGGTTTAGTTTTGATTGTTGGCCGTGCCTTTATAACCAGAATGTAGATTCACTGGTTAAAAATTATTCAAATTGATTTCAAGTAAAATTGATCTGAAAATTCCCTAACATATAGTTTTTTAAATGATAATTTTTGCATTAAATTTTAATAAACGTTTGCATTTATTAAGCTGAGTTTGTGACTGAGCAGTTAAGGGCTATGATATTCTGTTCTTTTGTTTGAGGACTAAGTTTATAGATCAAATTTGTAGTGGCTTAGAATGCACTTAAAATTCTGAGTTCACTTATGCAAGAAATAACCTTAGTGTGCTACACAAAATATACCATTTTTTAATTTCTTTAGCGTGTCATCAATTATTTCAAAAAATTATTTTGTAGTTGATTTTTTTATAGCTTCATGATAAATAAAAACATTCCATTAAAAAGAAACCCTATTCTATTATTGGTTTTTTAAAAGTATCGTTGAAATGATGATGAAAAATTTTCAAACACGATCTGATTGTACCAGTTCATCTCCATTTTTGCAAGAGAGATTTGAAATCAAATACACGGAGAAGAGGAAAAGGGAAACTCTGAAATTTTAACACATGAAAACAAATATTGTAACGAAACTAATTTAAAACTCATTGTATTTATTAAGTAATTCCAGTTTTAATTTATAAATTATATATTTCCTTTTAAAAATTCCGAACTATTTTGATCTTATTAATATTTTGATTTAATGATTCAAACAAATGATTAAAACATTTAATTTTTCTCTTTTGAAATTAATAGAAGTGCAAAAAATAATGTGTAACATTTTACTTATCAATCCTTATATATATATATAATAGATATATTACTTTATATGTGACTTTCATTTATGATATTCTGAATTAAATGAACCTTCATGTTTTAAAGATATCAATAGAAATAAAATTGGTAATTTTTTCAACGCTTTTTCTTTTATAAGGTATATTGTTTATATATTTTGTATATTACTTATTATAAGCAATTTACTACAGTTGATAATACTTTTAGATTTTATTCATTGTGTAACAATAAAATGAAAGAGTAACTACTCATTTTTGTTACAAAATGGAATTCTTTTGTAGGAAGTAATTTTAGAACTTGGGAAGAATTCAAAATATAAAACGCAAATGCCCTATTTTCTAATGCTTTTTTAAAAGGGACAACTTCAGAAAATTTCAATAAAATCCTTGCATGCTTCGATTTATTGTAAAAGAAGCAACTTTAGATATAAAAATCTATCATTGCATTGTGTTTTATTGAAAAATCAATATTCTCTTATACATTTATTTTTGTATTTTATTGATCATTTCCCATTTGACTGAAATATTCATAAGTATAAGTTTTCTGTTGCTGTTCTTTTTACATTTCGTTAAATTGTTATGATGGCTTATTTCAGTCTTATAAACTGGTATAAGAGTCGTAAACGAGTTTATTTTATATGAGTCGGTTGTATTCCCCAATTATTTTCATAACTTTGTATTCAAACTCAAGCAATAAGTTTTTGTTCATTTTTTATGAAAAGAAAAGCATTTATAACAGCTCAAGTATGTTGTAAATAGGATTGGAATAAAACAAGTCTTAGCAAAAAAATATATTAATCTGGTTTGGTTTGTTTGTCGCTCAACGGTCATTTTTTGCACAAGAGGGCTAATAAGACCGGGACCTATGGTTTAAAGTGGATTCCGAACTACTACAAACATGCCCAAGGTGGGAATCGAACCCACGAACAGTTGAACCAAAAGCAAGGCTAACCATTCGGCTGTTAGCTTGGCTATATTAATCTGAAACACGTTTTCTGTATTACTTATAACGGATGATTATTGACAAAAAATCATGCAAAAATAAGCCATATTAATTAAGTTCTACAAAGTATATTTTAATAGAATGATTAATGTTAAATAATTTTTCACTGATTGATATTCGGTTTGGTGTTAAAATATTAAGAAAAATATTTCAGAAAATTCGCAGGAAAACACCGTTATTCTAAATTTTGAGAATTTGACATTTTGTTCAAAATAAAGGTTGTCTTGACAGTAGATTTCTATTGTTAAATTTAAAGCAATAAATAATAATATTTCTTTCAACTAATGCTGTTTTCTCTCGCTGAGAATATATTGTTATTCATCATTTTTAATTTGTTTCCGAAGCTGCTGTACTTATATATGTAATAAAAATACTCGGGCTATTAAAACATATATTTTTTATTTCATTTTGCATGATTTAAATGTAGTAAAATTGTTGGTACATTTCTTTAATACAAATTTTCCAAAATTTTTTAAGCAACAAAAATAAATTTTCATATATGCTCATGAAAATTATCTTTAAAGTGATTCAATATATATATATCTATATATATATATATATATATATATATATATATATATATATATATATATATATATATATATATATTAATATATATCTTAAACTTATATCTGTATTATCAGTTTAATGGAACATTGTTGGGAAATAGGTAGAAGGAATTCTTGGCGAAACGCTCGAAAGCGCTCCGTTGAGTCAATCGAATGGTGTAAAACCTCATTCAAGATCCATGCTTTTCTCAAGGGATTTAAATCCAGGCCAAATATATGAAATAAATCATAAAAAACTTCAACCTATGAACTACAAAAGAAGCAAGACACTCAAAGGTTTTTACATTTTGAAAATCTGCAAAAAATCCTTTTATTTTCGAAACACTCGAAATTCACCTATACAATTTGTTCAAAAAACTTTCACATAATAATAAAATTCCCCAAAAGTACAACTGTGAGAGTTCATGAACTGTTGTTTTTTTCAGAAACATAAGACTCAAATAAGAATCGCAATTTGCAGTATATGCTTTCAGTAATTATTCCGACAAAATTTAAGAAATATTATCAGAATATTACTTAAGAACATTCCGTTATTCTACAACATACGCTTACAAGCAGATGGCGCTATTTGGTGATGTCACAAAATTAAGCAATTCACCAGAGTATTTCGATGAAACCAAAACTATGGTTTTATTGCCGACAAAAAATTACCAATCCAAACCACGATCTATTCGGATCTTTTATTTTCTTGTGGTAGCTCGAAACGAAACATTGGAAGGGACGCAATGCAGTTCCATAAATTTTAGTTCTGGTACTGAAATTTCTTGATAGATGCTCAAGAATAACTAGTCTACGTCTTGACACTTGTAAATGTTCCTCATGGGACCATAAAATATCGTAAAGCTGATGTGGCGCCTGGAAAACTAGTTACTTTTACACACTTCTGGATTGTTACGAGCTACATATTTCTTTTTCTTCTAAATTAGAATTCTGCGATAACGTTATGATTTAGTAGTGTATACAGCGGAAAGGATAAAAAAAAATTGTAGAATATTATATTCAACAACACAGAGTATCATGAATAATGGTGTATTAAATAATTAAGTCAATCAATTTTGTTTTACATTAATTTGAAAATGTGATTACTGTTTTGAAGTTGGTTGAAAAAGAAATAAAATCTTAATTGGAGTTGTTTTCATAAATTAAAAAAAATGTATATTTGGGCAATACCCTTAGTGATGTACAAGATTATGAAATTTTATCCTTTATGGGAGTTATTGAATGCAAACTATTTAAATTATGACAAATGATACAATTTACTTTAGTTCATAATTTAAGTAAAAATTACCACAAAATTAGGACGCATACTATTTAATTTGTAACAAATGGTAATTTAATTTATCCTAGTTTACAATTTAAGTAAAACATTGTCACAAAATAAGGACGCATACTATTTAATTTGTGACAAATGGTAATTTAATTTATCCTAGTTCACAATTTAAGTAAAAAATTACCACAAAATAAGGACGCATACTATTTAATTTGTGACAAATGATAATTTAATTTATCCTAGTTCACAATTTAAGTAAAACATTACCACAAAATAAGGACGCATACTATTTAATTTGTGACAATTGGTAATTTAATTTATCTTAGTTCACAATTTAAGTAAAAAAATTACTACAAAATAAGGAGAGATCTGAATGACATCTGAGTGCTCCTTTAATGTTAAATTCTCTTGAATATTACATAAATGTTACATCTTTGTGGAATACATTATCACTTACGTGTTTATTTATGAAGAAGGCAACATGCAGCAATTTAAACGTAATAATGTATTTTAGTTAAAAGGGATTCCTTGATACTTGCTAAATAAAGTTTTTTAACTAGCATTATTGATTGTTTAATAAAATGCTTTCTTTCATTTCTTTTGTGGTCTCTTTTGATATTTTATGTTAGACAAAAGTTAAATGATAATTTTTTTTGTCTGTAAATAATAATCACGTATCACACACATATATATTTATTATCATTTATTGCTCATTTACATCAACTGAATATTTCTTGTAAATTTCTCGGTTGTGAGAGAGAATTTATAATAAATATTCTAGTATATAGAATATCTATCATGAGCCTCACTTTAAAGCATTAAACATAATTTCAAATAAAATTAAATTTGGATATCAGTCCTTTTAAGAAGTTACATATTTTCAATGAAAAAAGGACAAAACCTTGACCATCAAATCTATAAATAAGTGTATCGATTAAGTTGGGGTATAATAAATTATTTTTAGTAGAAATACTTAAGGATAATTTATCATATTATTATAATTACATTATTATAATCGTACATAATGTTTATAATAATGTAATTATTAGGTTATGATTTATTTTTAATGAAAAAAATTTACATATTAGAAATTTCTGGTGTTTAGAGCATTCAATACTTTGTTATTGAAGAATATTTTTACACAAAAATAGAATGGAATACTTTTATTATCTATAACATTTGTTTCAAATTATTGAATAATTTTTGTTTAACTCACCTACATGAATATTTTTCATCAAATCTTCGAATAAACATTATGTAACTTAAGCCAATTTATATAAAATTAAATTATATTTTATTTTGAAAAATATAAAAAACGAGTGCAAATATTTTTCTAATTTATTATATTTCCCCCGTTTTATTACTTATTATATACTTGAAAGAAGGGCAAAACTCATTGAATTTTTAAAACAGACAACTTGAACATTTCATTTGCATAGTTTCCATTGCATTGATTTAGTATATGCAAATAAGGAAGATAAGAAATAGTTGAAATAAATTTAATATGTTACTTTCTAAACTTTTAAATATTTATTACTTATTTTAATGAAAAAAACTATTAAAATATTAATTATTCGGTTATTTCAAGGATAATTTTTTAACTTTTAATTACAATAAAAAGAGTGGAGATTTGACGCATTTAGTATTTAATTTTATTTATTAGGAAAAATGTTTTATTTATTTAAGCATTTTTAGTCAATGTTTTATTTATATTACGTGAATTACCAGAAATTGATAAATTATTAAAATTTTTATTCATAATTAACAAAAATGACATTTATCTGTAAAATAAAAATTTTTTCATACCTAGTTACTTAAAAATTTTGTAACGAAAGCAAAATTTAGACACATTTTGTATTGTTTCCCTAATATTATAAAAGTATTACATTAATTGATATGTAACTTCCAATATGTAATGTTTTTCACTTGAAAGTATAAAATTAAAGCAGATAATTTATTAAAAAATTTAAAGCTAGAAACAAATAAATTCGTTTAAGCAAAATTTCATGAATAGGAAATAGAAAAATACTATTGATTATTATAGTTGATTAAATATAGTATCGAGAACTTGTCATAGATTTATATTATATTTTTATGAAGAAGAGAGAGAGAGAGAGAGAAAGAGACATTCATATTTTTTTGTATATTAATACATTCGTTTGAAAGTAACCTGAAATTTAATTGAGAAAATTTTTATGCATTTAATTTGAAATCTGTTAACTATCCTATTTATCACAGATTTAAAACTGAAGGATTGAATTAAGAAAAATTATAATAAATCGATTTTAATGATTTGTAATTATATTACTTTACTCTGTACTTGCTACTAATTTGAAATATTATACTATATTATTTCATAATTTGATATCGAACTTTTTATGCTCATAAAATATTTTTTTCAAAAACAATGTAGTAAATAAATAAGTAAATGTTTTTCAAAATCAGTGACAGAAATAAAAATTCACATGCAGAAAAGACATTCATATTATTCCAAAAATCTATTCAATTATTAAATATTTTCAACTGAGTAAACATAGTAATCTAGGAATTTGCATAATTGGTGCATTTCTAATGTTTTTAGATTATCTTGAAGATTATTTTTGGTATTTCAAGTGTTGCTGAAATATTTCCTTAATCATGCATTCGAGATTTTGATTTGAAAAATCTTTGTACAACACATTGTTTTTCATTTTGTACTGAATAAAATTTCTCATATGAATATATATTTCACAATATATGTATTTTAAAATTTTCCGACACAATAAAACGTTTTATTGAAAAATATTTAAACATATTTTTAGTGAAGAATATACTTTAAGAATAATTAGATAATCCTTTATTGAAATTTCATACAACAATTTTAATCAAATAAAATTTCAAATCAGTTCAATCATTTCTATGAAATGAAATGCATTGTTCATAAGTATCGACTTCCCTTCTCGTTTAAGATCTATTGAATGAAATTTGAAGCTGGTTTCGCTTGATGGTAGTGCTTCACGTTCCCAAAGCTCGGGTCCCAGATTCAATTCTCGGGCTGGGAAAGGTCACCTCAGCTTTTCCTCCCTTTAATGGGTTAATAAAGTTGAGCACCAATCATGCTTGAGAACTGAAATAGGGTGTTAGGCTGACCCCTTAACCGGTGCATACACTTTGCACCCCAGAGTGCTCGGTCATGATAGCAGTAGAGTAGTCCTTGTCCCAATACAAGTTGTCGTGACACTGAGTTATGGAATCTAATTTAACAATACTTAACGTATTAGAAATCTATTAAGAACTTTTGATGAAGTATTTAAAATGTAGTTATTGTATTGTTCTGAAACAAACATTTTTTAAATTTTACCGAGGCTGAAAAACTAGGTTTTGCTGCATTTGACATCATTCTAGTAGTTTAAGCTGTATACACATTTCAATGTCAATATTTTCTGATATGAAAATTGCTATTTATTTTAATGTTATTTTATTTGAGGAAAATTAGAAAACTGTGTCAACTATTTTATTTTTAAGTAGCTTTATTACTTTTATGACCAACAAAGGGAAATGACTTATCTTTAACTTTTATTATTCTACAGGAGTTTAGAGCTATCATAATATGTAATGTTTCCCTTGAATTTAAGTTTTTAATCCAAAGTTTCTTGAGAGAGGATCAAAAATAATTTGCCTAGCTATCAGTGTTTTTTATTAAAAAAATTATAATTTTTTGGTGAAACTGTTTATACAATATTTGAAATTTATAAATGTTTATCTACGTTTTCTCATTATCAGAAGTTGTTCAGTTATCATAAATTAATTCGTCGTAGATTGGAATTTAGTTATAACGAATTTGAGGAACAAATTACTGATGGAAATACTTTAAAATAAGTAAATAAATTTTAATTAATTTGATTAAAAATTATTATACTAATTTACTTTATTAAAATTTATATAGTAAATTATTTAAGCATTTAATTGTTTGAGCTTTAATGTTTAATGAATTGCATTAAAAATACAAGTAGGTTTCAAATACATCTGGTTATAAAATATTTAATAAAAACAGTAAAAGTAAGAAAATATTTCATGTGTATGCACCATTTTTTTTTATTCAAATAAGTTTTCTTGAGAAACTTAATTCAATAATAAAAAAATGATTATAAAATATTATAATAATAAGCTTATTCATATCCTATATAATTTAATGTTTGATAATAACATGTAACATTTATTGAATTTAAAAATAGAAATTTTCTGCATTTAAATGATATAAACAAATCATATTACTATATATATATATATATTGCTTCTTGTCTAAATCATTTTAATAGTTCCCCTTAATTATCCTGCTCGAAGGCTTTCAATTTATATTAATGATCGATGGATGACGAATAAAATGCCGCAATTATAATCATCACATAATAAATAGAAATATTTTTAGTGTTAAGTTAGATATATATGATATAATTACATACCTCAGGTTAAGGATTAAAAATATTTTAATAAGTTTTCCATCGGTATCACTAAGTGCGTTTTAAAAAGTACTAATGAATGCATCCCCTTTAAATAATCCTTATTGGAGAAAGTTACTGTAATTGTTTTATTGCATAATCATTTATTTTATTTAAATAGGTAGTAAAACACTGATATCATTTGGTTCAATAATGAAATTCTTATCCATAGCTTATTAATTTGTTAATGAACATTGACTGCAAAACAATTTTGATTGGAAAAATTAAGTGCAGAAATAGCATACGAATTTTTAAAATCATGTAATTTTCTTTATTCTTGAATCAAAAGATTGATATCTATGCTTGTTTATCAAATGCAAGCGTGTTTAGATGATAACGTGGACTAAAAAGAGATTATTTGCCTTTTAATAAAATAATGCTTCATTTCAGGAATTTATTAAAACATGTAGGATCATAAATGTTTAATTCAAGAAAAAAAAAAAAAAAAAAAAAGAAATGCTTAGAATCATTCTAGAAAATTTACATAATTTTGACCTTTATATTATCGTACGATACAAATACGAAATGGAAAAGAAAATTCGACTCATTTTTTTTTTAACGAATTAAAAAGCTTTTTCAGTTCCTCTTCATCCTCCATTTTGTTTATTCCCATTTTTTTCATATCTTATCCAAACAAAATTTTCTTTCACATTTTTAAAAAAAATTCTTCAAAGAATTAGATTTTCAACCCCGTGAAAGTTTCTTGATGAATGACAGAATGGGAGATGACAATATAGTCAATAAAAAAGAAACTAATTACGAAATTAACTGAGAAAAAAAATTATTATTCTATTTTAGTTTTTCTGTTTACATAATAAAATAGTGTTTATCATAATAAGAAAGGAATTATTAGAGGCTTTACACAGTGATGTTCTAAATTTATCATAGACTGTTAAATAAGTATATTTGCGACATGCTCTCTTAAAATTTTACTTAAGAATATAAATCGCAAATATACTTATTGCTATGTAAAATATCTATCCAAAAGATATAAGCACATCTTCCGTTGTAACAACACTCGTTATGACTGAATATAGGACCTTCCATACTGAAGAACATTGTGTGTTAGCACTAGTTCACTATCAGTTCAGTTAATCATTTGCTCAAAATTACTTAACGTACATTTGCAACAATCTCCCTTATAACACGGTACCCCTTATAACGCGATTTTATGCCTCTCTTATAACACGTGTTTTCCCCCAATATAACGCATTGATTCCTGAACGTTATATTTCTGAATAGTGAAATTTATAGGGAATTGTACAGTTCACAATAAATTTTACATACGTTTGCAGCACATTGCATCAATTATGTTCTTATAAAGTAAAATTAAATAATGATATGGCAGTAGAACGTTATTCTAGATAGCTCCTACTGCGAATAAACATGAAATAAAACTGTTTTTAGAACTGTTTGATTTATTTGAAATTAACTGTTTTTTAGTCACATTTGTTAAAGTTTTTTTTTTTAAATTTGATTTTAATAAAATTCTCACATTTCGCGTTCATAACATAGTTTTTCCTTAATATTCGATTTAAGCCCCCTTTAACGAGGAAAGTTAAATGGAAATTATTTGTACATAACGCGTTAAACGAGGTCATACGAGTGAGTTTTACGATGGATGCTCGTTCAACGTGTTTTTCTATAAGAGTTCCTATAAAATCAGTTAATATAAAGTGTTATAGAGGGATTTCTGCATTTAATAAAAATTGCTGAACTGAAACATATTTGTGGTTGTTTGGTATAATGAAGTATTTTAACTTGTTGAAAATTATCTTTCGAATTATTTTATTTTATCCGGCCAGCATGTCTAGTGGTCAGCGTGCCTGACTACGTATTGGAAGGTCCTGGGTTCGAATCCCGGTTCAGGCATGGATGTACTTTCTCTCTCTATCCCGTCTTTGTCCTTTCCTTGTGTGTGTGAATGAAGTATGAATGATGCTTACCCTATAAAAACGGGTCCCCTATAGCATGTGTGTGGGTGCGATGGTGGCCCACCCCCTGTGGTACACCTGGGGAAACGCCTCGGCGGCTAAGAAGTCGCTATTTTTAGCCAGTTCCTTGGGTATCAGGGAACAATAGATTAATAGGCTATGTTGCAGTTGTAACTGTCTACAATCTGCCAGTGGGAAAAAAATTATTTTATTTTATGTTTATTGCAGTATTTTATTTTACAGCCATTTTAAGAAATGAGAAATAAAAAGAAACTGGTAATGAAAATATGTACTTGTATTTGTAAAGCTTATAACATTTAGAAACAATTACAATGAAACTAAAGTTAATACATCAACGAATAGTAATGTATAAATAAATGCTATATTTTCTAGGTAAAATATAAATTGTCAGAAATCAATATTTATTGTAGCTGCTACATGCTTCAATAAGTGTTGCAATATGATGGGGCATGGTGTCAAATATATTTTGAATAACTTCCCTGAAAAGTGCATTCTATATTCTTCCTATGCATATTTAATTTCATCTGTACAATTTGCAGAATAAGCGTCATGAGCAATAATATCTCATATATTTTAAATACCTGACATATCTAACAAATAAGCAGGTCTAGGAGAGTGCTATTTGTATTCTGTTCAAAATACGTTTCGAATATACTTTACAATTTTGGATATTACCTTGTTGAAAGATAAATCCAGAAGTACCTTAAAGGAAAGGAATGACTTCGGTACTTTACTAATGCACCGATGCTGTAAAGATTATCCTTAATTAACAATAGTTTAGATCATGCATTTGTGTAGCTATGATAGGAATTTGCACTCTAGACCATAATTCTGGTGTTTATCCTCTAAGACATTTGATAATACACTCAGGGAATTGAATATTCGTCAGCATTGGATGAAAAAAAAAAAATAGTCATCATAGTACTGCTCGTTCATACGTTTTATCAGGAAAAATAATTTGTCTTCAAAATGTATGCCAGTTTCTGTTTTCATGATATATGCTCAATGATATGTCAATGATTTCGCTATAATGAAGGATCCTATATAAAGAAATAACTGTATCCAAAGAGTAGGCGTCGACAAATAGACGAAACAGACAGTGATATTACCTATAGCTGTAAATTAACATTCTGTATAGAGTATTAATGAAATTGTATAATCTAGCAAAATTATGCGAACCATATGTCTATCATCGAGCAGTCATGTCACCTTTGGATATCGAATTCTGATTTGTCTGTGCTCCACTTTTCATCCGTTGACTGCTTTCAACTCACATGGCCATGTTTCTATTAAATAGCACACTATCTGCCATTATATGTAACAAGAAATGCACAGTAAAAAACCTTTCCTTTTTAAAGGCCCATATTTCTTTATCATTGAATCTCCATAAGTTTTTTTAAATTGTCTTCTTCTTTCGCCGACGAGGTATAGTTATGTTATAGCAGAGAACCATAGAATTTTTAATCATCTGTTACAGTCCTTTATTTATGAGGTTTCAGCAGCAGTTTAAAGGGGTCTTCTCTGCTTAATTACTCAAAAGGTATCTTTTCCTCTGAATTTTGTATGCTTTTCCCTAATAAAATATCGATTTTTTAATTCGTATATTGTATTACATTATATTAGCGGGTATATATACCTTTATTTACCCCCGGCCGCCGAGCTGGCAGCCGAATGGTTAGCGCTCTGGCATTCTGTTCAACAGTTCATGGGTTCGGCCATAAGGTGCAAAAAATGACCGTTGAGCGCGAAACAAACCAAACCAATTACCCCCGGCCATTAGTTTGCGTGGAAAAATTGCAGTTTAGAAGGAAAAATGATTACTATTTTTATAGATATTTACTATTTACTTATCTTCATTAAAATACTACTAAGCAGCACGAAATGAAGACATGTTTTAGTCACAAAAATAAATAAATGATTTGTGAGTAGTGGTTGAAAAGTTTCCCTTTTGTTACGAATTCATTACATATTTGAATTGGGACTACTTTCACCAGCTTTCCTATGTTACTCCGATTGATAGCGTATTAGCAAGATCAAAATCTCGTTTGCAATTTTGGGTAAATGAAATATTTTTAGCAAAAAAAAAAAAAAAAAAAAAAATGAAAATGCTATTTTTTTTAAAGAAAACTGCATTGTGATCATGTTGAGAATAAGGGAATCCGATATAATGCATATTTTGCTTCTGTGCTGGTTACATATTGAGGAAATTTAAAAAAAAAATACACACACACAGAGGGCCAAAAAAAATGTTTTTTTTTGGAAATGCAAAGATAAAAAAGTATGGGTTGAGGTGTAAGTAATTTTATAGTGAATTCAAATCAGCTTTTTGATTATAGTTTAAATTGATTACAAACACTCTAATAAAAATTTTGAAATGAACTATAGCCCATGTGTTAAGACTGCCACAGACAATATGCTTCATAACATTCCTTGCTGCCGTTTGCTATTCAAGGAAAAGGAAAATTCGTTGAACACACAGAATAAGGGTTTTATCCATATGCATACTTTTTAATCTCTGTTTTATATAGGAACCCTAATTATCCATCAATTTTTAATTCAAACCATTGACCAATTTTTTCTTTTTTTTTTGATTTCTAATCTTATCATTAGTATTATTGATTCCAAAATATCAAGAGTCACTCAATTTCATGAGGAACTCCCCACCCAAAAAAATAATAGCGTAGAGTCTTGGATTTATCTTAGTTTTTTTTACTTCAGAATCAAACCATTGATTTGAGATAAACGAGAAGGATTTTACAACCAATCTCTTTGAAGTGTTGAACAATTGTTTTTCTCCAAGATAAATCGGAAACAAATCTGTGCAAAAAACCAATAAGTGCCCTGGTTGGTTCACAAATATTTTTCGCTGGAAGAGTACTTTTTCATCAAAATGTCACAAGAATCAGTTTTTCTTAAAAAGATTAAAAAAATACTCCAATTTTTTGCAGTTGATCAATGCTCCTATAACATCCTCTGATACGGTTAAGGCATTACTAGGATTTAAAGAAGCAGAATTTATTAAAATCTGCTATGTCAAAATATATTTTGTCTTGATATTTTTTCATGTATATATGTTGCCAATTTTTAAAGCAGCAATGCTTTTTCGTACTTGAAAAAATACCGATAAAAGAATATTTTAACTTAGAAGTCAAATTTAAAAATAATTATCTTTTTTATAAAATACAACATTTGTGCAACGATTTGATACAATTTATGATACCATTTATTATATAAATTTTAATCATATGTAAGAATTGTTTTATTTTTTAATACCATTCTATTACGAATTATGATTTAAATAAATTAAGCATGAAAAGATAAAATCTAAATAAAATCAGACAGTTAAAAATATTAAATTAATAATTAAGTTATAGTTTAATCATTAATTTAATTAGTTTTGAAATAATACAGATTATAAACTTTTTTATTTTCAAATTATAGTTCATTCTACTAAGTGTAATTTTTTCTACAAACAAATTAAAATTTAGTTAATATAATTTTCTGATAGTTTTTGTATTACGGTTTTGTTCATTGTTGTATGATTAATGGGATGTTCGAAAATAAATTATTTAAAATTTCTGAAAACTATGCAAATGTGATTTTTCTGTAAATTTACTAGTCTTTCTACTATAAGTAATAAATTCTCTTCTAATAATATTGATGATAGAACAGAATAATGTCTTAGTTTTTTTTAAACAAAATTTTTATTCTGAAATTTATCTGGGAATTGAATATTTTTAGTACTTATTGTTACATTTATAATTTTTGTGTCCCAGTTTTTAGTTTCCAGTTTCTTGTCCGTCCCCATTGTTTGCACTTGTAACACTATGGTAGAAAACGAATCTTAACTTACATTCTATTAAATATATTTCGAAACGCAAAATAAATAAAAATTATTGACTAAAATTTATAAACTTACTTTTTCCAATCAAATTGAAATTAGACTTAGAAAGAATAGTCGACTTCCCAAGATGACGGGTTCATCATTATTTTCTAGATTTATGAATGCTCTTTGTACATGGGGTTTTTTGAACAATCTAGTTAATAAGTTAAAATGTTTAGCATAACAATTATTAAATTTTCCAGGTTCAGTCACAAATATTAAAATAATTATTTCAATTTTATTGTTTTAAATGAAATTGAATAATACACTACTGGCCATTAAAATTACTACACCAAGAAGGCGACATGCTACAGACGTGAAATTTATGCGAAAGGAAGAAGGTGCTGTGATATGCCAATGATTAGCTTTTCAGCGCATTCAGACAAAGCAGGCGCCAGTAGCGACACCTACATTGTATTTAAGTAAGGAAATTGTTCAGCCGGTTCCTCATACACAAATTACATTTGAACGTTGTTGCCTGGTGAAAAGTTGTTGTGATGCCTCGTGTAAAAAGGAGAAATGCGTACCAGCAAGTTTCTGACTTTGATGAAGGTCGAATTGTAGACTGTTAGCAGAATATGGAGTCGATGGGTTCAGGACGGTAATACGGAACGCCATGCGGGATCTCAACGGCCGCCTATCACTAGCAGCCGAGAAGACAGGCATACTATCCGCATGGCCGTTATGGATCGTGCAACCACGTCACTTGCCGTGAGTCAAGAAACGGGGTCGTTTGGAAGACAACAAGTGTCTGCACAAACAGTTCAACGACGTTTGCAGCAGCATGGACTCTCAGCTCGGAGACCATGACTGCGTCTTTCCTTGACGCTGCGTCATAGACAAGAGGGCCTTCAATGATGTGATCAACGACGAATCTGGGAGCACGAATGGCGAGACGTCATCTTTTCAGATGAATCCAGGTTCTGTGTACAGCATCATAATGATAGCATCCGTGTTTGGCGGCATCGTGGTGAACGCACACTGGCAGCGTTCATTCGTCATCGTCATACTGGCCCATCACCTGGCGTGATGGTATGAGGTGCCATTGGATACACGTCTCGGTCACCTCTTGTTCGCATTGACGGTGCTTTGAACAGTGCACGTTGCATTTCTGGTGTGTTACGACCCGTGGCTCTACCCTTTATTCGAGCCCTGCGAAACACTACGCTTCAGCAGGATAATGCCCGACCGCATGTCGCCGGTATTGTACGGACCTTTCTTGATACGGAACATGTTCGGCTGTTGCCCTGGCCAGCACGTTCTCCAGATCTTTCACCAATAGAAAACGTCTGGTCAATGGTTGCCGAGCGACTGGCTCGTCACCAAACGCCAGTCATACGGTTGATGAACTGTGGCATCGTGTTGAAGCTGCATGGGCATCTGTACCTGTATATGCAATCCAATCTCTGTTTGACTCAATGCCCAGGCGTGTAACTGCTGTTATTACTGCCAGATGTGCTTGTTCTGGGTACTGATTTCTCAGGATCTATATTATCCAGCCAAATTTTTTGAAAATTTAATCACTTGTTATTTCTAAAATAATATATTTGTCCAATAAATATCATTTTGTTATCTGCATTTATTCCTGGTGTAGCAATTTTAATGGCCAGTAGTGTAATTACTTCACTTTTATTGTTTTAAATGAAAACGAATAATATATTTCAAATATCTAATCTTTGAATTGGCATTTTTAAGATAAAAGCAGAATGTTATGTGTTAATAAATATTTTCATAATGCATGAGTTTTGTTAGTTAAATGTTTGTATAAAATGTTTTCAAACAAAATCATACTGTAACGCCTACATTTTTAATGTGACAATATTTTAGTAAACTATACGATGAATACTGAGTAAAGGAAACCTTAGAATAGTTACAAAAATAGTTTCAGATATTTATTGATGCTATTTTTTAAATTTTTATGAAATGATTGTATTTTATTTTAAAATGACCAATTGTTATTTTACTTTCATGACTTTATCATTCAGTGAGCAATAATTAAAGTATGTTTTTAACAAAGACTTCATTAAATTTTCGAAAGTCTCATTTTTTATTCAAAAGTATTTTACAAATTTCTGAAAAGGAATTGGCGAAGAATATCTGATTATTATTTCAGCACATGTAAAATATTTATTATTAACTTATGTTATAATATGATATCAAATTTAAATTAAAAAATCTATAAGATAATATAATTAATTTCCAAAAAAAATATTGTTATTACATTTATTTACACTTTTAACTTTTACTTGTTTAAGTACAATCTTCGAGGCAGCTCTTAGAATTAAAATTAGATAGTCAAATTTTTATGTCAGAAAAATACGTTTTCATGTTTTTTTACATACTGATTTTCTTTTGATTAACTGATTTCCTCTAATTTAATTCTTGTTAGTTAATTACGCATGCTAAAATAAATATTAGTAATCTATTATAATTCTTATTGAAATAATTAACTAAATTTTAAAATTACAAGTAATAATTTTTTTATTTAAATTAAAGATATACTATTGATATAAAATTCTTCAAATTATTTTCTCTTGTTGATAAACTGAAATTATGAATATTCCAGTTTTTAATAGCTAAAAACAATTATTGAATACTTTTTTTTGTGAAACTCATATTACTTTAATATCTGAAATCGTCTGTATTACTGAACTATCTGAATTACTTTAATATTTGAATTAATGCAAATTTTCCTTCAAATTATGTATCTTAGTAATATTAATAGACTTGAATCACTTGCTAAATAATTTAATACCTATAAAATATATTTTCAGATTTATTTCAAATGTTTAAAATTTAATTTGTAGAGGAAATATGATGCACGCTTTAAATATTGATGTCTAAAAAAAACTAAAATAATCTTTATTAAGTATTATTGATATAAATATTTATAGGAAGTATTCGAGAAATTTTTTTATTTTGCTATTTTTTTTTATTGTCGATGCCCTTTGCTCATACGAAAAATATTTTCACGAGTAACAGCGTTTGAAACATTATAAATTATGGATAGGAAAAATACCTGATATCATATGTAATTTGCCTTTTATCATTATGTTTTTAAAATTTTATTTTTTTATATCATGAGAGAATGAGATTCACTTAAATCACTTGTGCTCGTATATAAGGGTAGCTTGAGAATTTGCTTGAGCGTTTTCTCAAACATCAAATTCTCACTCTTTTCAGTTGATGAATATATTCAGTTTTTCAAATCCATCTCGCACTAGTGGTAGAAGTGCAGCGAACTTGTAGGAGGGGAAAGTTCTGGATACGATTTCAATCACATTGAACAACGGAGGGGGGCGGGAATTTTATATTTTTGTTTTCTATATGTATTCACTAATGTGTCTTTTAAGGTGGATTTATAAAAGGTTTCTTTTATTTCGTTCCTTATGCTACGCGAATATGAACCACTAAGAAATCAATAGAAAATATAAATAATTATCAAACTATTGCTTAAAAATGTCTGATAATTTATATTTTATTTTAAAAATATTGTGTTTAAGTACTTTATTAAATTATTACAAATAGGTCTCAAGCAGTTAAGATATCTTTTTTAGAAAAGAAAAAATTTTAACAATACACCACATAATTGTATTTTACGTGTGATGGTTTCCTAATCGAAGTATACGAAGATTACATTATCGCAATCTTTATGATGATGCTAATTAATCAATAAAATATATTTTGATGATAAAAATGTGTCTTTAAAGTCACTACAGAATTTTACAACATTGTTAAAATTGTCTCAAATATATTTCGTTTCATTTTATTTCTAATATTTTGATTACTACAATCAAAAAATTCTTTGATAACCTCTACATAATTACCGGTTATTTTAGATATATTACACTAACCTTCTCTCTCTCTCTCTCTGTGCGTAATTCTTATGATCATCTGAAGTTGTTTAAAAATAATGTAAAGTATAAATTTTAAGATTCCAAAAAGTTCACATATACAGGACAAATTTTGCAGCACACAAAAGAAATTATTAGATGTAATGTAATGGTGTGTGAATAGTTACTTCTAAAATGATCCATGCTTCAATGACTGTAGCATACGTACATCGGCATTCTTAACTTATAATGTTCTGGGTAATATATAGAAATTTGACGTTACTTATTCTAAAACTGAATTGAATTTCAAAATTACTAAGAAATTTTTTATAAAAATTACATAATTATACATATTTTGATTTATTTGTGATAAACTGTAAGTTCCATCAATTTTATTGCATTTATTCAGAGCTGAATTGATTACATTAAGTTATTTTTTTTGGGTGTTCAGTATTAAATATTAATAAAGGTCCAGCAATCAATTATTATTGGATATTCTAATAAAACATATATATATATATATATATATATATATATATATTATACTTATACACACACATATACACATAATAGTAACTCAATAGAGCTATACTAATTGCTTCATTTAACTTTCAAAGAAAGAAATACCTAAACTGCGACTGGGGAATTAATTCCTGGCTGTTGACTTTTTGTTTTCCTTCTCGCAAGTTTATCCCTTTTTCTGCTCATTTTTTCCCCCGTAATCTTGTATTCTTCACTTAGTCTTCCATGTGAGTTTTTGGTTCATTATCGTAGAAGATTACGTGACAGCACTCTAAATACATCTGAATGATTCTTTGCCTAAAATTATCAACTTCAAGAAAAAATTGGTGTTTCATCCAGTAAATATTCATGAAACTAATAAAAAATTCATGTTATCTTTCTTTGATAATATATTTCATTTAAAATTTACGATTGGTGTGGAAAATTATAAACAATTTTTTATTGCAATGAAACTTAATGAACGAGTGAAATAACTTAAAATTTATCTTTCGGGGAAAAATTCCATGTATATAATTTTACTTAATATTTTTTATAGAAGTAAAATTTAACATTATTCACTTAGAAATATAATGTTTGATGCCACTTTGATATTTAACAAATATTTTGCTTTCTTTTCTTATACCGTGAAATATTTGCTGGTAAATTTCTTTTACTTGGCATTCCATTGTAGTTATTTGTCACAATAAAACTGACTTTTAATAATTACTACGTTAATGATAAAACTCAGATAAATATTCTAAATATGGAATAGGGTGAAACTTATTGATTTTATATCCTTTGCTAAATTATACGTTTTGCTTTGCTATAATATGATTTCTTCTTAAGACAGTGTTTTCTCCACAAAACGAAATAAAATAGTTTGTAAAAAATTATAAATTAAATCAAAAATTAAAGAAAATAAAATTTTTTTTAATTTTATAATTTTTGTATGTCTTTATTTTACCTATATAAAATGCCTTTTTTTACTATGTTTACATTTTCACATTCATGACTTAAAAAGTAGAAGATATTATCCCGAATAATTAGCAGAAAATATTTTCTTAAGAACCAAAATGTTTTCTAAAATAAAGGATTTTTAATTAGTTTTTATATTAAAAATATTCTTATTTCTTTTTGTTGATATTTTAATCATTTTTTTCCTAAAAAGATTATTTTTCTTTTAATTCATGATAAACAGTCATGTAAAATTTTAAGTATAAATTATTTCTGGTTTTTGTATATAATATTTTTATATTTTAGCTTATTATAAAATAAGCTTAATATTATTTTAATTTTGAGTTATGAATGCTTAAAAGAATTTGAAATGCTGTCTGCTACATTATTAAGAAAATTTTTAAAAGCAAATTATATGAAGCATTGTCAAAAAATTTTAAATTTCCTTGTCTAATATTCGTTTTGAAATTAATGAAGTATTACACAAAAAAGGAATAAACAAGTGATTAAAATTATAAATAATATAAGCAGGGATAAATTATACCTACAGAATGTATGAAAAAGGAGATATTAAAGCTGGTTTGTAACTGAAAATAACTTGAAATATTGAATGCTTGTGTAATGGAATTGGAAATGGAATTTTACATGCACTTTGTAGAAATCATCATGTCCTATTAAGATGAGTGAAGTTTCAATTCTATAATTTTGTTCTTTTTTCTTGTAAAGATACCATGTCCATCAAAAGAGTGAATATACAGACATGGACTCGTGTTTATCACTTGACTTAGGTGAATGAAGTTGTATGTCAGTGGTCTTAATCCAGCCAAAAAACCAACATAATGTCCTTTATGTTTTGTGACATCATACTGACATGCCATGTTCATAGAATTAAGAAATATACTTCCATTAAGAAGGAGTATCTGCAATATTTATATATATTTTTTCAGATATCTCTGGCATATAATAAATAAAAAATATTCTTATTTAAAGGCCACGGTGGACTCATTCGCTAGGGTGTCGTTCTTATTATCGGTAGGTAATGAGTTGGATTCTCGGCCCAAGTGAAAATCCACCGTGTTAATTAAAGGTGGCTGGGCACCTTAAATAAGTCATGATCTCAGCGTTCTCTATGTGAAATGATATCTCTGAGGGGAACGAACCAAGTCTGGGCTCTTCTGTTTGGTCTCTATTTTCAAATTACCAAGACCCATTTCTTCTGGCCCATGATAGCACATCCACTGGGTGCACCACAATATAAAAAAAGTGCAATCACATCTGCCTCTTGCAGTGCTTGAAAATTAAAATTCTACTATCCGTGTAATGGAGACAACAGTAGTGATATATTTTTTATTTAATATATCTAAAATGTATCTGGAAATTTCTGGAAACTTACTGATATTAATTATCGTTAAAATTTTCACAATCTATCTCGACAATAAAAAATATTGGTGAAACAAAATTGTAGTTTTTTTTTTGAATAAAAATAGTAATTCTTATTACAAAAATATGCCATTTTAACTAAGAATTTACATTTCACTAAAGGGGACCAACATGTAACGTGAAGTGGAAGTAAATGTGAATATACATTTGAAATATAAGTATTTATCAGTAATACATTCTTTTATCACTACTTATTTTACAAATTAAATCAAATAAAGTCATTAAAATTTTTATTTCAACGAGTACTGCGTTTGAACTATCAAACAAAAGTATATCAAATTACTAACTTACTTTGGAAATCATATTTTAACATTTATGAATCAAAATTTAAGAACTTTTCTTAAGCTATAAATATGCAAAAGTTATTTAAAATTTTCACAGTAAAAATTAACAATATAGATGGTATGAGGCTTTAAATTTGTTATTTGTGATCACAAAATTAACAATAGTTAATTAACGGCTTATTAATGATTAAAATTTATAACCTATCTCTTTATCAAAAAAATCTTTTTGGAGAAATGTCATTTGACGAGGTTCTTGTTTATTTGAGAAAATAAATATTACTATATACAAAGCTCAACTAAAACATATTTTTAAAATGATTTAAACATCTTATTTATAGAAAAGTACTTAGTGAGATGTGGCTCACATACCCTGTGTTAAAATGTAAAACTAAATTTTTGCTTCAGTTTTACGGAAAAAAAAACATATACCTGTAAATTTTAAAATAAGGTATCTGGCTCAGATTACTTAGTTTCAAAATAAACTTCAGAGAATTTTAAATGCACTTTCTTATGAAAAAATTTCCATGCATGATGAAACTTTATATATTTCTACTTAATGATTTTACCTGGACATTGCATTAAAAAAATGAGTTCACTTAACTAAGCTGAGTTATAATTTAATAGAAATTTTCTTAATACAGTTAGTATTTGCATTTGCAATACATTTAATGCATAAAGTAGACGTGCGAAATGTACATTGCAATTTATATATTTCAAAAGGACAGATAATGCGTTTAACTGTATTCGCAATGGAATTCAATGAAATTTAATTAATCAATTTGAACAAAGTCCCGTTTTATGTATTGATGTAATTTATAATTGCATTGATAAAGACATTAATGGTTAAATTTGTAACAATAGATAAATATGATTAACTTTAATAACTCGATAAAATATTTATTAAATAACATCATGAAATATCATTATCCCCTACAATATTGATCAAAGTGTGCATTTAAGAATGCATTTGACCAATGAAATGTGAATATGTAAATAATTCCTCTCAATTATAAGTTGCTCTTTCAAAAGTATCATAAGATATTAGATTCTCTGAATTTATAGAAATCACACACAAATGACATAACACAGTCTGCAAAGCCTGAAGATTCAAACATATTTATGAAATTATCATGGAAGTTGGATTTGCATTGAAAAGGATTTGATTTATGTAAAAGGAAATGCCTCAAATAGTTATTGAACGCTCAACAAATTAGCGTTTAAAATGAATGAATTAATTTTATAATAAATTCAATTTTGAACTCATTCTTTTAAATTTTTTAGAATTATAAGCTGTTATATAATTATTTAAATAAGCTTGTTTATTTATAAAATGATAAGAAAATTTTATGGTAAATATGTATAAGATATATATTGTGTTAAAAACTGAAATTTGTGAAGAATGTATGATTTTTATAATTTAAAACTAATTTAAGTTCCAAATTATACATAGGAAAACATTTATAAGGAAAACATGTACAAATATTTAAAAATATTGGTATTCGCTAAATATTTTTTAAATTATAAATTGTTCTTAAATTTTTAAGCGTTTGATCTTACAAATGTAATATTAATAATTGGAAAATTTGCTTGCTTTTCATATTAAATATTCATAAAATATGATATAGAAAAAAAGAAAAAAAATGTGATACATTTTAAAATTTTACTATGACATCGTTTTATGATTAATTTAATTTTCTATATATATGAAAATAAAGAAGAAATTTTTACATTTGAGCTTATACATAAAAGTTTAAATGTATTTTATCATTAAATTAAGTAATATTGTAACTTTACCTGATAAAATAAAATGTAAAAATGGCATGCATGACAATCGTGTTTATAAATTCCTAGGCAGAAATTCAAATACAAAAGAAATTTATCAAAATAGTAAACTGTATTACTATTCATTTTACTTTATTTATTTTACTTGTTAATTAGTTTTTTTAGCTCATACTTATCATTTCACTCTATCAATAATGTGTTCATATCATGTTATAATATCACAAGGAATTTTTTACAGAAGTTTTATTCAGAATATTTAAAAAAATATTGAAATGAAATTTCACTGTAATAAAAATTAGTTCTAAAATAAATAGTAGAAAAACACATATAAATAATCCATACACACACAAATAGAATAATTACATTACAAAATATACCCCTATTATAAATAAATACGAAAGTTGGTTATTTTATCGCATGATATATATAAATATTCACAGTGATGTTATTTTACTACTTGCATTCCCACTACATATATGAAATGAATTTCAAGCTGTTTTGTGAAGTAAGGTTTTGTGATCAGATAAATAGAAAATGCACTTAATATAGATGAAAAATGAAGACACACATTAAAATTTTATCACAGATGTTCTTGATAACAAAAAAGCTTGGTCAACATTACATCACTTACATGTCAGACAATGCATTTCTGTTACTATTTACTGGATTTGTTTGAATCAGAAGTTGTTGAACGGAGTTAATATATTTTCAATATAATCGAATGATTTTTTTTTGCATGCAGTTTAGAAATGAGTATGCAATGCTTATAGAATGCATAATTTAAATTTGTTTTCGATGTTGACATTGAGTAAGTTGATAGCAGCAATATTATTATGTGATTATTTGTCAGGAAAAGTTTAGTTCTTGTTCGTTAAGTAATTTGTTAATGTTTGGGAATTTATAGATACATTATGGAACATTACGTATTCTTTTTCATTATCCCATTTTTCATGATAGTAATGTTATGTTATAGGAGAAAAATATATTCATGACTCAAACTTATTGAAGAATTTTGAATTTCTATTGAGCATATAATTATTTCCCTTTGTATATTCGTCAATTAAATGGCAATTACGAATGAATTTGAATCTGGCAATTTAGGTGAAAATGTGCTTTGGGTCCCCTGCTTGGCGCATTTTCAAAAAGTCGCCAACTGGCGCGTTATTGTGTGTTGTCTCGCGGAGTTGAATGCTCCCAGAGACACTGCGTAAAAACGGCGTTTCTATGGCGACGGAACCGAAACCCGTGTTCCAAACGAATTTCACTGTTGGTATGGAAACGTTTTTTTTTTTTTTTTTTTTTTTTTTTTTTTTTACGAATTTACAAATTGTATGACAAAAAATGCACATATAATTGTATAACAAAAAAGACAGGATTGCTACAAGGAGTGCATTTAAGATGAAATAGTCAGGGTTACCACGCTTTGCGCGTTTATTACTCATTTGGCGAGAAAGGGGTACCCAAATCACAGATTAACCACAATTTATTTACAAAGTGTAGTGTAAACGCATTTCAGTATCACATGGGCAGTCCCCTAAATGAAGTTATTAAAAACAAATATTTATAATTTTGTCCATGCTTTGTTTACTACAAAAGTCATTTTTAATTTTTAAAGTGTTAACATCTAATTGGCTATAATTTATTCCAAAAAATTAGATTTACGAGATGAAATTTTTTTGACAGATTTGTCTCAGATTACCTTGTTACCAATATTACCGTTTTATTATTGATTTTTAAAAGTATTCTATATAAATGTTAATTTTACGAGAAGAGCAAATTAAATGAATATTTCTTACATTCCACAGTAAAAGTCTTTTTTTGGGGATGATTTTTATTGAGAAAGATTTAAAAATGGAGCAGAGCAATTTTTTAGAGTTTTACGTATACGAAATTGACTTTTTATAAAGACAAGAAAACTTTCAATGAGCATAAGCAATATATCGCTGTTATAAAACGAATTATAAAGTTTGAACACTGTAAGCATTAAAAATATTAAACTTAAAATCTTAAGACCTTAAAATACATTTTTTAGAGTTTGAACCAATATTTTTTAGTAAATTATAAGATAGAATAAGAAAAACAATGCTTAAGAATAAATATATTGCTTAAATAATGGATTACATATTGTTTTAATCACAAAAAATACATTAATTAATTCTAAGGTCAATTTATTTGTTGATTGTCAAGAATACTAAAATTACAGTGAAATTTCCAAAATTATTTTTTACTTTAATGTTCTGTAATTTCTGAATAATTGGCAATGTTAGCTTGCTTCCGATTGTGGTACATTTATCTACAATATCAGTTTTAGTTTTATTCAAAAAATGACTACAAATAGTTGTCCTGTTTAAATTCCGTTAAGAACTTTTTAAACATTATTAACTTTTGGATAAAGGATTATGCGTAGAAGTATTTTATAAATAAAAACAAAGAAGAGATTGTCTTAATATAAGAATCTTATAGTAGAATTGAGTTAGCATCCCTTATTAAATAATATATTAATAAGCAAAATATATAAATTGCGGATGTTTAAATTAAAGTTAAATTGGTTTTTAATTCAATTTGATTCTAGTAGAAAGTATTAAAAAATATTTTGGTTTGATATTATATCAATGGATTTCCATGTTTGATTTATTTAATCACAAATTAGAGCTCAAATTAATTCAGATACACGTTTTTGTGTACACTATAATTTTATTTACCTCATTGTATTATATTAGTGTAATAAAATGATTTGTTTGAGTTATAATCATATGCATATTCATTTATGAAATGAAGCTTATTAGTATTAGGAAAAGTCTCACTGCCAAATATAATCAGTTAATTGTATTTGTTGTTGCCCAAAGAGAGTAATTAAAATTATTTGTTTTGCATTCATCCGTATGGTCTCTTCATAGGATTGAGAATTAAAGTACATAACATACGCAATGCGAGAATCTAATGAGAACATCGCTTAAGTGATTAATACCACTTTTAGCTTCATCCAAGATTATTCTTATTATTCAATTAAGTAAATACTAGGGATGCTTTAGAAAGTTATTTGATAAAATAATGCGATAATAGAAAAGGTTTAATTGGAAGAATAAAGACTGATATAGCGAAAATTAATTTCCCCTTAAATTATATATATAGAATTAGTATTATATGATATAGGCAATATTCACACAAACACACGCTTGCATAATATACGTATATAAACATTTTTCTTATAAAAAAATTTCGGTTGGCATTTTTTTTTAAAAAATGAAACCAATATTTAAGTAACAAAAATTTTATAAAATTTTTGTGTAAGGACTTAACATGAAATAAATTTTTAGTAAGAAATTTTTTATCTCATATTTTAGAAATAATTTCCTTCAGTTGTAACTCATAAAAATAAATAATTATGAAATAAGAAATATAAATACAAATTTTTTTAAAAAAAAGATTCTAATTTTTAAATTAAAATCTATAAGTTTCGACATATTTGAAATGTGATTGAGAAATATGAATAAGAAAATTGGAATTCAAAATAACATATGAATCTAAAGACAGTAAAAAGAAAATTTATGAAAAATTAATTAATCATTTATATATCAACAAGATTGTAAAATTTTCATTACTTCCAACAGAAAACATATAGCCTTGAAACTGAAGCTGTATTATTAAGATGGGTGTATATCAGATGTTTAAATTTTGGTTTTTAGATTTTTTTAAAGTTATATTAGATTTTTTAAGTTCGAATATTTTGTTGAGAAAAAATATTTGTTTATTTCTGAATAACATAATAAAACTAGTAAAGAAAGCTGAATAAAATTACTTTTTGGAGCTTATTTAATTTTTTTTTTGAATATTTAAAATAATGATGGCAAAGACATTTAACTATATGTAGTGAAAAGCTATAGAGAAGAATATTTTAGAATAATTTGTTGGGCATTCAAAAGAAGTGACCCTTTCTGCACGTTAGTAAAGTTACAGCAAAATTTGTATGTGATGTTTCCTATGTTGGAAGTTACAATAAAAATAATTATAATGCAAACAAATAATATTTGGATTCCATGAAAACTGAAATTTTTGCAAATGTCTGAAGCCAAATTAGGCTATTCCATAAAAACTTATCGAATGCCTTTTATTAGTAATAATGCATTGCATATGATTATTATGCACTGATAGTTATCAGAAATTAATAAACTCAAGGTTTTATTTTTTAAAATATATTACTTAAGAATTTTTTTTAACCAAAACATTTCCATACGTAAATCTTGAAACTAATATTATATTTAAAATTCCAATATTCAATAAAATCTTGTCACTTTGTTTATGCTTTTATTATTAAGTGATATTATCAAATTTTAAACACACACACACCCACACGCACACACACACACGCGTGCACACACACACACGCGCGCGCACACACACACGCGCGCGCACACACACACGCGCACACACACACGTACACACACACACGTACACACACACACACACACACACACGTACACACACACACACACTTACACACACACACACACACACACACACACACACACGTACACACACACACACACGTACACACACACACACGTACACACACACACACGTACACACACACACACACACACACGTACACACACGTACACACACACACGTACACACACACACACGTACACACACACACACACGTACACACACACACTTACACTCACACACACGTACACACACACACGCACACACACACACGCACACACACGAACGCACGCACGCAAACACACACACACACGCACGCAAACACTCACACACGCACACACGCACGCAAACACACACACGCACGCAAACACACACACGCACACGCACGCAAACACACACACACGCACACGCACGCAAACACACACACACGCACACGCACGCAAACACACACACGCACGCAAACACACACACACACGCACGCAAACACACACACACACGCACGCAAACACACACACACACGCACGCACACGCACGCACGCAAACACACACACACACACGCACGCACGCACACGCACGCACGCACGCACACGCACGCACGCAAACACACACACACATACGCACGCACGCCCCCTCAGGGGGTTTACCTTCTTTAGGTAAACACGGGTGTCACAATCCCGAGGTACCCTAGTGATCTTTCCTCTTCTTTATTTTCTTCTCTCCTCTACTCTTCTGCTTTTTCTTCCTTTTCTCCCTCAGTGTGGTTGCCTCGTAAGAGGTTGAAGGCTCCCCTTGAGTAGCTTTCGCCGCTCTGTTGCTACTAGCTACTCTTGAGGACTAAATCACCCACGTGTTTGCCGTGCGTGGAGACCCGTGTCCCTGGAAAGGAGGATCCTGGTAATTGAGGCCTCCTGAGACCAACACATTGCTTTGGCCTCTGCTTCAGGTAAACGGGAGGTGTGTTGTGGTCCTCAGCACATCAATCGGCTTTATGGATCAAGCGATCGGTACATCTACTGGGTGACTCGTTAAGGGTGGAGTCCACTTCAGAGATGTACCGTGAGCGTATAGGGACTGACTAGCACTGGTACAACAACCTGTATCCCCTCGTAGGGCTCCGTGGTGGGTGGTGCCGTCTAGTCCCTGAATTTTAAGCTATACTATATGAACAAATCTATTAATTCCTCTCTCCCTTTGGAGCAACAAATGTCTATGTTAAATGCCAAATTTTTCATTGTTAAAAGAACTGAAGGTGGTTCTTTCCAGTTTGTCTCGCCTTTTCTAATTGAAAAGAGCATTTCATCCTATCTAGGTGAAGTTAAAAATATTCGTAAGCTACGAACAGGAGATATTTTAGTAGCGATTGCTTCTGAAAAACAAGCTATAATAATACAATCATTCAAATCAATTGGTAATATGGATGTTGTCATACAGCCCCACACAACATTAAACTTTTGCAAAGGAGTGATTTCTGCAGCAGACCTCATATATACATCAACAGACGAAATACTCGAAAATTTAAAATCCCAAAATGTATGTGCTGTGAAATGGATAACCCTGAATCGAGATGGTGTAACAATTAATACAAAACACCTCATTTTGACATTTAGTACTCCAACCTTGCCACAACATATTAAAGTTGCATATATGAGATGCTCAGTGAGACCATATATTCCAAATCCGCTGCGCTGTTTTCAATGCCAACGATTCGGCCATTCAAAAATAGCTTGCAGAGGTCAACTTACGTGCGCCCGTTGTTCAGACGTTGGCCACGATAGTGTAACCTGCAATGCTAAGGAGGTTTGTGTCAACTGCAAAGGCGACCATCCTGCCTATTCACGATCTTGCCCATCATGGCAGTTGGAAAAAGAAATTACTTCCGTCAAAATCAAAAATAGTGTGTCTTATCCGGAGGCTCGACGAATTGTCGCCGCACGTACACCACAGCCAGGTATCAGCTATGCGACTGTTACTAAGAAAGTAACTAGATCTTGCTGCACCCAAACTGATCCTATTTTAGAAAATACAATAAAGCCATCTCCCCAGCCAAAAGATACAAAATCTTCAACCGCTATGCACAAACTGTCTCTTGCAAAATCAAGAGTATCTCAAGCAAAAAAATTAAAACTTGCCAAGGAAGACGTTCGTAGGTCTTCCTTGACAGAAAGAAAAGCCAGGTTAGCGTTGGAAGAAGATACTGTTAAACTCTATCCTTCAGATATAGATAGTTTTGAGGATTCATCAGAAACTCAGATGAGTACTGCTGGTGAATAACATTCATCCCATTAATGACTTCCTTTGTTTCATGGAATTGTCGAGGTTTTCGTTCTCGAATAGACGACGTCAAATCTGTTATCTCTCGCTACAACCCCGCATGTGTGGCTCTCCAGGAAACATTCCTGAAGCCCATTGTTAGCACCAAACTGCGTGGGTTTCAATGCTTCAGAAAGGATAATGAGGGTGATGCGTCTGTATCTGGAGGAGTTTGCATATTCACATCAAACTCATATGCAAGTACAGCACATCAACTAAGAACTACATTACAAGCTGTAGCAGTGAAAATTCACGTAACCTGTCTGATCACTGTTTGCAACCTGTATTTACCACCACATGACGTCGTAAATTCAGAGGAACTAGATAGTTTACTTGACCAACTCCCAGCTCCATTTGTGCTTCTAAGTGATTTTAATGGACATAATACTCTGTGGGGTAGTGAAGATACGAATTCTCGCGGTCGTCAGATAGAGCAGTTCATATCTGACAATTGCCTTTGTCTGCTGAATACCGACGAGAAAACTTATTTTCACGAACCTACACGGACATTTCACTCTCTGGACTTAGCTATATGTTCTCCATCACTCTTGCCATTGCTGAATTTTGCTGTCGGAAATGACCTCTACAATAGTGATCATTTCCCTCTAATCGTCTCTCAGGCTGGAAGTAATAATGTGCGTCACAAACCACCTAATTATGTGTACAGTCGAGCCGATTGGACACTTTTCACGCAATTGGCTGTGATCAGGGAGACAAGAGTTAAGACAGATATAATAGATGATGCCGTTAAATATGTCACCGACACAATAATCCGAGCTGCGGATGTTGCTATCCCTAAAAATTCCATCATTCCTCATAAACACAGGAAACCTTGGTGGAATGAAAAGTGTCAACTCTCCTATAAGAAACAAAGGAAGCAATGGAATATATTTCGAAGATACCCTACTACGGAGAATCTGGTTGCATTTAAAAAAGCCAAAGCTCAAGCTCGAAGAGTTAGACGTCAGAGTCAAAGAGAATCTTGGATTCGCTACGTGTCGTCAATCAATTCATCGACAACAAGTCAACAATTATGGAGGAAAGTTAAAGCAGCCAATGGTATTTATCAGGATTATTCCATTCCTGTATTAAAAACCGGAGCTGCAATACACTCCTCAGCGGTAGATATTGCTAATGTTATCGGTGAAACCTTTGCTAGTGTTTCCAGCTCTGATTCATATAATCCTACTTTTCTAAGGATTAAACGAATTGCTGAGCGGACACATCTAAGATTTCATGATCGACATAATCTACCATATAATTGTGATTTTGAATTGTCAGAATTGAAGACTGCTTTATCTAAAGCAAACGACACTAGCCCAGGACCAGATGGAATCTCGTATCAAATGCTCCGTCATTTAAATCATGATTCCTTATTAAACATACTTTCACTGTTTAATAGAATCTGGATTGAGCATGCTTATCCTACGTCATGGAGAGAAGCGATAGTGATTCCAATATTGAAACCTGGCAAAGATTCATCTGACCCTCTGAGTTATCGTCCAATAGCTCTCACGAGTTGCTTGTGCAAAATGTTTGAGCGTATGGTCAATGCTAGACTCATTTACATCTTAGAGAAGAATAATTGCATACCCCTTCAACAAAGCGGATTTCGAAGAGGACGATCCACTATTGACAACATAGTAGATCTGGAATCCCAAATTCGAAATGCTTTCGTGAGAAGAAACCATCTTGTTGCAATTTTCTTCGATATTGAGAAAGCATACGATCGTACGTGGCGTTTTGGCATTCTCCGCAATATGCATAATCTTGGATTTAAGGGTAATCTTCCAATATTTATACAGAATTTTCTAGCTACTAGGCTATTTAAAGTACGTATTGGAAGTACAGTTTCCAATACTTTTACTCAAGCTGAGGGTGTCCCTCAAGGTAGCGTTTTAAGCGTAACCCTTTTTAACCTTTTCATCAATAACATACTTAATCAGTTACCATCTTTAGTTCATAGGAATTTATATGTTGATGACTTACAAATTTCATATCAGGGTTCGAACATGAATATAATTGAGAGACAATTGCAAACAGCTGTAAACAATCTAACTACTTGGTGTGAACGAAATGGTCTTAGTATATCTCCTAGTAAGAGTCACTGTGTCCATTTCTGTAGGAAAACTAGTCTTCATCCCGATCCTGTGCTTCACATAAGTAATAGACCTATTCCTGTGGTCAACGAGATAAAATTCCTCGGGGTAATTTTCGATAAGAAGTTAACTTTCCTTCCGCATACTTTATATCTGCGGAAGAAGTGCGAGCGATTGCTCAATATCCTCAAGGTATTGTCTAATACATTTTGGGGTGCAGATCGCACTTCATTGCTCCGAATTTATCAATCAATCATTTTAGATCGTATTGACTATGGTTGTGTTGCTTATGGATCGGCTAGATCTTCCATTTTACGTAGATTGGATACCGTCCACCACTCTGCTTTAAGGATTTGCTGTGGAGCATTTCGTACATCACCCGTCCAGAGTCTATATGTAATTTGCCAACAATTACCATTAGACCTGCGGCGGATGCAGCTGTCTCTTAATTATTATTCTAAAATCATATCCACTCCTCATCATCCCTTACGTTCCACGATTCCAAGTGCTGCTCTTAAGAGAGTATATAATGCTAGACCATCAAGCATTCAACCTTTTCTCTGTCGTTTGAAATCTATTATTTTGCTTTCTGACCTATGTGATGTCCGAATTGAGTCTACCGACCTTTACGCACATTCACCTTGGTATAATCCACACATTATTGTGTTAAATCCCTTTGGTAAAAATAAAAATCAGACACAAGTACTGCTATTCTTCAACAGCTTTATTCATTCCATCGCTGTCAGTACACTATGTACACTCCAGTATTTACGGATGGATCCAAATGTCCAGGATCAGTTGGCTGTGGAGTTTATCTTGATGATACCTCCTACAGTTATAGCCTTCACAAATCCTGCTCCATCTTCACCGCTGAGGCTACGGCTATATACCGAGCACTTCAGCTGCTACAAACTAAAAATGAACGTAAATTCTGAGTGTACACTGACAGTATGAGTGTATTAGAAGCTTTGAGGAATAACAACTATAATTGCCATCCAGTTGTGTCTAAGATATTCAAATTAATTGATACTCTTACTAACAAGGGATTTGAGATACTGTTTTGTTGGGTACCAAGCCACATAGGTATAGATGGCAATGAGAAAGCTGATGCTGCCGCTAAATCTGCAGCTACTTCCATTTTGCCTTCAATACCATCAATGGACATAAGAAAAGGATTCAAACATTTCATATATTCTCTTTGGCAGGAATCCTGGGACCTGCAAGTCAGCAATAAACTCCATTCCATATTTTCATACATCATTCCATTATCTGTTTTATCTCCACGAAGCGCAGATGTCAGACTGACTCGCCTTCGAATTGGTCACACGCGTTTCACCCACAAACATTTGATCTTAAGTGATCTCCAACCGTGGTGTGAAAAGTGTGATGAACCATTTACAGTATATCACATTTTAATTGTGTGTCCAGATTTTAACCATCAGCGTTTTAAATATTTTAATAGTAATATTTTAACATTAGAAGATCTGCTTGGGGAACCACCCCATCGCAATTTATGTGCGTTTTTAAAAGACATAGGATTTATGAATTTTATCTGATTTAGAAACATTTTATTTAAATACAAGTTTTTAATCTTATACATGTGTATATTGTATGTTTTCATACTTTTAATATATATATTAACTATATTGCTATTTTATACTTTTTATGTACATTTAAACTATATTTCTATTTTATACTTTTTATGTACATTTTAACTATATTTCTATTTTATACTTTTAATGGATGAAAAGAAAACTGAGGTATAATATCTTGTGATTGGCGCAGCTTGTCCTTATCTGGACCTTGCGCCATAAAAACCAACCAGCCAACAAACCAACGCACGCACGCACACACGCACGCAAACACACAAACACACACACACGCACGCACGCACGCACGCACACAAACACACACACACGCACGCACGCACACAAACACACGCACACAAACACACGCACACACACACACACACACGCACACGCACGCACACAAACACACACACACACGCACGCACGCACACAAACACACACACACACGCACGCACACAAACACACACACACACGCACGCACACAAACACACACACACACACGCACGCACACAAACACACACACACACGCACGCACACAAACACACACACACACACACACACACACTGCTGTTTTCATATATTTTGAAACTGGTGTAGCAAATATTTCACTATAATTAGGTCTATTATAGAAATAAAAAATTGAATGTGAAGTTAAATAAGTTTAATTAATTCTTATAAGCATATTACTTCTTCTAAAATTAACACACATGAAGGAATCTTTAGTAAATATTTCTTAAATTTTGTTTCATGTGAATTAATTTTTACGATGATTTTCTTTGATACTTACGTATATTTAGACCAATTTGATAATATGAATTATGACTGCCGAAAACAGTTATGCATGTATATCTTTGATTATTTATTTGAATGGATTTATTGGCATTGTTTTCTTTGAGCAAATAAAAGAGGAAGTAATTAAGCTTGTCTTTTCTAATCAAAGTGTGTTTGTAGGAGTACAAACCTTGATTTCTCGGAGGAATTCTACTCCAGATAGATAAGATTCACTTATTGTTCGTCGTATATTATTTTTAAAACATGCCAGATTAAGTTTGAATGAACTGTAAGTGGTTTTTCTGTGAAATAGTTTTGTTTTCAAGAAAAAAATTAAATCTAGATTTTCTTTTAGTTTAAGAAATAACTAATTTTGTTCCACAATCATAATCATCATACTTTTTATTGCATTTTGTTTCCCTATAAATAAAGCATTTATAAATAGCAGAGAAATTGAATAATAAGGAAAAGTAATTGCAATTGAGTAATTTACTTGTGATGAGTAAACATTTCACTCCTACAATTTTTTCCCTCAAATTCAAATCTATGCCTTAAATTGTTAAAATAAAATGCTTTGTAAGTGTAACTCAACTTTACTTTTCTTACACTAATTTTTAAATTCGAATTTAAACGGCTACAATTTTTCATTTATATTTATCATAGATTCATGCAATTATTTTTTAAAATTTATTTTGTAAAGATCATGCTATGCAAATTTAAAATACCCTTTGGAGAAAATATTAACACACACATATTCTGAAAACGTTAATTTTAGATGAAATTATCATAAATATTATATAAGTATATAAATATGTGCAATCAAGTGCTTATACCTAAAAAAATACTTGTTGCATTTAAGTGCTTATTTTCATATTTTAATTAAAATATAAATTTTGTGAACAAAATTAATGAAAACATTTGGAATGATATACATACCTGGGAAATTTTCCATATCGGGTTTTTTTTTTTCATGGAGTATACAGACAGGGTTTCATATATTGAAGACAGCACAAATACAATGCTGATATAAAGTATTCTAAAAGATCTACAAAACTCTAGTTTATTTAAAATTTAAAAATAGTTTTTCAAGATATAGAAACTTCGTTTTACCTTAAGGTCTTTCTGGAAAAAAATTAATATTTCAATAATGAGCTTATTGTTGCTGCCTCACTAATGTTTTTAAATTTCTTATTTTAAATTTCTTTCTATCAATAGCATTAAAACAGAATGAATAATTAAAGTTGTAGTAAAATGTGCTTGCAATGGTTGATTGTCATTTGTATTATTATTATTTTGTCATTATTATGATTGCGTGTGTGTGTATGTGTGTGATTGTCATTGCATTTATGCATTTGTATAAATGTAATAAAAAGTATGATGATTATGATTGTGGGACAAAATTAGTTATTGCTTAAACTAAAAGAAAATTTAGATTTAATTTTTTTCTAGAAAACAAAACTATTTCACAGAAAAACCATTTAGAGTTCATTTGTAATTAATATATGTTAATAGCAAAAGGATGATTTCGCCAAATATGAATATCATTGTGTTATAATAAAAACTTAGAAGAATTTATATATTGAAATCTATATAAAATTATTCTTGACAGAGACTAAATAAGTAATTAAAATATTCATCTCATAAAACTTGAATGGATATAAGTAATTAAATTACAAAATAATTGCACATAAATTACTGGGAAAATATGAAAATACAACTTCTCTCTTGAATTGCATTTTTAAATTCCAAATCTTTACATAATGATTTTTAATAAAATATTATTAAAGATTTTATAGATATTATGCTTCAAAATTCAGTTTTCATTTACAGAAATATCTACAATTCAAATATAGCTTTGAAACACCCTCGTAGTTATTTAGAGAGTTATTCATTTTCGTTTACAAAATTTACAAAAAGAAATATTTCCTTGACATTTGCTATGAAACTGTAGCTTTGTTGACTTCTGATCATTTTTTAATATTACCAAATTGTGTTTTTAGAAATTTCATAATAACTTCATTTTTGCTAGCATTCTATATTCATCACATTTTGCAGGTTTTATCGAAGCTCTTATTATTTGTACGATCAAGGATAAGATCTTGCAATGGAAATGCCTATTTTTTTCTATTCTCATAAATCAGTAAAAAACATGAGTAGTGATTCTTATTAAGACTCAAAATTATTATAAGAAACTTGAATCATGTAAAATCTTTGTAGAAGGATGCTTATAAAAATATAGTTACTATCACATTATCACCACAATCAAATTATCAATTTTCACAGATATATAAATACATTTGGCGAATTGTAGATATATTTAGTGAATGTAAATCATTTTGGCTTAAGATATTTAGCATAATTTAAATGAATCAAATTAAATTACTGTACACATTTTGACATATAAAATATTAACTTCCTTTCATTAAATAAAGAAGTAATTCTTTTGATAATCATATTTTTTTGAAATTATTTCTAAATTATTTTTCACATATTTTTGAATTTGATTAGTACAAAGTGGTTGTTTGTTTCGCTTCGATGCGGCTTAATGTATTTATCACTTTTCAGTGCAATAGAATATTGCTCTTTTCTAATGGTATGTAACATTTTATTCAGTTGTATAGCAAATTTCAAAAACTTCAGCGATATTACTTTAAATAGTTTCTGATATTTTCTTCTTTTTCTAAATTGAATCTGACCATTTCCAATATATTTGCCTAACTGCAAGTTTATACTAGTTTTCCTATTGTCATTTCATGTTCCTTTAGAAGCAAAATGTTTTATGAGATCAAATATATAGCACTAAAGAGTCGTAGATGAGATGTAGATGAAATGATTCATAGCAATAGGACAAACAATTTGAAGGAAAATTAATTGTTGCTTAACACGCACTCGCACCCTTTGATTAAAATATTCTTTCTTTGTAAATAATGTTTGAAATTAAAAATTTTAAAAGTTCAGTGGTATTCCCTTAAAAATTTCTGAAATTATAATCTATTATTAAATTAAGTCATAATTTTCTGTCTTCAAGTTTTTAATGAGTTTAAATTTTTTGCTGTAAATACGCGTTTTAGCTGTTATATTTAGAAACTTGAATTACAGATATTTATAATTTAGTTAGTCTGCTATTTATCAACGATTCTTAATGTTCGTTTACCAGAAGAGATTCTGAATGTGCATTTAAACTGAATATATATATAATTTATTTGTTTTTTTATTTATAATTTAGAAAACAGTTAACGTGAAATATGTTGTATTTGAAAGGAAGATGAATATTTTATCGTGTTGCTTAAGTGCTAATGTAATATCAAGAAATAAAACATTATTTTTAATATATAAAATTCGTAATAATACAAATTCATTACAAAATTTGAAAAATGAAATAAGTCTCTAAAAGATTGGAATGCTAAAATTAGGCATTTTTTGTTTGTTCGATTATATAAAAATTGGGAGAATATAAAGCAGTCCTTTAATTGAATGAAATTTATTTAAAATGTTTCTAGATACCATTAAATGGAAGATAATTATTGAAATATACTACCATTTTCATCATGGGTCATTCTCAAATACTTGTGGTATTTGAAACTTTGCAAATAGAAGTATCATATATTTCTAAATAATTCTAGCAAAATTTAAAACCATCGCCAAAAAAAATGTAGATAAAAAAAAAAAAAAAAAAAAACCCTATGGATATGAAATTATAAGTCTTGTAAATATTTAAATTGTTTTATAATTTAATTAAAGAGAGATATGAGGGTTAAATTCTTCTTTTTACCTAAAATCAAGAAATTTTACTTTTTATTTTAATGTTGAATTACTTCTACATAACAAAGAAATTTATGGTTACAATGATGGTTAAAATGAATAAAGCTTTTGAAAGATTATTCATGAAAGACTAAATCTTCCCTAATAAAATCAAAGTTGTAATATTTTTATTTTTGTGTCCGCGTTAGTAAGAAATCACTAAATTTTAAATATATTATTATATATATAAGACAAATGATTTAATTAAAGATATGACATTTTTCCAAATAATTGCTAAAAATTTTATAGCAATTTTATGGAATTACTTTAATTATGATAGAATACAATAATTTTGATATATTGAATGACTGATACTTTATTACCTTTACCAAAACACTTTATCAATAATTTAAAACAGTAAAATTTGGATTATAGTTTCAGCTATGTTCTGATAAATAATATAAATTACAATTTAAAAAAAAAAAATCCATCGAAAGACAACCAGAAGCTTCAATATATAACAATTCAGAGAAATACATTCGCCTAATTTATATAGAAAATAGTATAATTTATAGTTTTCTCTAATGCTCTTTCAATGAAATGTACATATTTTAAAATTTGTATGATATTAAAAATAAAGAAAATTTTTTAAATATTTATTCTACACATTTTACGTCATTCAACTTTGATACTACTGAAAACATCTAGCTCACTTTTCATCTTAACTTATGTGTGGAAAAAATCATAAACTGACTTCTTTTTTGGTCTTTTTTTTACAAAGCAAAAATATTGATTTTAAATAAATAGCAGGCAGGGGGTTCCTAAAGTATTCTTTTTGAAAGTTGATGCCCTGCTATTCTAAAGTCAATTTATTAAAAATATGTGACAGTACAGAGATGAATTGTAGCGTCAATTTCTATCTAATATCTGATTTTAATATTTTTTGTATTCTCAGGTGAGTGCGTCATTTTGAGCTATTTTTGGAGCCCCTTTTTGGGTGTAGATCCGGACATTTTCTGCTGATTCAAAATATTTTTATTGAATCAAAATAGAATGCTGTCATCCTCACATAATTATCACTTCCTAAGAATTCTAACAAAGTGTAAATAAAATTGTTTAATTACATGCAATTAAATAAAAATAACAATGGAAATAATATTTTTAATTTCAGTACTAAGTATTATGATCAGAAGTTTTCACGCAGTTTACAATTTTCGTTTTTTTGCCGGCTGATGGCTGAGTAGTTAGTAGTCACGTCTCCTTGGCTATTTGTTTCATATTCGAATCCCGGTTCTCGCATGTATGTTTTTTTGTTTCTTTGTCCTTTCTTCTGAGCTTATAAATCGGTTTATGGTGGAGAGACGTGGGTAGTAATTCTCATCTGTGTTACTTGGTTCGCTGGTGTCTACCGGGTAATGAGTAGCAGTTCCGGTTTTGTTGCAATAAAAGGTCAGTCACCTAATGACTGCTGTTAGCAAAACATATCATTAATTTTCAATTAGATTTTTGAAAAGTTTTTGATTAATTTCTTTTTTTATCAATTTTCAAAGAAAAGCTATTTATATATACTTGAAAATTAATAAATTATTTAAACATCTTGTAAATTATTTTAATGAAATTGTACTACTTCCCAATTTTTTGATATTTTTACATTGCAAGTTTATATTGCGGCTATGATAACTAGACAATTTTTGTGTGTTGCTACAAAATCTCGAAAACCGTTAATGGGCACATTAAGTTCTTAATCCACGGATTAACTGGTTTGCTCTGTTAATCTTAGGAATCCAGAGTTTTCTGCATTTTATCTTACTAATTTACACTGTAATGGAGTCCGTATCTTTAAGATTAAAAAAGGCATTGTTTCTAAAGTTGATTTTATCTACTAATTTGTTGGTTTTTTAAGTTAATGCCTTTTTTTTAATCATTGAAAAATAAGTAAGTAACATTATTTTAATAGTTATAAAATTGTAATACCTTAAACTATTTGATTCTTTAGGTTATAACTCTGTAAATGATAATTTGATTGTTATTACGTGATCTTTTAGTAATGCGTGTGAAAACTAAATAAATATTAATTAAACTTTAATTTAAAGAGTATCTAATAGGTAGCGTTCCAGTTATCTGGGTAATTTGACAAGTGAAACAATTTTTCTCGCTGTAGCAAATTGTGCTAATTAATTTGCAGATGAACTAAATAGCTTGTAGACTTTTCTGTTCTTTATCGATAACATGCATACTACATATGTAAAATTTCAGAAAATCTTGTCTAAAAATTTTGCAATTTGTTATACATCATTATGGCAAATGTTCAAATGACTATCTTTATTAAAATAGCTTTATATTATTTTAATGAAGCACAGTGATGTAGTACGATAGTTCTTTGCTGTCTGCCAAGGCTCAGGTTCAACGTCCGGCTTCGAGTTAGGCCTAGCCTTTCATCCCTTCAGTGGATTGATTAAACTGAGTACCAAGAACGCTAGGTAACTAAGCAATGGAACAGACCTAATCCTGACATAAGCTTCGTACCTAATGCCCTCAGTTACTAAAACAAACATGGTCCCTGTGGGCTTTGGTTCAATGAGGCTGTCGTATCACTAAGATTATACTATTTTATATTTTAAAATTTGATGTTGGGTTTTTCAAGTGTAAAATAAATAAATAAATTATTATTTATTTTTTGAACTATTATCATTGAATAGAAAGTGAGCTCTAATTTATTTTTGAAAATGTGTGCGTTTTCTGCGGATAATTACATTTCGAGAAAAAGGTGTATTTTTGTAGAGCATTTTAACTTGCGCGGTACTTATTTTATATATTTAATTTTTAAGAATTCATCTATATTATTTTTAAATTTGCAAGTTTAATTATTTTATAAAAAATAGAATTACTGCATTAAAGATTCATATCTGTATATATGCTTCTGAAATATCAGGGTGTATAATAAATAAGCTAATTAGAATACTTAATTTTAATTGGTAACAAGCCAATTTATGAAAAATATAATAAAGGAAAATCACATCACTAAGACACGTGTGGGAAATTATATACAATTTTGTCGGTCTGCTAGCTTGCCTATGTGAGTGACTAAATCATGATTCAATTAAATACCTATTCTGTTCAATCTAACATTTAATTAACACATAATATTTGCAAATATCAATAACGATTTATTTACAATGAATCGGTATAATCATATAAGCATAAAAATGAGATTTAAGGTTATGGAGAAAGGAGCAGCTATTTTGCTGCTATCACAATCAACTCAACATTTAAAATAATCCTCCTTGTTCATTGAAGATTTGTTGAAAACAAGTATTCACAATTGCCAAATACTAATTATATATACACATAATTAAAAATAGCTTAGAGAATGTAAAAACTCTTTTTTATTTTGAATTCCGATATACTGAATCGTTTATTTTTCTGTTTCTTTATTGAGGAATTCTTTTTAAAATATTTCCAATGAAATAACAAAAAAAAAAAAACTAACTATTTACATGATATTTTATTACTCAAAAGTTACAATACTGTTTCAAATTTAAAAATAAAAAATGAAAAAAAATATAAGCATTTTAGAGAGAAATGTAATTTAAATTCCTTTATTTTAATAAATATGAAAACAATATTAGTTAATTAACTCCAATATGTGAGAAATGGGCGCCTTAAATTTTTGACAAAATATTTTATGCTTTAATTTTTTTACTTTTCATATGTTACATTTTTAAAAAAGAAATCAAACATTCAATCACGACTTGTATGAAAACGAGCAAGATAACAGCTGACAATTACATTTATCTATATATTTAAAATATATGTACGATATATATAGATAATATTTATTTAAGTATTTAAAATGCATAGAAGCTTTACTTTTTCTTTAATATCTGCTTATTAATATTATTTAATTTTACAATAAACGATATTCTTTGTAAATTAATATATATATATATATATATATATATATATATATATATATATATATATATATATATATATATATATATATATATATATATAAAGGATTGAAAATTTGATTATTTTTACAAAATGATAAGCTTGGTTCCTAAAAATGTATTTCTTAAATTTAAAGTGAGTTTAAATTGCAAAATATATATTTTAATACGTAACTAAGAATAATTTTGCTAATTTCTAACAATTTTTTGTAAAGATAATATAAAATTATTTTAAGTTGCTTAAGCTTACAACTCAACTTAGATTTATTTTTTTCCACATCACGTTACATACAAGAGTCATTGGTGTCTATTATTTATTACTGGTATCAACTATTATTTATATAATAATTTCGCACCATAAACCACCAAATTAATTGCAGATATAATGATTTGATCTTTAAGGTATACCCTAAAATACAATAAATAATAGTTTTTTTCCTTCACTGAGCTGAAATTTTAACGGTCAGCCATTAATTGCACATAAATAAGACAAATAAATACATAACTGTACCGAAATTTATGTCTATATATATCGTAACGAAAAATGTATGTAAAGCAAATATTAATATCTTATATTTCAATTTAATTAATTATTTTATTGTGTTATTAACATTTAATTTGTGAGATTATTATCCGAATAACATTTATTCTGTAAAATAGTGGTTTCCAGAGCTAAGAAATAAGTCTTTGAGGTCTGAGAGTTCTCGGCAACTCTTGGTGACAGTTTTGAGAGCAAAACTTAAGTTAAGCTTCTAGAGATTTAGAACTAAACATTTTCAGGTTAATAGAAACTGCGTTATTATAGTGTTATTATAGAAATATTTTGGGAGGTTCCAGGGCCTATATCAAAGAGATAAAAATATCGGCATGAGTTAAGCAAAGAGTTTGTTGCAAGTGAGGAGAGGAGTCAGTTAGACCCTCTTGAATCATGAAATCTGAGAGTTGCTGCCTTCTTTTCTGTATCATGAAATATATATAAATTTCTAGCTTGGGTAAAAGCTTCAAGCTGAATTAATTGTGATTGAAAGATCTGTAAGCAAAATGTTAGTGTAAAAATTCAATATTTATTTTTGGAACATCAAATTCTCGTTACCACGAAAGGGAATCGTAACAGTACGTACTGATTGGGCAGTTTATTAAAAATACTCTATTGTTTCATCTCTTGTTGGCACAGAACTAACAGCTATAACCGAGAGAATTCACCGCGCATTCGGTTAGTCTCTGAAACCACTGTTCTGTAATATTTTTCCATGAAGATGCACCTATTGCATCAAGTTGATGCTCACAGGATAATAGTGTACCGAGCTTCTGGTTTCGTGTCGATTGAGAGTTGAATAAAGCAGCCACACAATGAACACAAAAATTTATTCGTAAAAATTCCATCAGATATACCAGCTGTAACAATCACAATTATACAGCTACAATTCGTCAGATACAATAAGTAACAGCTTCCAATCACAGGTCTCAAATACCTCAGACAGAGAACAATTTATCTAGACTAGCAGTCACGACTAATCGTCTTCAATCACTGTCTTTACAAAAACTGATTGCATTCTATGTCAGGCTGCGGTATTTATCCCTAACTTGGCGGGGAAATCTACCAGTTTCGCCAAGGTTCTGGAAGCTTTTAGGCTATCTCGCTAAATATTGGTCCTAGAACTTAGGTGATGGATGTTTCCAAAAGTATCTATTTCTCGCCAAAACATCGCCAAGTCACCAAATCATTAGAAAACCTGCTTTTAACGTATAACAAGTCTAAATACAACAATTTTTGCCCAAAATGTGAGTATTTCCGATCTGTCTGAGATTTTATAAGACAAATACGATAATTATTTATAAATCTGTAACAATAGTGTATCCATGCCTCGAAGAACATGTTTCATTGGACTTAAATCCGCGACTATATTGGGCAGTAGAGTAATTGAGCTCATTATCGTGATCCTGTAACCACTCGATGATGATGAGAGATTTGTGGCTTAAAGTATTACCCTTCTGGAAGTATATTCCTTATAACTATTTGTCTGGGAACATCGTAGCTACGAAGAAACAAACCTAGTTAGTGATATTTCTCGACCATTATACTACTTATGACAGCCTGAACTATGAAAACCTAGTATGAGGTGTTCCTTGGTTTGTATTGCTGTCTCCAGATTCTGATTCACTTATTTACATGTTGTAATAAGAAGCGGGATTCATTTGATCAGCACATTTTCTTCCAGTCGTTGTTTATTGTGGGCAAATTGGAGACAATTTTTGAAATTTTGGCTTAAGATAAAAGGTACTTGAGTTTGTGTGCCTTCTGTTCTTGTAGTTTATCCTTACCTATGAATTCAGGGATGTTGTTCTGTTGTTTAATGTTATTGTTCATGAATAAATGATGAGAGGGGATGTTTAATTTTTCAGAAACACGTTTTCCAATCCTATGCATATTCCTTAGATCCTAGAACTGCTTGGGAACACAGTTTCATTTTAAGGCGATTTTTTCAAATTGACGAATCATGGCAAAAGATCTTAAAATGTAGCTTCTAAAGGTCAGGATTCTAGAGGCACCAAAGACTGAAGTCTGACTTTGACTTATGCCTGCATTGCCGTTAACTGAGCATAGTGGAATGACCTTCACGCCTTTGGGTTATCTTACCAGAATAAACTCCTGACTCACTTTACCCATTCCACCCAGAAACACTCCCCCGTCCCGACGAGGCAGCAAAGCAGGAGTTTGAGGGAAAATTTGTTTTTTGTTAAAAAGGAGAATGACACTGGAAAGAATCGTGTCATTGTCTGAGAACCATGTCTGTGTAAAGAACCGCAACAATTACTTTTCTTGTAGAACTAGTAGCTATTGAGGAGGCTTTGAAAATTTTCATAATTGAGAGCGTTTGTCACTGATATTTGGATTTTGATTGATAGTCGTAGTTTCATTCAGCATTTATCTGAATGGTGAAAGCAGGAGGACTGAACTATTAGGAACATCGTCCGGTTTTTAATTCCTTTGATCGCCAATGTTAGGATCACCTTTCAATGTTTTACGTCCCATGTAGATGTATACAGTAATGAAATTACTGAGGGTCTAACCACAGAGGACGGACGTAAGTATACTGTTCATGGTGGTTGGCCTAATTTTTCAGAGATCACCATAAAGGTGAAGCAAGATGTCTGTTCTTCTTAGACAAGGGTCCCCGTGCATGAATGGTATGCAGAAAATTGCCCTGGTGCTGTCCTGATTGGGGTTGACAACAGGCGACATCAGACACTCTAGCGAGATTTCGATTTGGACCCACTAATGTACAGCGTCATGTGAAGGGCTACAAAGTTTATCCCTTGTGTCAAAAATTCAATGAGACTCAAGCTGCTTCTGCCCATATTTTGGCCTGCATTGGTTTAAATAAATGTCAGTCAAGTTCTGAGGCTGTGCTCCACTGTTTGAAGGCGTTTGGGCTCATGTATCTGGTTTGATGTTGCTGTCAACCAGGAGGAATAAGCCACAACTATATATTAAGTCAATAATTTTTTGGCCGTTTAGTAAGTCCTAGTAAATTTTTGAAATAACTTCTTGGGAAAAGCATAGCAGATGTGTGGTTTCTTAAGTACTGACTCTTTCGCGACGAACATTAACTATCATACCACACTTGAAGTTTCTCAGATTTTTTGTTTTTCCCCCATGATGACGGTCAAAACACTGGCAGCTAATCAGTTGTTTAACACTTTATATGGGCAACAACATCCATATGATCATTTGATAAGCAACAATTGTTTGCCTAATGCATTTTCATGATCGTAAATGGTCTTGATAAACTGGGATGACCCTACAATGATTAGAGATGAATCGTTTATAAATAAAAAAGGGAAAAATATTTTATGTAAACAGAGTTAATTTGATTAATTTTTTATTTAGAAAATTTTAATAACAGAATTATTTTTTTGAAAACTCATTTGAAATTTTTTATTGTTAAAATTATTTTATGATTACATAAAATATGTTTTATTTGTGGTGATGATTCCTAATTTAATTTAATAATAAAATTTAATTTTTATAGTGAATATAAAAAAATTGGATTCCTTAAAAATTTTGTACAATGGATTAATCAAAAAGCTTAAGTAATAAATATTAAAAACAGATTCGATTTAAAACATATGTGAGAATTCAATAGTATACATTGTACTTAAAATTGTAAAAAAATACTGAAAACCATAAATTGTATACATACCGTTTTTAATGTAATGTAATTTAAATCCTATGGAACAGGCATTGAAATATTAATTTTTTGTAAAAATATAGCCAAGTATTTCCTAGTTAGAAATAATCTCAGCAAGAAAATTTTAATCACTATTTCTAAACTTGAGACGATTTCTGCGTTAAATATCATTTTTTTCCAAATTCCTTTGTTGTTACGAATGAACAATTTTGTTTTTCTTAAATATGTTTCAATTATATAAATCATAATAATCCTTAGTTGAACCAAAACATTTCTTTTATCAATTGAAAATATCTTTTCGTTGAAATAGATTAGAAAATTAATTAGAATCTTTTTATTTTTCAAATAAAATGTAGGTTTATTAATCCAATGTACCCAGAACTTAATTGGTGGATTTAATTGCTAAAACATTCATTGTTTAACTGTCATTAGTTTAACAAAAAAAATTATTGAAGATAATATTTAAAGATTTATAAAATTAGTAACGATGAATGACCCTCAGATTACTGCTCCATCAAGGAAAATATTTAATACTGTTTAAAAAATAATTTTTTTTGTATCCAAATTTGTGTTTTCATTAGTTTTATGGAAAATACCAAAGTTTTTATATAAAAGACTACAGTGAAAAGCAATTCTCTTCAACTATAAGACATTATTATAAATTATTTATATTATAAATTCACTAGAAAAATACTCATTTATTTGAAGTTTTATTATCTTTAAAAAATTAAATAGGGATTTCTTTTCTTGTTTTTAATTTTTTCTAGTCAAATCCATTTTTTTCGAATTTAGTCATGTTTCCTTACACTAATGCATAAATAAAAGTATCGGCATATATAACATTTTTTCAAATGTTTTGATTTAATTTTTCCAGAAAAATTATAGCTATTTCAAATTTAAAAATTTTAAGTTGGTAAGTATAATTTTATTTTATAAGTACAGAAGAAAAAGTGGTTTCTTATATAAATGTATATTACATCATTTTTTACTCTATTAGGCATTTTATAATTTTAAAATAATAGTAGAAGAGAAAATTTTGATCATGATTAAATCACCGATCAGTATGTTCGAAACTTCATTCTTGGGATTTATTAAAGCAAAGTAAAAATTTAAAACATGATTTTTGTCTTCGAACATGAATAGTAAATAAAGTGCTTCTTTTGTTGCATAATCGGTAATAAACTTGGTTTGTAAAAATCATATCATAAAAATTAAAAATATATTGTCTTATTACTTTATTTATATTATAGCAACTTACTCCATTTATGTTCTTTTTATTTGTCTATTTCATTATCATTGAAGCTAAGATGTTTCCATCATATTTTCGCAGTGAAAATAAGATGTTTCCATCATATTTTCAGCAGCTAATCGGGTTCCAACAATTTAGCCTCATTGAATAAGCTGTGAAACTCTGTTTTTAATCCAAGTCCAAGATGCACACAACGCTAAATTTACTTTATATTGCCATAATGCATACATTTTATTAGGATTATATTTTAATGTTTGAGAAATGAACATAAATGTTACTTTCATTCAGGGTTTCAATTATCTTGCTAACAACTTCAGTTTGTAATGATACCTGGTATGGCAGTCACAATGAAATATTCTACCAGGTGGCAACTTTATCCTGTTAACAAAAACATATTTTATGAAACTTAAAAACATGGAATTTATTTTCAAAAAACTAACTTTATTTAAGTCATTTGTTATTTAGATACAACAGATTTAAGTATTTTCAAAATGGTCCCCTTGAGCATCGATACAGAGCCTTAAATGTCAAGTTAAATTTTCTGCAATAGGCCGCAGTTCATCAGGCGTTAATTTAGCCCATTCCTTCATAAGAGCAACCTTTAGGCATTCCAAACTTCGATAAGGATTAGAGCATATTCTTGATTGCAAAATAGACCTATCACTATAGTCCATTGGATTTAAATCAGGTGAATAGGGAGGCCCATTCTCACAGCTATGAAATCTGGAAAATTTGCTTGACACCAGTCTTGCGTTGCTTTTGATCTATGAGAAGGGGCAGAATCTTGTTGAAGTGTCCAGATGCTGTTTTTAATATGTTTTTGCGCCCAAGAAAGGAAAACCAGTTGTAAAATCTCATTGCAGTACATGATCTTGTTCATTTTGATTCCTTGATCTATGAAAACCAAAGGAGTTTTCCCACATTCACAAATGGCTTCTCAAACCATAACTGACCATGGTTTTTTTGACGTTCTAATCTTGTGGAATCTTGTTCCAGGACGATCAAATCACCGGTAACGGTCATTTTATCAATTATAGGATTGTTCAATTGTGAAAAGTATTTCGTCCGTGAAGATGAAATGCTTCTATGTGCCATTTGCGGACTTTCGAAGGAGAGATCGACATCTTTGCAATCGTGTATGCTTATTTTGCTCAGTTAGTTTCTGAACTTTTCGAAGTTTACATGGCTTAAGTCCAAGTTCTTTTTTTTTTTTTTTTTTTTTGCAATTTGTCTAACTGATTCTCTATTAACCCCTATTTCTTTAGCTATTTTTCTCCTTGATTTTCTTGGATTTCAGTTAATTCGTTTCTTGATAATTTTGCAAATTTCATTTGTATTCACAGTTTTTTTTTGCTTTTCGTGGTCAGTCACCGTCATGGCCAAGCTCCAAGAATCATTTTATAGTACGTGATATCGTTTGTCTGCAGATATTCAGCTTTCTGGCAATCTGAATTTGCTTTAATCTAGCCTCAAATAATGAAATTATTTGTCATCGTTGGTTTGGCATATTATTTCAAACAAGAAAATAAAAACTACATATTTGTTTTACTAACATTAAGATCTCTTAAGCAAATGAAGTTACTATAAAAATGGTGGACATGAATTAAGCCATAGTAAGCCACAAAAGCAATACAATTTTGTCAACAGTATAAAGTTGTTACCCTGTAAAATGGTTTTCAAAATAATATTATTTAATTTCATTTTAATATTGAATGTAGACAAGAAGTTTGATAATGGTTGTAGAAACATGAACGTAGAACATCTAGAAACACTTGGTCGCACACATAAAGACCTTGTAAAAATAATTCTTTACGTTATATGACTAATAAATAGTGCTTTTTTCAAATCCTTTTTGATAAAAGTTATTTCTTTAGGTTATGTGTTTTTCTCATTCTGTTACTTTAAAGCAATCATTGAAATCAATGTTTAAAAGTTATATAAAATATGCAGATCTAAATCTAAAGCTATAAAAACTACTCATGCCTGAATTACATTTTATTTTTTAAAAAAAAGTTTTATAATTTAGTTTTCTTAAGTTGATTAAAATAACGAAGACATAAAGAAGATTTTTCTGTTAAAAAAATGGAACAGTAAAATATATCATCATTGTGCTGTAGAAAAAATTAGCTCATAATTAGAAAGAGTAAAAAAAAAAATGGTCTCACGACATACTGCTTTAAGTTCATTTTAAACTTATTTTTTTTAGCGGAGAACAGTAACTATTTCCAGTGCTTATAGATTTTAGGGAAAGGTTTTTGTTCCTTTTCCGCTTTGTCCCTGATTAGATGTCCAATTTTCTACGCTCGTTTACTAAAAGCATCGAGGTCTATTTTTTGATATTTCGTTAGTTTCTTCAACAAATCATTGTTCTCACGTTCTGGAGTTATGTCTTTTCATCCTGTTCTTTCACTATTTGTATGCAATTTCCGCTTCTTGGAAGGTTCTATGGTATGTTGTAAAGCCTAAAACAAGGTTTTCATGTCTTTGGTAACTTTAGCATGCTATTCTCATTATTTCAATCAAAATAAATTACAAATACCTTGGAAATACAAGTTTCTAACACTTTTGGCTATAAAGTTATTTAAAATTTTTTAATAAGAGATTAATTCTATATTTTGTTGAACATAGTACCAAGGAAAATCAATCATAACTCATCCCTTTGTAGATTTAAATAAATTTCTTTCTTAAGAATAAATCTGACTTAATTTTTTTATTTTTAAAAACCGTTATATAGTAATAAATTTGCAAATTGTAATTTAAAATATTCCAGAACAGTTATTAGTAATAAAGTTTCTAAAAAAAAATAATTCTGGAGACAAACTTCTGTCTAACGAAGTTATTTTAAGACTAACATTGTGATAAAATCCAATGGATTAATTAATTAATTTTCTATCTGAAACGAAATCTTTGCACGTGTTTCTTATTCTCACTTATCAATATCTCATAATAATTTCACACAGTATTTTTTTAATATTATTCATATATAATTATTAATAAACTGGATTTACTTAAAACTAGTTTCATGAGCATGAAGATAATTGACTGAAAATATAACGGTGTTGAATTGATTTCCTTTAAATTTATTAGTAACATTGAATAATATTTTCAAAGATAGAAAGCAAAAATATTAATCCTTATTTTTGATTATGTATTTCGTCTTCTCTCCATTTTGTATTTTTTTTATAAATAAATAAAAAAATATTTTAAATGAGCATTTTTACTTCCAACAATCTCACTGTTGCAGAAGATTTGGAAGGTCGGAAACACTATCGAAAGCTAAGTGTTTAAAATGTATTTAAAAAAGATGATTTTTTCAATTCATTAAACTTTACTTTGAAATAAAATGATATAAAACGATTATACAATAACTCTACCTAAATAATCTCAAATAATCATGGGGTTCTTTTTTTTAAATCTGTGAAGCACTTTATAAAGCAAGCAACAAATAATATGTAATAAATATATATTTGGTGATGATAAGCAGATTATCATTAATATTCCCAAGTGCCTGATTGGAAATTGAGATATTATTCATGATGACTGAATTACCTTTCATGAGTCAGAGGCAGCGCATTACACAAAACCTATGGCAAATATGATAGGATATATGTGGTTAATATAATATACCTGTGGTTCTGAATTATTCAATATCCTATGGCTAATAGATTTTACTTTGTTGGGTTTATTTTTTTCAATTAGTGTGATATAAATGTCTGAAGAGGCATTTTCTATCTAAGACAGTGGCTCAGAATGTCAAGATATTGTCTATCAAGTGTCACAGAATGTATAGCAGACTACAGTATGATGTGTTATTACAGTGTGTAAAACTATGGTGATGTAAATAAAAAAGGTAAAGGGTAATGCAATTGTCTCTGTTGCAATAATTAATTTGGGTGATCAACGGTAAAAGATAATTAGATAAAAGATGAATTTATTGATTTGGATTTACCATTTTTCTGTTATATTATAATTAATTACATTTTTTTATAAATAAAATACTTATTTTGCGTTTCTGCTAAGTTTTATCTAAGGCTTAAAAATCTTTTATCCGACTTAATTAGAAATAGTTTACTTTATATTTAGGAATCTTGACAGCATCATTTATATATATATATATATATATATATATATATATATATATATATATATATATATATATATATATATATATATATATATATATATATATATATATTACTACTTTATTTATAATGTTAATTTGCTTATCCTGAACTATTACACGTTTTTCAAAATTATAAAAAAGTGTAGATTTTAAAAAAGTTACAAAAGTATGAAAGAAAGTTAAAAATATTGCAACAGTGCAAATTTAATAATTTTTAATATTTATGATATCATGTGTAATTTAGCAATTTCTTAATAATAATTATTTGTTAATGAGTAAAATGAAATATATTTGAAAATAATTTTCGAACAAAATAAAAATTAAATTGTTTATAAATATAGTTGAAGGTTTTCCTTTTTTCATATTTGAAGAAATAGAATAACATTGATGAATTGTACCTTTTGAAGCCATTTTGTTGTCATCGTTTTTTTTTCACTCCTGTGAAAAACCAATCATTTTTGAGATCAATTAAGACAAAACAAGGGAAAACTGGGTGCTATCCAATTTCTTTTCATATCAAAACTGAGAAATTGATTTGAAATAAATAGTAGGATCAAAAAAGACGTTTATCTTAAAAAAAATCATTTCCTACTTATTCTGTCATGAAAACCAGATATGAATCTGTAAAAAATCTAGTAAGATAGTATAAATTGAGCTTAATTTCATGATGTTTATGATTGTTTATTAAAAACATATTTGCTCTTACGGTATATTTAATTTTAGATTATTTTATATTACTTGTATACGTAAAATAGTTAATAAGATATATATTATATAATATTATATAGTTTTTATTATATGTTATAATGTAATATGGATTTTAACTTTTATAAAATCAATTTCAAATAAAAGTTTAAAGATTTTGAAGATTTTCTTAAGATATATTTTGAAAATTAACAAAACATTTCACTTTTTTTTATAAAATAACGTTTGTGAATAACCTTACCTATAAAAAAGGTAGTATTAATTTCCTATATCTCATTCTCTAAAAATTTCAAATACTTTTTAGAGTTAATTGCGCACAAATTATATGACTTTTTATTTGAAGAAATTATTCTTATATATTAGGATTTAACATTTAAATACTCTAAGACACAGTTTCAAATTTGGAGCATTTACACTTGCAGTTAATTTGTTTTTAGTATTTTCTTATATGTAGAATGTTACTATTAAATATTGATCTTTTGAACAAAAATTTAAAAATAAGATCAGTTATCAAAAGTGTTCAAATAATACATCTTTCATCTATATTGATTAAATGATATATTTTTTAGAAAAAAAGTTTACACTTTTCATTTTTCCGAAAAATTAAAATACTATTTTATGCAGTTGAGGAAATTTATCTGTCAAAACATTGTTATATTTTTAACAAGAGCCTGTTTTTTCTTGATGAAAATCTTACTATTTTATGAGTACCAATTTTGATTTCTCGAAATATGTAGAATACGTATTTCGAAAATATATATTGCAACATTTTTTTATTATGCTTTCTATTGTGGGATTACTGCTATGATCTATTTTACGCTTAATTCAGATAATCAATCTTTTAAGGTTTAAAAGAAATGATACTTTGAAGCTTTAAAATCTTTTTATAGAGTAGATGTTTAAGTATTATTCAATGTGTAATAATGGTAAAATTCAATGTAAGCAAATATTTTGTATACTTTTTATATATTGTACTGATATGGTTTAGGAGTGTCTCCGAATAGAAAAATGATGATGATCAAGAAATTTCTAGTATACATTGTATAAGAAATTGACCATGCACTTTTACTTTTTTGATGTAGCAGCAGAAATTTTCAATGTCTATAATCTGCGATGCTTATAACAATGAATTGACTGAACTTTTCACTATGCACTATAAATAAAACTAGCTTCAAATTTAATAAAAAGATCCAATGTAAAGTGATGTAATTTGTAAAGGAAGATTGAACTTAGAGTTAGTGAGATCAATTTGAGAACTTGATTGTGGTGTTTAACATAGTTAGATTGCTAAACATCAATGATTTATAAGTTTTTATCATATTTTTAAAAAGAATTTAAATTTAAATTCTTAATAAGATGAATTTAATAATAAAAGAGATGTATTCTTCCAAAATCAGGATGAATGAGAATTTTTTATAATTTAGAAATGATTCGGATGGTAAAGGAAAATTGACAAAATCCCTTAGCAACTTTTAGTTTTGAATGGAAGTTTCGGCAGTATGCAGAAATAGTGAAACACGTTATTTTACATTTCGACAGGAAAGTTAATTTTGATTTTTCAATGATTTTTTAGGTAGCGGGAATTTATGCCTAAAATTCTTTTACGTTCTGAAACCATTAAAAACATCTGACTTTGAAGTTTTCATGAAAAGTTTGCCAATTGAATCCTTCAAACTTAGAATTGAGATTCTCAGTTCGAGATAACCCTAGCTGTTTTATCAAAATATAAGCAGATCAATACTTTATATTTTGAATATATATACCAATTTATAGCTTAATAGAAGTAGGAAAATTTTGTGAAAAAAATTAAATGTAGATGTGCAGATATTGTTGAATTTTATACTGCTCGACATTAAAAATGCAACACTGCCAAAACGTGATGAAACTCGGCAAAAAAAAGTGACGAACAATAAGTGATCTGTATTTCGAAATGATATACATGATAGAGATCAAGAACAAGTTTGGTTCAGTAGGTTAGCATAAAGAAGTGTCAGGGACTCGGATTTCACCAACTGATTATCGGATTATGCCCACTATCTCCGAGAGCCTCCCGTAACATTTACGGGGAAAACCCCACCTGGAGTTTCTTTAAAATTATATTCACATTGGTAGGGCTTGGAAGCCTGAAGACAGCCTAGCGCAGTAAGTGTCTACATCACAGTTCAATTACATGATTGAAACTAAATATTATAAATTTTAATGTATAAAAGAATATTGAAAAAAGTAGAAATAAATGCAGGAAATTAAATAAGGAGTTATCAAATTTAAATTAATAATAGGGAGGCAATTTCAAACGTATGAAGAATAGAAACAAGCCTTTCTATTCTACACAAGCTTAAAATTATCTCCCTTTGGCCTAATATCTATTTTCAATGGATCCCGTCGCATGTGGATATTGGAGCCAATGAAATAGCAGACACTTTAGCAAAGGTAGGATCAAGTCATCCTACTCCTTCTTCTGCGCTTACCTACTTTGAACTCTTTTCCCTGAGAAAAGCCCAGTTTAAAACCGATTGGCAGGTACCTTTGACTCACCACATCTACAAGGGCAGAAAGCCAAAACTTTCTCTTTTTTCTCTTATAGGAAATCCAGCACTAGCCTTGCACGTCTCGCCTCTGGCCACCTGAAATGCCACACTTTTGTAACGGGTAACAAGACCTTCCCCTTCTGTCCTAATTGCCACGGACACCAAGCTTCTCCTGAGCATATCCTAGATTGTATGAATATACTATGGGACGATATCTACACTTCTCCCCGCCTTGTCATCGATTTCCTCTCCGTCAACGGATTCCTTGATTTGGTCTGACTCCGTCAGACCCCTTAGAAATAAGCAACAATAAATTAATAACAATATACATAAATTGACAAAACACTAATTTATATTACTTGAAATATTAAATTTAAAAACTAATAAAATAACTATACTATTATAAATACAGAATTAAATGAAAGTATAATTATAAATTGACAAAGTAAAATTATAAGATAAAACAATAAGAAAAGTAAGTAGAATTATAATGCAAGCTTAGATGACAACTATTTACATAATTTAAAAAGTTTTTTTCAGGAATTTTACTTGAAACATTTGATTCAATTAACAGATTAAGCCATGATATTATGGAGCACCAATAACTGAAATAAAGTATTCGTGTTCATTATTTCCTTTAAGATTTTGCATGAATTAACAAGATATTAATATTACATATCACTTGTAACGATCGTTTTAACAGTTAAAATATATACACTATTATGAACACCATTAGGTGTACACAAATATTAAAAGAAGTAAATGGAAGTATTATTGTTCATCTGATGAATCTGATGATAAATAAAGTTTATCGTCTACCATTATGGAAAATTGTACAGAGTCATGACATGATTTGAGTCCTTGCATTGTTAAGATATTGAGTATTTAAATTATTTTTTCCGTCTAAAACCATCCTTTAGACAAGATAGCACAAATTGAAGGTCTGTTTGACTATGATGCCTTTTTATGTGGAAGAACTTTGTAGATGGACATTTCACCATGTAATGAAAGGCAATTCCCAAATCACCACATTTGCTGATGTTCAAATTGGATTTGCCAAATCTTGCGAAGTATTCAGGGAAGTGTCCGTGATTCGTTATCAAATAGTTAATACAAGGATTTGAGATAATTAAATCTGTTAGGCCCATGTACTTTGCCAACTTCCGATGGTTCTTTTATATAGGAGGAGTTTTAAGAAAGAGCTTGGTTTTGGAAGATTGATGACTGACACTTCCTCATTGGTAGCAACTTCTTTTGCTTTTTTGTTCACTAGTTCCTTCCTCTAATTGCACACGTATGATTTAATCTAGCTTTGCTGGATTCTGCATGATAGTTTGAGTATAGACACTCTTGAGTGACACGGATGATTTGCGATTTGGGCACTGGGTTGAATAATGATAGGAGAACAGACTGGCCATGGGTCAGCAGGTTGTAAGACCACCGTGGACGGTGATGCACGAAGCAACACATCTAGGATGAGAATAGGAATGGCATCCTGAGGTATTGCTTCCCATTCCCTGTCAGCTATTTTCCAAAGGACATCTTCTGAAGGGGTAGTGGTAGGGTCTGCAAACAACGTCCAATCATATCTCAAGCGCATTCGATTGGTGAGAGGTCTGAAACAGTGGCCAGGCAAGCAATTGCATATCTAGCAGGGCATGTAGGCTGAAGCAAGCAATGTTCTGTCTGGCGTTATCCTGCTATAAGGGCATTGGGCACCCCATGAAAGTAGGAGAATGTTACCGGCCTCAGCACATCATCCACGTAACGTTAGGTTGTAATAGTGCCATGAATACGAAGTAGAGGTGACCTGGAACCATACGTAGTGGCACCATAAAGCATTGTACCACGTTGTTGTGTGGTGGGGTGTTCCACAATTGCTGTAGGATTAAACTTGTTCCCACATCGATGCCAAACTTACGCGCGCCGATTATCATTGAAGAAACGAAGAGTGAATTATCTGTAAAGACGTTCCTGTTCCATTTCACATTGCTCTAATCAGACAACATTCCAGATATTGGCGTCTATGCTGTGGAGTCAGTGGATATCTTCTCAATGAATGCCATAAGCACATATCAATGACTCAATGCAAATGGTTTTGATCTATATGGCAGCATCCAGGGTGTTTTGCACGCACTGCAGGTTTTCGGTAGACTTAATTTGCGGGGCTGCCTCTACCTCTCGTCGGAAAACGAAAAGATCATTATCGGTGCAGACCTTAATGCCCATCACATCATGTGGGGATATAAAGACAACGACCAACTAAGTGAAGCACTCTTAGGTTACCTGATAGGTAATAATTTGCATCTTCTAAACACCATGGGTGCTCCTCCAACTTTTAACTCGTCAACCAATGAAGGATGGCCGGATGTGAATTTAACTCCTAATGTCGACATTGCAACGGAAAGTACATGGGAGGTCCTGGACACTGAAACCCTCAGCGACCATAAATATATCCAGATCACACTAGCTTCACCACTAGATACGACACAAATTACAAGATTCAAGACTAAATTTGGAAATCATCATAAGTTCATCAAAAATTTATATCCACACGTAAGCAATATACTACAACTGTTAGAGGATAGTCAAACAACTTATCAACTTGACAATGCAGCCGATTGAGTGTTATCGAATTTCCTATAAGAAAATGAAGCTGCGGAATAATTTAATGCCAAACTGGTGGACGCAATCTTTTGATCTCAGGAAAAAAAAGTTAAATGCCAAAAGGCGAAAAATGCAAAATTTATGTAATCCTGACCAAACTAAACTCAGAATTGATTACAAAAAGCTGAAGGAGGCATATATTAAAGATATACGAAGAGCAAAGCGCACATGCTGGCGAGAACTGTGCATTTCAGCAACAAATCCTTATGGGAAAATTTATAGAGCCACCTTTAGGAAATCCTCTCCACCATCAGCTCTATTCTGCACGAATTTACAAGAAAGTAAAGCTATTAACATCACCAGCAGAATCTTAGAAGAGCTGTTTCCTACACAACCTACCACTCTTTTTCAGCGATCTCATACCATTGGCAGCTATGATCCAGAACCCAGCAGGGGAGAGATAGATAGAGCTAGCGCCTCACTACCCAATGGAAAAGCACCAGGATTTGATGGAATTGACATTATTATACTTAAAACAGTGGACCGTCACTATCCAGAGCTTCTCAGAACCCTAGTAAAAAATACTGGAATCTGTGAAACTTCCCAAAGTGCTTCAAAATTGGCTTAATCATTCTATTCCATAAGGAAGGAAAGGACAAATTGCAAATTAAATCATACAGACCAATTACTCTCTTACCAACGATGGGAAAACTACTGGAGAAAATTGTGACTACGAGATTGACTTTCTTCTTAGAGAGCCATGGTCTTCTTCACCAAAATCAATTTGGTTTTCGTCAAGGAAGGTCAGTGGACGATGCTCTCCTACACTTGAAAAGACAAATCGAGATTGCAAAAGCCTCAGCTAAACATTGCGCAATAATTTCTCTTGATATTGAAGGAGCTTTCGACTCTGCACCACATCCATCTATCAAACAAGCACTCGAAAGTAAAGGATGCCCAGAAACTATCAAAAACATTCTTATCAGCAACCTGGAAGATCGAGAGGTTGCCCTCAATACTAATATGGGCATTGTGAAGAAAACGCAAACCATTGGATGCCCACAAGGCTCCTGCAGTGGACCCATCCTATGGAATTTGCATGCTGATGAGCCACTACAATTTGACTGGACCACAGTTGGTAAAGATATTGATCCTAAAGCAACAGTTGCTCTCCAGGCCTTTGCTGACGACTTCACTTTCGTAGTGTCAGCTGATAGTGAAAGGAAGCTTGGACGCGTCGCTACAGAAGCCCTTAAGATTTTTAGCAACTGGACCCATAAGCATAACCTGGGAATTTCAATTGAAAAATCAAATTACCTCCTATTCACGAGACTGCAATGTGGACCGCAAATATTTTTAAATAACTTAAGAATAAGGAGAAGCAAGAATATTAAACTTCTGGGTGTACTCCTGGATGAAAAGTTGAATTGGTCAGCACATATCAAACAGCAAGGTGTCAAAGCCTTTCGCATTAACCAAAAATTACTTAGAATATTTGGCTCAACCTGGGGATTATTTCAAGAACAGCGTATTGTACTATACAAAACAGTGGCAGAAAAAATTCTAGCCCATGGTGCAACACTCTGGGGAGCCAATCTTCGGGTCAAAAATCAACTACTACTAGACAAAATATAGAGAAAGTTTCTGCTTAATATAATTGGGGCCTACAAAAGAACATCAACGGCAGCTTTACAAGTCATTACTGGCATACCTCCCCTTCATCTTACCATCAATACAGAGGCACAAATAAAACAAGAAATAAGGACTACAAGCAGTAACATTATGGAGGCAAGAGTAGCAACGCTTTCAATCCATCCAGGAATATTCAGTGTTAATACGATTGTCAACCCTAACACGGAGTACAACCCTACCCTGAAGAAGCAGGTCTGCCATATTTTCACTGACGGCTCCAAGATGGATGGAGGTGTAGGAGCCGCGTTTTTCATAACACTGAAGGATATCATAATCCACAAGGAAAGTTACAAACTGAATGCCAATTGCTCAGTCTTCCAGGCAGAGCTCTTCGCAATTAAGAAGGCTATTGAGTGGGCCAGAAAGGTAGAACAGAATTGCCTCGTCTGTTCAGATAGTAAAGCAAGTCTTTATGCACTTTGCAATCCGAAAGCCATCAGTCCTTTAGCCAGACAAATTCAAGAGGAACTTAACAACCAACAAAATATCTCCCTCTGCTGGATAAAGGCTCATGTAGGATTTGAACGGAACGAACTAGCAGACCGTCTAGCAAAAACTGCTGCTTCTTCAGATGAACCGGAAATCCATCTCCCTATTCTTCGGTCTTACTTCAAAAGGATCAGGAAAATTGCATTAATTCAGGATTGGCAAACTCTGTGGGATCAGAATACCACCGGACGCCCAGTAAACTCCATCTTGCCAAAAGTGAATTTGAACCAACAGTGTTGGCCAAGACAAATAACGATGCTTGAAACAAGACATGGCCTATTTCCAAGTTACCTGCATAGAATAGGAGTACAACCCACTGATAGCTGTGCATGTGGAGAAGAAGGTACCCCAATTCATTACGCTACAACATGCCCCATCACGAGTTCCTGGCACTTTACTGGTCCCAGTGACAATCTGAAAAGTGTCTGGCTCAAAAACATCACCATCAACAAGACAGCAAAGCTAAAAATTATTAACCTAATAAACTTTCTCCTTGAATATAGGGACTTAATAATTCCAAAGGAATAGGAGGATAATGATGCCCGTGACGGTGATAGACTTCACCTGGAAGATGATGAGCCGTTAAATCCACATACTCCATCTCTCTCATATTCTACATTTAGACATTTTTCTCTCCACCTGTAACATTTCACCTGTTTTTCATCTCCTTGTATATAGTTCATTATTAATTGTTTGCTATTTTATCACCATCATTACAGCGCTCTTACTTAATTACTTAATCACAATTGTTATCATCATGTTGTATTGACTTATTTTAATGCATTATATATAACCTATCTAAACTTTTTGTATATATAGCTTAGAATTTCATATGACCTAACTTACCTTGAGCCGATAAACTTAACAACAAAATCCATATAGTAAATGCATTAATTACTCTTTAATCATTATTACCTCATCAATTTGCAGGAAGTGCAGGTATATGTATTCAATTCTGTTTTATCATTCTTAATTTCCTTTTGTTTTTCCATTTATTTTCCTTATTTCTTATATGCATGCAATTTGATTTGTATTTTATATGCCTGTCTTACCACATCCTGCCATGTATTTTGTCATACACCTATATTGAATGCTTTTTATGAGTTCCCATGTTAACTCTCAATTGCAATCCAATTTGTGTAAAATAGTATACTTTACTATCCTCTTTACTGTGAAAATGTAATAATTCTCAGTGTTTTCGTATGATTGCAAGCATTGTATAGTCTTGTATGTACTGTGTTCCGTTTTCTTTTCTCTCCAGCGGGTCCATCAAATCTGGTAAAACTCTTTCAGGGTTAGGTACAGGGACCTCTGCTGGTGTTTACTTTACTTTACCTCTCGTCGGAACGTCTAATCATGCGTGCTGACGTCACTGTGGTTGCACCGCTACCTTCCAAACATTTCACAATTCATTGTTCCAACCCTCTTCGCATGCTAGCAGGGCATGTTGCCACAGCCACAGCTGGTTTACTGTAGAGACGTCCAGGTGTCTCTCAGATGCGATTTGCCCTTAAAGACCAACTTGCCTTTCTCAGTAAGATTACCTTTGAACTCGTAATCTCGTCGTCTGTCTGCTGGAACTGACTCCATCCACTGTGGTTTGGCATTCTCTGCAATTACAGGCGTCCTTTGCGACAAGAACAAAATTTCACCGATTATTTTCCAATAAGTGATAATGGGGCTAATATTGCTAACTCTGCTGGTTCTCCTCACCTTATATTTTATCCTAAGTACGCTGGAGAGCTGCCAATTTCACATCATTTGCATAACTGGGTAAGGTGCGTCTACCCAGAAATTTACGTAAATTTGTGGCCACTCCTTCTTGGTATTGTATTTTCAATGTCGGGCAGTGTATACCAATTAAATTCTATATTATTAATTTTGAATTTCTTAAAGGAGAATTTATAAACACAAAATTTATTATCTTTTAATGTATTTCGCACATCGTTTTTTACAGCTATTTATCATTACATTTTGAAAGAAAAATTGTGTGTTTAAACATTTCCTTTAAATCCTGTCAATAAAATTAGTTTCATTTAACACATGCATAAAATATATATTTTTCCTAAATAATTATTTTCAAATTGGGTGCAATTTTCTTATACGCAATTAAAAATTACCCTTCAAAAGTTACTTATATTTTTAATACTTAATATTTATATAAGATACTTTTTAAATTATCTTTATAAAAAGACAAACAAGGCAATTTAAATATAAAATTAAAATATTTGAATAGTAATTCAAAATTTGAGGCGAATATTTTAAATGGTTATGTTAGGGTTGAATTTTCCTTTGTGTCAACGTTTGTGAAGTTAAAGTCGTTTCTCATTATGGAATGAAGATTAATTCGAGTCCATTTAGGAGACCTAGTCAAATATTATGCCTGATGATAGATAACTTCACATTAAGCAGTTTGAAATTGCACAACAGACGAACTACCTTCGTTATCGTCCGAAGCAATCAATATATTTCTCAAGGGAGCATTGTTAATGTATGCAAATGATAGACTCTAGGACAGAAGGTATGTAATGGTGATGTGTATATTCAATAACAGCTTAATAATATTGGTGAAGAATGGTGGTTGCATTAGGTCTGTTGTGTTTACGAGGTCTTAATGTTTTAAGCAATCATTTCAAAATGCTAATGTTAACCAAAGCTCTTTTTGATACTTTTTTAGTCCATTTTAACAAGAACATTTTAATGAAGCAATTTTTTGTTTCCAATATTAAAGAATATAACGAAAATTTAAAATTAGGATTCATCAACAGGTGTTAACTCACAGATTCTGAGTTGAGTTTTATTCATATAAAGCCATTGTGTTCAGTAAAGCGCTTCAAAGTGCGAAACAATTTTGACATGGTGTGATTGGATATGTACATTCTGGGCGTTCTCATTCCTATTTACTGATGCAGGATATATTACAACAGACTCTTCGAATATAATTCTTCTTCTTGATAAAAAAGACTCTTCTAGATGAACAATGGGATGAATTTCTTGCACTTGCTGTTGGTGTTTTCCATAGGAGTAGAAGTAAGAAACGATTATTTGCTTACTATTTTTACTTGACATTTTACATGGGAGTTAAGTACAAAATACAAATTCTTAATAGGTAGCCTTAAAAATGAAATAAATAGTGCTATATTCTTTAATATCTACTTAATTTAGAATATACGTTATATTCTGTGGTATTTGTATAAACTAAAACAATATCATTTAAATTTATTGTTTTTATTTTGATATTTTTGGAAATGGTAACCAAATTTTTTTCATTAAACTATATTCACATTAAATTTAATGCTATAATTTTTTTCTTTACAGGGAAATTAAATATACGATTTCACAATGCAAATCCCTCTCTCTAAGCGGTATTAATCAGAATAATTTGAACTGAATCAGAATAAATTGAAGGAAAAATGATATTTTATCAACTGAAGTGAAATGTGTTTAAATAAATTTTTAGGAAGAGGGTGAAAGTAAAAAAATACAAAATATAAGTTTTGAAAGTGACTAATAAGTATTTACTATTTTCTAAGCTAAGTTTTACAAACAATACTCGTTTTTGTAATATCTGAGTCATTAAAAGCAATCTTGGCCTCTAGGGATTTTATTGTTTCTTTAACATTTAAAATTTAACTGCTTCATGAGTTTTTATATCGCAATTACTATAATATTTTGGACAATCATTTTATTTGTTCAGTGGTTTAAAATAAGTAGTTTTGTTATACATACCAAGTACATTCATTTCCGTATAAAGAAATTCATCAATAACTAAATTAAAAATAATTTTTATACTTCATGTTTCACAATATGAATTAGTTATAGCTTATTTTTAAAACTATTATTATTTAAAACTATTTATATAACTATTATTATATATTTAAATAACTCTATTAATATTCTTTAATATATAAATCCAATGCATTGAATATAAAAATACAAAGAATTATAAGTTACGAATTTTTAAACTTTTCTATTATTGCCTTTTGTTGGTTTGAAAAAAATGTGTTTTCTTTCTTACGATGAAATTATATTTGAGATGAGTAATAAAAAAAGTCTCTTAAAATCATAAATGTTTTTAAAATTTATAAATATCATTTATATTATAGATTATAATAATGAAACAAAAAGCGTTTTGATATTTCCCCTAATATTTGTTCTAAAATTACAATTTAAATTATTGAAATAATTTAAATATTTTATAAAAAGATTTTAATATGCGTTTTTTTGCACATATTTGATACAAATTGAAAAAGTCAATACTTATGTATTAAATAAGACTTAAATCATTTAATTAGTTGTACATTATCTAAGAATTAAATGTAGTAAGAGCTTTTTGGTTAACTGAAAATGTATCATTGACTTTGTTTTAGTTTAAGATTGGTAAATTTCCAAAATCTAAAACTATCCATAAAAGCGAAAAAATAAATATGCTTACAGAAAATGGAAAATATATATAAATATGATTCTGTTAGATCTGGAAGTCACATTTGTTTCATGAGGTATGTAAGTGATATATTTTGATAAAAATATTATAAGTTTTCTAAAATTGAGTTTTAAATTATTTAAATGACAATTTTTTTGTAAAATATTAATTCTCATTTATTTTGTGTTTTTGTTTTACTCGAGAAAAAAGAATATTCTTATACTTAAGCATTTCTCCATAAGATGAAATAATTAAATACAAATATACTCTCATAACTTCAACTTAGCAATCAAGGAAATCAACGAAATGTCTAGTGTACGTTAATTTTCTTTTTTATTAGGCTATTCAAGAAAGTTAGGTTGGCTTATAAATTTATAGAAAATATGTAAACTTTAGTACCAACACTAAAAGAAATAAAATAAACATTAGAGTCAATTTATTGAATTAATTCTTTAAGCACATTCCTATTAAGCCTTGATAACCACGAAGATTTAATTTGTCTTTCCGAAAATTTCTCTTTTGCGCAAAAAGCAGGAAAGCGGTAAGTTACTTTTATGGAAAGCATTATATGAACAGTAGCAATCATATATATTGTTAAAAAAGAAAGATAAGTGTATTAGTAAGAATTCTTTTTGTATTTTTTACTATAGTAAAACTGAAAATAAGCACAGTTAATTTTATTTTAACGAGTGTAAATGTAATTTAAATTTTGATTGTAACATATTAATAAAAATCTCTATTCTCATCACATTCTTAATTTAAAGCTTAGTTTTATTTAAAATATAATATTTAAAACAATGATTAATTAGAATAGCGAAAACTAAACTAATAAAAATAATTTAAAATGTAATCTGGTTTTTATGTCATCTATACATTAGTACCTAAACAGCAGAAAATTTTAGCAGCTCTATTTATTTCATTTGACTTTATTTGATTATTTATGTTTTTAAGTCAAACTTATCTTTTCAATGACATTTTTAAAAGGTATTATTTTATATTATTATGATTTAAAATCTGAAAACGAACATTTTAAGTGTTATTTTACCTTTCACAACTAAAATAACTTTCAACTAAACTGAATAAACTTTAACTAAATAAACTTTTACAATTAAAATATATCGTAAAACTATAATTAATCAGTTATAGTAGATATTGTCATTTATTTTTTGAGATTTGAATGATATTTAAAAAACATCAAACAAATGATTTGAATGATATTTAAAAACATCAAACATTTGAATGATATTCAAGAAAGTTAGGTTGGCTTATAAATTTATAGAAAATATGTAAACTTTAGTACCAACACTAAAAGAAATAAAATAAACATTAGAGTCAATTTATTGTGGAATTATGGGAAAATTGTATTTTAGAATCTTATTCAGAAATAAAGATAACAAAGGAAGACAAACCACAAACAAAAAATAAAAAGAAGCAGTTATAAAACTGAAATTAATACTAAAATCAATATATCATTTTAAATAAATGATATAATCTAATAATCTCCAATGATTTTAAATTTCATATAATATCTATTAATTAATTTTTTTCATTGCGATAAAATATAACGGAAGAAAATTTTAACCAAAAATTAACTTTCTTGAGTTTTTCTTGTGAATGGAAAATTATTTATGGAAGCAATTTAACATTAAGAGAGAGAGAGAGAGAGAGAGAGAGAGAGAGAGAGAAGAGAGAAGAGAGAGAGAGAGAGAGAGAGAGAGAGAGAGAGAGAGAGAGTTTTACTTGGAAATTTTAAACATTTATGGAATAACTCGATAAAAATAAAAGTATATTTTTTTTAAAAAGGTGCAATAAAAGAAATTAGTGTGTCAATCAAGATAAATAGAAGATGCTAAAAATATTTTTCTAAAGATTTTTTTAGAGGTGTTTTATATTAATGGACTGAACTATACTTTAGTATAATAATTATTAAATCATCAGCAGACACAAAATTTCATTCACAACCCAATAATGGAAGATTTTTTTCTTTGTATATGCTGTTTTTCTTATGATAATATAAAGATTTAAGAAGTGTTTAACTTGTTGAAAAAATTTCTTAACTCCCACAAAAAATACTAATTTTTTACAATTTCTTTTATTAGAGAATTGCATTGCTTAAGATGCTTTATAAATAAAATGTCACATATACTTAAAATATTTGAATTTCTTAACTATACTTTGCGTTCAATTATATTAAATAGCTCTTTATAATCTTAGATTTGCATCATTTTTGTATTCAACATTGTTGAATACTGTGATAATTAAAAATATTCAATTTTACAATAAATTTAAAAAAAAATCATGTTGAACAAAAAACGAGATTCATTGTCTAAAATTTGGTTTTTAGAAAATTATTTTGAATTTGAAACGAAATCCATTACAACCAATAATTTTTGTAAATTAAATGTTTTCGATTTTAAAGTAATAAAGTTATTAAAATAAATAATTCATACAGGGCAAAAACAAAAGAAAAATCAAATTTCACTGTCTTACATTTAGCATTAGATTTAGAAAATTTCCTTGAATTTGATAAGTAATCCATTTAAGACATAAAAAATTTTTCAATCATTCACATTATCCTTTTTTATCAATTTACTAGATATCTTCCAAAGAATAGAAAACTAATATTAAATAGAATTATTAAATTAATGAAAAACATGCAAATTCATTAGATAACATTAGATAGCAAAATCTAGTAGTTGACACACTAGATCTTCCTATCTACACCATCAACTGTGAGAAATACTTTCATTTCATGATCAAAAACCAATGTACTGCCGAAAAGCTCAAAGTGTTTTTCAAGATTTTTATAAAAACATTAGATAACCTATAGTAAGAAAAAACAATAGCTTGTTTCTCTTATATCGCCTACAGCAATAGTGAATATTTTTTTTCAAAAACTTTAAAAGAAAACAAACCTTAAAACATTCTTATTTTCATAGTAATAATGCATCCAAGTATAAAAAGATGGTTTTAATAGCTGGAAGCATTCTTACTTGAGAACAGAAAGAATAAAAAGTGCGCAAAATTTCCAGAAAAATGATTTCAAATATAAGTAAAGTTTCAGTAAGAAATATTCTAAATTAAATACGAAATAACCAATCTAAAAAGAAAGAAATGTGAATTATAAAAATATTTGATCATGTTTAATAATAAAGTCACGGAAAACTTTTTATAGCTTTCTTGAAATGGCAAGAGAGTTATTTGAAAATAATATTTTCATCATGACAATTATTTATTTATTTTCTATGCATAAATTTCAATATTTGATAAACATGTAGGCAATATTATTATAATTAATGTATTAATATTCCTGAAAAGCACGAGCAAATGTGCATTAAGGTAAAGATAATTTGTATATCATGTATAAAAATTATTTCTTTGACACTATAACATAGGTAGCCTAATTATTGTCCCAGAAAAATATGGAAAAATACATATGTATGTAATCAGTTTTAGGTGAAACCGTAATATAATGGAGAAAGAGCTACTTTCGGAAAATCGAAGGTTCGACACTCGATTACAATGACGCCATCAAGCTGAGTATGTAGGGAAGTAACTGGAAAATGAAAGTACTTGCTCATGTGTATTGACTGCTCAAATCTATGAAACATATGAAAAAGCTTAACTTCTTCGGCTATCAGAGATGATATTGATAGAAAACACTCTAACACTCGAACTATATCTTTTTATATGTAATTCTTTTTAAAATTCACTTCCACACTCAAATGTAAGAATTTTGTAATTTTTTAATGCAGACATGATTGCTTCTTTTGAAAAGATCTATGAAGAAATAATTAGAAGCTGTTACGTCACAAATTTGATGACTTCTATGATGTAAGAACAATTTTTTATCCGATTTAGAGAGTTTATATAGAAATATCATGTAAATAAACAACGCAATGTTTTTTCCAATGAATAGAAAAATATTAATTTTCTCGAAGAGATACTCAAACAATCTAATCATATCATTTATATGAAAAAGCAAATCAAAATGACACAAATATTACATCAAATCTGAATTACATAAATTTATAACCTTTTAAGAATTTGAAATTGAAGTATTAATACTTCAAAATTTGTAAATATTTGAAGTATTAATACTTCAAAATTTGTAAATTTTGAAAATTTATATTGGTTTTTCCAAAGTAATGGAATTTGTTAAATGGAGAATTAAATAGATAAGCATTTTTCAAATGTTTCTCTTAAATTATTGTATTTGCATAGCTTGAAAATTTCGGTATGTAATTCAGTAGTAAATACATATTTAAGTAGTGATTATTTATAAAATATTTCACGAAAAAAAAAGAAAAAAAAGAACTGAATGTGGAAATGCAAATCACGTGGGATTTGAATAAAAAAAAGCTACAGTTCTAATTGTTTTACTCTATATTTAATATAAAATGATGCAAAATTATCTGATGTGGTTAAATTAATCATTTAGAAACTAAAAATCACACAGATTTTCGAATTCATTTCTAAATATTAATTCTGAAAGGCAATATTTGATGTCATATGATTAGTTGTATTGTACCCATTAATTCTAAATTGTATTGAGTTTAGAGTAATAAACGTTATTTTTTTAATATTTGAATATAAAGAAATAAATTGATATTATATCACAAATTTAGTATTTCCTTAAAATAAATTGCATGTTTTCTATTAATGTGACAAATACAGTTTTGTGATAAAATCATGAGAAAAGTTTGTATAAATCATGAAAATGTTCTGTGATAAACATTTGATAGCCGTAAAAATATCTCGATAACGATAATATAATGATCAAAATTTAAATTAAATTGCTGAGGATGAGTTACATGAAAGAGGTGAGCCATTATTAAAGTAAATATTGAAAATTTACTTTCGTAGCCAAGGAATAATGCTTTGTCCTCAAAATAAAGAAAACAATTTGTTTTTTATGTAGAGAATGTCTTCATCTGAAGTGATCTAATTTTATGTTCTTTAATTGGTGATTGGTTGCTTTCGTAACAAAATATTTATTATGGCAGTAACATGACCATTTTGTTTTCATTTTTGTGAAAACTGACCTTTTTAAAATAAACAGTTTTCATATTTGATTTTAATATGATTGTATTTATGATTTCGGAACACAAATGTTTTTATTTCAGAAATTATCCTATAGGGATGTTCTGAGAGAATTCAACTAAGAAAACTTTATTCCAATAAAGTATTAGGTTCTTTGAAGTAAAAAAAAATTTTTATTCATTATTCTACAACTTACGGAATTCTTTTGTTTGTTTTACGTATTGAAAGTGAGATGTTCATTAATATGGATTTTTCTTTGTATATCAAGACATTATATAAGGTATATATAAACACAATGTGATAAACTTTTAAATATTTAAAATTCCATTAAAATAATTCTATGAGAACATAATCAGTTTGCTTTAAAATAATTTAAATAATCTTCTCGGATATTTTTTACTAAATCATTCATTTGAAAAAAATTTTTTTTTCAATGGCAGATTGTAGACAGTTACTACTACAACAGAGTCTATTAATCTATTGTTCTCTGTTACCCAAGGAACCGGCCAGATACAGCGACCCTTAGCCGCCGAAGCGTTGCCCCGGGTGCACCACAGGGGGTGGGTCATCTTCGCACCAGCCATAGGTACCCGTTTATAGGGTAGGCATCATTCATACTTCATTCACACACACAAGGAAAGGGCAAAGACAGGATAGAGAAAGAGAAAGTACATCCATGCCTGAACCCGGATTTGATCCCAAGACATCCCTATCCGTAGTCAGGGACGCTGACCACTAGACAAGTTAGCTGGCTTGAAAAAAAATTATATGCCATCAAAATGAGTAAAAAGTAAAAACCTTTCTTTAATGAGTTCCCTTTATTTTTAATTCTCTAAATGCTAATGTTAATAGTTCTAATTCGCATTGTCACTGTAAATTGATAAAAATCTTCTCTGTGAGAATTTCTGCAAAATTACCATTTTGCATTAATTCCTTGGAATTACAATCTTACAAATACTGAGATTAGCAAGTTTATTATTGCATTACCTGAGTAGAAATGTGATTGGTATGATATGTAGTAGAAATATGATTGAACATTTCTACTCAGGTAATGCAATAATAAACTTGCTAATCTCAGTATTTGTAAATTAGTTGTTTATGAAGTATATTATCAGTTTTGACACAGAATCCTCCAAATTCAAACTAATTTAAAAATTCAAATTATATAAATTGCTTTTAAAACTAAATTCAAAAACATTTAAAGTTCAATTTCCAGGAAATTTTCTTTCCCGTGATTTTTATATACTCTTATTTGGATTGTTCAAATTTATTTAAAAGAATATTCTGTGAATTGCATGAAATTGTGACAAGTTTAACTGAGTGAATTAGAAGTTTTATCAAGATTTTGTTTTTGCACTTAACAATTACAGGATTAAATAAATTTTTATGTCACATACTTTAATACAGAAAATGATCATAAATATTCTTAGTTTAAGTATTTATATATTATAATGATATTAATTAATTAATTCACATCATTAATTCAATAGTTATCAAAAATCAATCTTAATTTCAAAAATTTAAAAACCATAGAACATAAATTAGAAATATTCAGATACATTATTTTTATGTATATAAATTGTTCATTTTTTTATTTTATTAGATTGTTTTTATCCAATTTTATAATTTGTATAATTTAATCATTATTATTATAATCATTCAGTCTCAGTAAATTTTCACACCTTTTTAATTTGTGATTTCAACTTTGTAATTTCACCACTCAGTTAAAAACTTTCCAGCTTTTGAAAAATCAAATCCATTGTAATTTTTTAAACTATTACTTAATTCTTACATATGCCAAAACACTTTCATCACAAATTTTATAGCCTAATAAGCTATAAATTTAAAGACAATAATATTTCTCAAATTGAAATAATTATTTATTTTCCTAAAATTGCATCATAATTTTTTCATTAATATTTTAATAATTATGTAAAAACTTTAACATTTTAAAAATAACTATTTGCTTCAGAAGTTACAATAAAATATGTTCGTTTTTTTCAAATATAAAATAATCGATCTACATGTGGTGATTGTTCCACTCAAGTGAAGTTATGTCATTCTTATGTTTTTTTTTTTTTTTTTACAATTTCTGGTTTGATTACCAGTCTTAAAGACATTTAAAACCAAGTTAACTCTTTTAAGTATGTTAATTACGGTTTTTATAAATCAATTATTAATTAATCAATTATTTATTTTTTGCTCAATAACAATGGATTACCAAGTCACTAACATGAATTCTTTACCCGCAAATAATGTAGGACTTCTAAAAGTATGTGGTACATACAAATAATCCTCTCAACTATTCTTGTGAAAAAATATATCGATACATTCTGCAATTTAGTGCTGCGAATGTTGCAGATAAATGATCACACTCTAATTTCATATTTTTTTTATAAATTCATAATTTATCCTTCAAAGTTTTTAATTTATGATTAAAGATTGGAATATGAATTAAAGATAAAGCTTTTATCTTTTTGTATCAATGGAGATGTAAGTTAACTATTTTTTTCCTCATATATTTTGAAACAAAAAATTTAAATTTGTAACATCTGGCAACATATTTTTTCACAGAAATGATCGTCAAGTTAATAAGTAAAGTAGCAAATATAATTCAATAGCTACTATACTTGCTGACTTTTTTCCTTAATAATTACGCGTCTTAATTTAATATATTTTGGTATTGAAAAATAATTTGTAATATTTTATGATTAAACATAAACTAAATATAACAAATAAAGCAATATATCGGTGTATAAAACACAATTATTCTTATTTAAAACATTTCCATAAATACCCAACAATTAAAAAATGTAAAGCATCGATAAAAATGTCATTTTCAATTTAGTAGGCTTGGAATAATTATCAATATCATTCTTTCTAAACATTTAAAATTGAAGTAAATAGAGATCTTTTGAAATGCTTCTCTTCTTAATGGAGGTAATTCAGAAACTACTGCTTTTCGGCAATAATTCTTTCATTGCCATAGCAACTGATATTTTTTATGAGAGTTAATGTTCTTAACTTAGTGAAAACAGGAAATCCGGAAGATTTTCTGTAAAAAATGTGCAAAAAAGTTTTGCTACTTTATTATCAAAATAAATGGGAAAAAGTACAATAAGCTTAAATATTTTCAAAGTAGTATAGTGTTCTATGAATATAATTTATAAAATAATATTGATACATTATAATTATTAATTAACTGAACAATAAGTTTTATTTAATCCTTAATCCCAATGAATTAATAACTTATGTAATGAATTAAAGGTAATTGCTGTCATAAACCAAGAAATATGTAGTTAAATTAATTAATTATTATTAAATTGATTTGATAAGTGTATCAGTAAGTTTTTAAAAATAAAATATAATCAGAAAATCCTTAAAGAATTTTAAAATAATTCTCGAATAGTAGTCCTTTAAACAAATAATAGAAAATAAATTTGAATTTATCATTGTCTAAGTTATCACTTAATAAAATCAAAGATAAAATCTTTAATTAATTGATAATAAATAATATATCTTTTGAAATACGATTAATAATTACATTTAGAATTGCTAAATGAATATAATTAATCATTTTAGCACTCATAATTATTTTACCACTTATTGGAGTAAAAGTAAAAATAAAGGATATATAATATTTAAAAATCGAAGGAGAAATTGTTTAGCAAATTTATTTAGTAAATAATAAGTATACTACTGTTATTTATGAAATAAATTTCTGCTTGCTATTAAATATAAAATCTTTTGATACAAAAATTACATGCACTAGACTGTACAGTTACTCATAAAAATGATAAAAAACATTATACTAATTCTGTACATTATTTATTTTTTATGAAAATACTTTAATGAAAAATTAATTTGCTATTTATTTAGACAATTTTTAGGTAGAAAAATGTAGGAACCTAATGTTAAAATATGTATTTAAATCAAATATGTAATGTGTTCAGTTCAAGATGTCTAATATTTTTTATTTTTTCTGTTTTACTGGAGGTAGATTTGAGCTCTGCTGAGAGAAAAGTGTAAATTTCCTGTTTTCTCAGTTCATATGTGTTCTTATGCTTTACATACTCTTTGGCTTTACATGCATTACTATTTGTGATGATGCTTGAGAGTTTTTATTTTTTATTTTTTTGTCACTTGGGAAATGTGAACTTCTTTCATTATCTATAAAAATACTTCCAATAGCGTGGCATGCTGCATCTACTTTCAGTGGTTTGGATATTCTGTATGCTGTGTCTAGTTTCTTTCTTTTAACTTCTTTTAGTACTCTTATTCGGATACATTTGGAACATCTAATGCTATTAGAACATCTAATTGGAAAAGTGCTGCTGAGTACTGGCCAAGATGGAATAAGCTGATTGAGAAGGCCAGGACCCACACAGGGTTGTAGTGCCATTGTTGATTGATTGAGTAGAATACATTTTCCAACTAGCTATGGCGAAATCTTGTGTAAACATTCTTTATTTCAATTAAAATAGTAAATTAATTTAATAAATAAATAAAGTAAATTACAATCTTAATGTTTAATAAGGAAAGATTTTATTGGATTATATTTAGTATAAATTTAAAAGTTTAACAAAAACGAAGAGAGAATAGAAAACAGATACGTGTATTCAATTTAAAAATATTATAGTTAATTTTCAAAACGTGACCCATTGAGTATTAAAAAAATTGCATTGCATTCTTATCAAAATCCTGCGTGCTAAATTGGGGGGTGGGAAAAGCTCTTTTTTCCCACCAAATCCTTCATCTTTTTTATCTTTTTACCAAAATAATATAATTAAAATTTGAAGAAATACAATCACAATTCATTACAAATATACATCGACAAAAATATAATTTTTATCATAAAAGTTATAGGTAGTTATCACAGAAAGAAATTAATTATACTAAATTTTACATGTCTCTATTTTACATTTTAATATTATTATTATTATAAAGAAAAAATTAAAATCTTCTTAAAAATTCTCTTATTGCTTCTTTAATTATAAAAATAAAAAACAACTAGAAAATAGTGCATATTTTTACTGAACTAAAAAAATATATAAACTGAATCTACTTGAACAAAAAATTGTAATAAAAATATAAAATTCACAAGTTGGAACAGAAATTTAATTTTAACTTCTTATATTAAAGTAGATTATTTATCTGGCTAAAGTAATAGGTGTAATTCAATTTACTGAACTAATGATATTTGATAAGATTTGTTTCCTTGATGGACACATCATTAAAATGTTTAAAATACGAAAGCTATGAACTACATAAAATATATGCATAGCTTTCGTAAGCTTTCGTTTTACCTTTCGTATTTTAGCTTTCATAATTGAAGTATGCATGAATTTATTAAGTAAACTTCAAGTCACACTCTTGTAAAAGAAGTACAAACTTATCATCAAATTAGATTCTCTGGTAAATAATTGCACAAAAAAGGAGCTAAAATATTTGAAAAAAAAATTGCTAATTTTTTAATGAACTTAAAAACCCTAAATATATAGCAAAATATCTCTATTTTTTTAAATATAACCCTTGAAGTAATATCAAATATTGAAGCACTAAAATCAGTATTTATTTTACTCTATAAGACTCTTCCTATTTCCTTCATTATTTAATATTAGTCTGCTGAAATGCATAAATAAAGACAGGCATTAAATATTTCAAATATTTTCGTAACGAGTAAAATTAAACAAACTTTTTTATCTTGGGAAGCATTAAATAAATTTGCAAAGCAACAATTTGCACAAGACAGATATAAATATCTATGTATACATATACTAATTAAGAATGGAGTAATTAACTCAGTTAACAATGGAGAGTTATGGAAATTAGCACTAAGCTAAGCTTTATATCAGTAAAGACACATGTACAGTATATGTTTTGTGTTAATGTTGTGCGTCGGAGTATATGAAAATATATTCATTTTTATGACAAGACACGAAATTGTCAATATTTAAGCTAGACATTTTTACGTAACCATATTATTTCGAATCAAACTAAAAACAAGTAGTCCATTATCTTTGACAAAAGAAATTTGTAGACAAAACTTTGATATTTTGTCTGCAGTTTCTTCTGAGTATTGCCCATAAAGAAACTCTTTAGCTATTTATAAACTAATGGTAAGATCGCGTTTTCCTGTTTTTTTGAGGAAATGTAATTGCTGACTTGCGAAGGAGGAAATTAGATATAAGTCACGTCGTTAATGTATTTGTGAAGATAAGCACTTACAATGCTGATGGATATAGGGAACGCTTATCAGAATTGATTATCATTTGATGCGTACCAACAGCAAACCAACAATTTTCACTTGCTCTTTGTTCTAAGAAGTGCAACAAGATAAAAATTCTTGATGTATTTTCCATAAACTTCTAAAAATATTTCTCGTCAAATTTTACCTAGAATATTTTAGTTCATCATTTTATGTCAATTCTGTAAAAAGAAGCTCTTCAGTTTTTTATAAAAAAAAAGAGAACTAGCCATTATTATCTCTTTTATTTTAAACTGAACATTTTGCAGCATAAGTATAAAAGTTTTATGGAATATTTTGTTGTAGATTTTGCTGAACGTTTTGCTTTTTATTTCCTCAAGCAACTATGCTATAATTTTTCAAATTTATTTTTTACATTTTGGTTTAATTCTTATCGCAATTAGTGTTACAATTGTTTTTATAGTAATTAGTACTGCATTAAATAAGAAAATGTTTAAACATTTTTCTTTTATATCAACAAAAACATTTCATTGTTGTTGTTATAGTTTAACTCCATTTTTTATGGAAAATTCCATATTATATCAAAATGTTTGCCCATGCATTATTCTTTGAAATATATTATAGGCCAAATATTCCACCTTAAAATCTTTTGCTCAATGGAGAAATTATAGTTAAAAACAATAAAATAAAGAATATATATTTTTAATCTGCAATGTATGCGACTATATTTTCATTTCGTCAGTAATATAATGGAATCTATTTAGAATAAAACAAATTAAAGTTAAAGGAACTTTGTAATGTTGAAACAACTAGGATCATCAGATGATAAAGTATCCGCATATTAAATATAAAAATTATTTTTGCTTTTGACTTATATCAAAATTTTATTAATGTCTTTCATTTCTTAAAGAAATAAATTAAAAGTTTAATTCCATTAATATAAATTTTAGGCTTTAGAAAAAAATCAGCTTATAAAATTCAGTGCTAATCAATTTAATAAAAATAATAGCATAAAAAATGAAAAAGTATTTCATTCCCAATCAGAAATTATCTGTAATCAAAGTAGTTATGCAATAATGATGAAAGTTGTTTTTTGAATGCCAGTCTAAAATTTTTTTTAATTTTGGTTCCATCGAATAGAATTTATATTCAATAAGCGCCTAAAAAAAGAATCCCAATGAAAAAGGCGATTGTAAATAAATAAGTATGATTATTAACTTTGATGGTGAAATAGTAATAGCAATGTTGCTCGTTTTCTGGCAGTGTGACTGATATAATTATGATAATAGCACTTTTATATATTAATGAAAAGTAATGGAAAAAGTAAATAGAAAAGTTTTAATCATTAATGGAAACAACAAATGGTTAGAAGCTGATTTGAATAATATAGAATTCAGACAATAACTTGAAGAAGACTATTTAATATAGTAAAATGTCAGACATTTCTGCTGAAAAATAATAAATTTGTTTTTGCTCCAAATTTTGTATATTAATCCGTCGGATTATTATTATTAAGATACTAAATATTTATATACTATGCATCAATAATATAAATAATATTTTTTTAAAATTAACATATTATATTTAATTTGTTAATAATTATTATTGAAATAAAAAATTTTGAAACATAAATATAAATGATGGTACTTTTAAAATGTAACATCTCAATTTCATGTGTAAGAATGTTAAAAGAATCCTCAGAATATATCAAAAGCATAATTGAATATTTGGCATATATATAAAGTATTTTTTCATTCTATCTTGTAAACAAAGTACCAGTTTTAGTACTTATAAACAGCATGTGAATATAAGTTTATTAATCTTTCATATTTCATTATTAGATTTGACCTTTATTCTGTATTGCTATTCAGCAAAATCATCCCATTGAATTTCTTTTAAAATATAACTTTAATTTTAAATTATGATACGCAGAATGTTACCTCAACTTAACTAAAAAAAAATTATTTGGAAAAAAGAGAAAATAATAGCAATTTTTCTTCTGGGGAAATTGCTTTAGGTTTAATTAATAATTAAAATATCCTATCTCTTGATTTATGGGAAGAAAAAATTACTGTCTATGTAAGAGCTTTTGCATGACATCTTTATGCTGCCTGTTTTCTTACTTCAACTATTTTTTTGGATTGAGATTTATTTCTTAAACTATGAAATGTGTCTTAGGGTGCTCTAAGATAGTTTTTATTTTATCAGAATTATTTGCGTTAAGCAAATTCTTACGATGGAATACTATACAATTCAGAATAAAAAACGCAAAGCTTATTAAAATAAAGAGTTAAATTTTTTTTAAATTTTTTAAAGAAATTGATTTCAAAATGATTTAAAATAATGTATCTGTGCTTTTAGAAAGGAATGGCTCCGAGATTATTGTCTTTGTGCAGATAAACAATTTCTTCTAACAATACACTCTTATAATCTAATTCTTTTGAACAAATATTCATCGTTTCTAAATGAGGACAGGCATCACAAAATTGTTATTGAAGTAATGTAATTTCTTAATTGTGAATTTTTTATTGTTTTTTGCTTCATTAAATCAATTTTCTCATAGATCTAGTGTTTCTAGAAAACCTCTTCCTCTCGAGCCCAACTAAATGATTTCTTATTCTTGTTAAGAAACTGTATTGATTTATAACGTGTTTTTAGTTTGAAAATGTAAAATACGTTTGAACAAAAAATCTGAAGTATAGAAGCATTAAGAAATGTAAATGCAATGGAAAAAACATTTCCTGATGCAAAAGTATCCATTCATTCTTCCGAAGGACCAAACTTTCACTGCCACCATTTTTCAAGAAAAAAAAATGGTTTGTTTGCTTAAAATATTAGGCCATTTCTTGAGTGATAAATATAATAAACAGAATCTATGATATTTATATTTTCTAATTACTGAAGAATAAGAAAACACTTAACATATTTCTTTAGTGATTGACCTGCTTAAAAGAATTTAACATTAGAAATCATTATTACAACCTTTCGATTTGCATGGGTATTATTCTTTTAAGAATAAATAAATAAAAAAACATATAAAATTTATAGTTGATTTTATGGATAAATTTAAGTTGAGATTATACAAAAAATATTATAATCCTTTTTAAAATTCAATCTTAATGATGAGACTTTTCCTTTAAATTTTTTAAGGTCAGACACTAGTGGCACAACAAGTACTCTAAGATATTATCATACTACGTAATAAATAATAAGAAACATAAATTATTCTTGGAGAACCAGATAAAAAGAAACAACAAAAAGTTTTTTATGAAAACATGACATTACTAAAATATCATTAAATACACATAATAATGTTATTAAAAGAAGTACCTTCGCAAAAAATATGACGTCAAATACAAAAGAAAGATCCTAAGCTTCAATTGGTAAGTTTCATTTGGAGAATTTTCATTGTTTCTAGGTAAAACATTCTCCAAAGATAGCAAGTGTTTTGTAGGAAATTGCATAATACTCACAGTGGTTTTTATTGTATTTTTAGCAAGTGTATGGTATTTTGGTAGATTTTGTCATTACTGGTAAAAATATAACATTTTTATGGAGTTCAAAATGGATTTTTATGGATTATCATCTTTTATGGAATACATTGTGATACTGAAATTATGTGTTGTAGAATATGTGTGTGAGTCCTTTTCTTAAACATAGTTAATAAAACTTTGTTAGTTGTTTATTAATTGGAAATTGTTTTGGGATTTCTTAAGCATAGCCTTAGATGCTAGGCCAAATTATTGAAGTTAATTTGATCCTGCTTTGGAATCAAACATTATAATCTTTATCTAACAATAAATAAGATATAATCTTTATTATTAGAATGGCTAGCATAATGACCGCAATTAGAAATCACTGAAAAGCTAACCTTTTTTTAGAAAATATTACTTCTTAAAATTGTGCTCGAGTTTGGCAATTTAATTTTTTTAATTAATTTTCTAAGAGAAATGTATCTAAATAAATTAACAATCCTTTAAGCAGCTCAGTTTACAAATTGGTATGATGGTTAAGTTGAAATGATTTTGGATGACTAATTAAGATATGATAAATTTGCCTATGAATATGATTATGAGTTGTAGCAACACCTTTTTTTAGATATCACATAACTACTCGTATAATTATTTATTTTAATTATTTCTATCAACCTTATAATTTTTCTTTTCTATATTTATTATTTTTTTAAAATATTGTATCTACAATTGTTATGAAATTTTTAGTAAATTACGGCCATTTCTCCTTCATAGTTTTAGTGATGGTACTTTCATACTAGAGGTATTCTAGTAACAACACTTAGAAACTTATTGTAAACGAAAATTAGGAAATGAAATCTAATAGTATGCCGCTAATCTCTTATAACCACAATACGGATAAAATATTTTCATTAACAAAAATATAACTTATCTATCTATCCATCTATCTATCTATCTATCTATATATATATATATATATATATATATATATATATTAAAATATAATTTTACTGTAATAAACAGATATATATGCTTAAAAATAAATCTTGTTTACGTTAGCAAATTATCTACACAAGTTTCTACTTTATCAATAAATTTAAAATAATCGTATTTTTCAATAATCTATAATTTTTAAATTTAACTCACACATAAATCTTTGCATTGTAGTAACCCAAAAATATATATATTTCAATATATCTTAACAAGACAAAATAACATTTCTAAATTTTTGCAAGGAAAGAAATGTATTATTTAATCCAGGTAATATTAAATTTCAGAAAAATCTCCCTTGTGCATCTTCTGTTTTCATTTTCAATTTCCCTATTTTCTAATGTAATACTGAAGCACACTTAACCTACAACAAGTTAGTCCAGATGCATGAGACAGAAACAGAATTGGATAGGGGCAATCTTGAAATATATATAACAGTCTTCTAAATTCATATATTTCTACAAATTATTGATCTGTTTTATTCTGTTTTTCATTTCTACAACACAATTATTTTTCATTTCCAACATCTGGCAACAAGAAAAAGACAAAAGTACAGAATAAAATAGAGAACCTTTACAAAAATACAAAGAACAAAGTAGTAAATGTGAGCTGCGCAATTCCTCTCTCCCTTCCCAGAATCTGAGCATCAACTGGTGGGATGAATACTTGTTTGCAAATGTCAATTGTCAATTTCTTCATGTGAACTGCATAGTTGACAATTGGGACTTTGCAGAATTTTTAACCGGTACAAGTATTTGAATAGGCAGTCATGGCTAATTAAGATCATCAGCATGACCACTGACTCGGCTCTAAGCGATACTGGTGTAAAATTGTGGTTCAGAAATACAAGGTATTAGAAATACAACTATTATTATTACTTTATTAGTACTTCTAGATTTCAAGCTTCTCCAAAATTATCTCTTGATTTAGTTTTAATGTATAGCTTTATTGCATTAAAGGAAGCTGGTTATTATTGTTAAATTGATTAATCATTAAATAGATTAAATTATTAAATTGGATATTTGTAATATTGCATATCCTTTTTTTTCAGATAATCTGCGGGCTCATTTCAATTAATGAACACTATAATAATGGCAGCACTGTTATATATATATATATATATATATATATATATATATATATATATATATATATATATATATATATATATATATATATATATATATATATATATAGAGAGAGAGAGAGAGAGAGAGAGATAGATGGTATATATATTTAGTATTTAACATAATCAGATTACACCAAAGATTTACACAATGAACTGAGAAATTTATTTAAAAAATCATTCTTGCAAACTTATAATGCAATTACTAATCTCTGTACAAACTCTTGACAGTGGTTTTCAGCTGTTAGGATATTCGCTTTGTGATTGGGTATCAAATATATAAAACTAACATTAACTAATGTTTTGAAAAATATGGCAAGCCATAATGATTCTATAACAAATGAGCTATACTGCCTTATTACTGATTTGTTAAAGTATCACTTAACCTATGTGATTAAATAAATTATTTTACATTATTATGCTATTGGTTCTTTAATTTAAATACGCTAATATATAAGTATTATTCATTGATAAATAACCGAATAAATAGTGTGATTTACATTCTTCGTAATCTGAGAAATCTGTCACATAAGAACTTAAAAATATATGATAAGCAAATGATTTAATTTGAAAACCTAAAATGCAACAGAAAGTTTCTATGAAGGAAAATAATTACTTTCAAAGGAAATTATTGTCCTTAACGAAAATATCTTCAAAAAGTTAAAACTCTCTCTCTTAGGGACTAAATAATAAAAACAGTTCATAAAATCCTTGCAAAAAGTTTTTCTAATTAATCTTCAATGTTAATTTTTAAAAGTATGTATAATATTAATTAATTGGTTATGTAAATTAATCATTAAATCTTTGGAATTAGATTTCTAATAAAATAAAATATTTATGTTTGAAAATTAATTAGGAAAAATTATACTTTTGTTAAAAAATCAACTATTGACAATTTCCTGCATTCGATTCTACAAAATAATATTTAAAAAATATGACAAAATATTGTCAATTATAAAAATTCATAGTGGAAATAATATTACAGATTGAAAAAATTATTTTAGTTCTAAAACAAATTTATCAAATGATTTTTTCTAAAGGAAAAAGTTAAACGGGTTCATATTAATAAATTTTACTTTAAAATTCATTTTCACTTAAAAATGTAAGATATATATTATAATATTTAAATAAACAATTTCAAATATTGAAAATTTTCTTAAAGTCAATATCAATAAAACCTAGATGAAAATTAAATTTCTGATTGTATAATTTTATTTGAAACTAATGCTACGTTTAAAGTACTCTCTCTCTACGTTTAAAGTACACTTTAATGAACATTAAATTTAAAATTTATATATCTTTCTTTATTTTATTTATTCTGTAATTAATTATTCATGATGAAAGATACGAAAGCTTCAAACTTTTGTTTCATATAATTTTATACATTTCACTAGCAATTATTGTTAAACTTTTTTTTTTATCAAATTTCATATTCAAGTGTATATTTAATAAGAATGAGAAAATGCAATGTTTGATATGCTATAATAGGAAAATCAATTTGCTTAACTTTCAAAAAAAGTGGCTAGAATTCTTTTGTTATAAATAATTAATATTTCTTTAATCACAAACAAATAAATCATTTGCACTGTAATCCTGAGTCTTGTAGAAATTAAATTATTATTTCACTTGTAGATTAATATTTAATTAAACTTTTACTATGCCAATCATTTCCCATGAGGTTAATTTTAAAAGAAAATTAAAAGTAATATCTCATACATTTTGGAATGAATAAATATTTTATTCATTCTTAGAAACAGTAGTGTACCGAAACTCTAAAACAAATATAATTGTTTTAAGATATCAATTTATTTAAAAAATATAGACATATTGACTTTATTAAAGACATTAGTAAGCATAATAAATATTTTCAATTAGGTTAAATATTTAATGTTTATATTTCTAATCCACATTTTCATAAATTGCATTAATATGATTCATTAAATAAAATGATTGCATTTAATATTCCTTTCACTTTTTCAACATTTCAGCTTCCATCACAAGGTTGTGTAATCATATTTTACATATATTACTGTCTTGTCCAATTTCAAATTTTTTTAATTGAGTCTTAAACAAGCTATTTATTTTATTTTTTATATGAAATTAACATTATATATAAGTATTATAATAACGAATTAGTAATGCCTTAAAATTGGCACATATATTTGTAGTTTCCAAGTTGATCAGGATAATAAAGCGCACAAAGTGGGTACAAAACATATCATTTTGTATTTCCGATATTGTTTACAGGAATAACATCATCATATATCAGCTACCACAGTTCTAGAATTAAAGTGAAATTATATAATTAATAAAATGTATTGCATTATAGAACAAAGTATTAATGATTTCCTTTAAGGAAGATTGACTGCGTAATCACATAATTATTATTCTAACAGTTTCCTTCTTAAAAATATTTTTCTTTATAAATAAATACATTTAATCAATTAATCAATTGTAAATAAATGTATTTAGTACTTTTATGATGCGAAATAACATATAAAAATATTATCGATGTTAAGGTAGCATACTGTTTTTAATAATTAATTTAGATTTTCTAATAATTCATTTTGGAATATTATTATTATATTTCTTTCTTTTTGAATAAAAATATTTATTTGTACAAGTTTTCTTCAAAATTAAAAGCTTCAAATTAACGGTACTGTTTGAATTAAATATAACTCTTTGATGCATGATAACTAATGTGAGCGTTCTTCTATCGAAATTAATCTTAATGAGGAAATTCCGATTGATATTTTTCTTGAATATTTTTTTATCTAAATGAACTGAAAAACGAATTCCCGAATTTATTAAATTAATAAAAAAACGAGTATTATAAGTATATTGTATTTTGAGTAAAGGCTCTTTTGAATCCCAAATTCTTTGGAATCCTTAACTACAGATTCAAAGACTAATTTTTTCGTGACTTTTATAGTTTGGAAATTTTTAATACAACTTTTATAGTTCGGAATTTCACTTAAAGTAAATTTTGATGCCGCAAACACCTCCCGTTTTATCTAGAATATTAGCAGTTAATACAGAATTGAATATGTCGTTGTTTCTGAACTCCTTGAATATCACACAAGACTGGATCAAGTTCATGAACTTATTCACCCTGAAGTTCATCACCAATACAAGATCTTGAAGCAGGTTGTGCTTGATGAGCCCCAAACCAGAAACAAATTGTGACCTGGTAAGTGCTGCCCATAAAAGCACTTAGTGCAAATGTTGGATTGTTTATCACAACAAAATCAGTGATGATAGATGACCAATATGGAATCGGGTATGGGCAGTTTAATCTTGTCTACTGACACTCTGACTCAAGAAATCGCCTGACCACTTACACTTATACTATGGATGTACCGGTGAGACCATCCAAATGGCCTTATATTTTGCTTTATATTTAAAAAATAACTCCCTATTAATAATAATAATAATAATAATAAAAAGCCTTAGACACTGTTCCCTCGCCAACACAAACTCTAGCCTGACTGTGCGCAATTTCATTTCCAGATACGTCGAAGTGAGACGGAATCCACTGAGAAAGGAAAAGTTGTTTTAGTTCCCTGAGGATGTCTTCACCTATACTATCCCGCATATTAAGTCAATCGGCCAAGTGCTGAATAGCACTTCTACTATCCAAAAAGATACAGATATCTGTAAATTGAAGTAGCAACACGATGGAGTTCAGACCCTCTAAAGTTATATTGAGTTTGCTTTTTAATATTGAAAAGGAGTTTGGATTTCTTCTCTTGTTTTTTATTATTTGTTCTTAAATTCTAAAACAAATGCTACTACTAGAATTGTCCCTATCAAGTTAACTGCCATCTGTGTATGTATAAAAAGCACCCATGGGGACATCAACAATATCAATTTTTATGGAGTCATTTGATTCAAGTAGCATAGAAATTCCAACTTGATTAATTTTCCTCATGTCTGGAACATTGGGCATCCTTATGACCATAAAAACTATTTTACTTATATATATGTATATAAATAGTGATTTAAACATTTAACATTTTTACACTTAGTATCATTTTTTAGCAGCATATATACTTCTGCAAAAAAATTAAATAAACTCAATTGGAACTATATCGTAAATATTTTATAAAAGTCAATGAAGTGGTATTTTTGTTTTAGTTACATGAACGCTATGTTTTTCGTAATACAGTATTTCTGAGTTACATGAGCGGTATATTTTTCGTAATACAGTATTTCTGAGTTACATGAGCGCTATACTTTTCGTAATACAGTATTTCTGAGTTACATGAGCGCTATACTTTTCGTAATACAGTATTTCTGAGTTACATGAGCGCTATACTTTTCGTAATACAGTATTTCTGAATTACATGAGCGCTATACTTTTCGTAATACAGTATTTCTGAGTTACATGAGCGCTATAATTTTCGTAATACAGTATTTCTGAGTTAGTTATGCTTACCGAGTACGAAGAAATGGCATATTAATGAGTGATGATGGGATTTTCACTCATTTGAAAAATGGCAAATAATATTGATTTGACACATTTATTTGCCCTTTAGTTATACTATAGGAATGGGACAGTAACATACTTCCCTGAAATTGATGTACCACTTCTATTACATAACCTCATATATATTTAGGTAAACTACAATGTAATAAACTCATACTCCACCAACCTAAATTTTTTTCATATTATATTCAGAACAACACCAAAAACAAGTGATATCAATAATCATTTAGTAGATAAAAAAGATAAATTCTTATTCCCATGTGGAAAAAATATTTTATTCAGTTTGTTCCAGGATTTGAAAAAAGTGTCGACTTCAGTATCCAAAAATATTTGTATGAAAACAAACTATGTTTATTAATAATTTTATAAATTTCATAGTATTTTATTAATTTATTCTAAAATTGTGGAGAATATTTTTAAATTTATTATCAAAGGCATTGTTGCATCTCTCACGCCAGGAAGTGATGCCCTAGCATATTTTTTAAGACATTTTTGGTGATGCGAGTACTCTCGCCATTGCAAAAATATTTCTCAAACATTTAATTATCTGTGGTATCATTGGTGCAGTTGTAAATAATAAGTATTGTATACCCGTTTGACAATTATCACACATAATTTTATAAGATATTATTTTTTGCATTTCTCACAGAAACATGCATAAATAAACCTAATTTAATTCAGAATTTTATCATCACAGAATACGTAGCACTGTTAGGAATTTTCCCAAGTGTATACAAGCATTTTGGATAAAGTGTTATTCCTAACAATGTTATTAATTTCTAGCAATGTTTTCAATATTTTTGGATATTCAATTAAAATTTTTAATCATTAAAATGAAATCTACAACAAGAAAAATAAATTAAATAAATTGCTTTATGGATAAAATGTAATTTGAATTTAAAAATTATATGAATTTGTTTCTTATTAAAGACAAATGTTTCCAATGCGTAGTTTATATAATCTAATTATGTATTAGAATTGTTCTCGAAATACCTTATTTGAGAAAACTTTAATTCTGCAGATGATAATGTCAATATTATATTTGTATATCTTAAAATTAAAAAAAGTTGTGTTTAGAGTTAATTGCCAAATATTTAGGAAATGTACTTTGGTAGATAATGATGAGTAATTACTTGACGAATTATCGAAAAATACCACACCCCTTGAGATTCTAAAAGTATGAGACGATAAACTTTTATTTGCTTTCGATTACTAAAGAAACGATTTTATAATTGCGTAGGAAGGAGATTTCTTTGAAATAAAACCATATCAGGTAACTTTTTCAAAATTTATATAGTATGAAATAAATTGGGTATTATGATAAGTGTCCAGTTTAGATGACAATTGTACAAACTATTTTGTTTTGTTTGAAATCCATTTGAGTGATATTTTGTTTATAATAGAAAAATTATACTTGCATTTTAAAGGTTATATACCTGTTTGCATGCAGGCACATCTCATTAATTGAATTCTAAAACAAAAATGATATATACAAGTTGTTATATATAGTTAATATGGACAGTTTTGAGAATTCGCCGTGATGTACACAAAATAAAAACTAAATATTCAAATTTAACACTTTAAATAAGAATTATGGTTTATTCATATACGAATATATAATATTATAAATAATATGAATTTTTTATAAACATATGCAAAATATTAAATTTATTCGTATATTTATATAGGCTGTGGGTAAAATTATGATTTACCCCACAGATTGAATAGTATTCACAGTATTCGACTGAATAAAAAAGAGTGGAGTGTTTATAATTTATAATAATTTTAAAATCCCCATAAATTCTCAACTCACTTTGAAAAATAATGTTTACAAATTAGTTTCGTGAGTCAATATTTCATAACATTTGATTTCTCTAAAAATTCATTTACAAAATCTAACAGCATACTTTTATAAACTTTGAGAACTTACATTTTCGTTGTCATTAAAAATATATATTTCCCTTGAGATAAAAAAAAGAAATTATATAACATTAGAAAAAAGTTATGATAAAATAACATTCAAGGATATGAGTAGAAGTCTTTGTAAATATTTTAGTTCAAAATATTCCTCAGAAATAAATGTCTGAAGTATTTTAGATATTCATTTTTTCAATGACCTCATTTCCTGACTTTTGAAAAATCAAAACCAAGAATTAATAATCTCGTTTCTTCTGAGTGAAGAGATAAATTTATTATTATGAATAAAGGTGATTAAAATAAGAAAAAACTTCAATTTTCCATAACGTGAATCTTTACGTATGCATTCTACTCTCAAATTATAATAGTTGCAAATCATATTTTTTAATTGCAATGAATGTAGTTAAAAGAAATTTAAGAATCTCTTTTATAATTCTATTATACATATAAATTAATAGTGATAATTAGAAGGAATTAAAACAAATAGTTTCCTTTGCAAGAAGAAAAGCAATGCACATATATGTTTGGATATAATCCACGAAGACAGAGGCGTACTTGTATTGTCCCATCGTGTCTTCCACAATGATGAATGAACCCAGAGAATCCCAGACAATCATTCCCCAGACCATAATGTTCCCACCTCCAGCCTGAGCCGTACAAGGAATGGTTGCAAATACTTTCTATCAGAGGTTTCACTTCGTATACACCAACGTCTACCTGTCCGATGGAGCGTAAACTGTGAATTATCAGAAAACACTACTTCTCGCCACTCAGTAGGTGTTCAGTTGCTGTACATGCGTGCAAATTCCAATTTTTCTCGTCAGCATTGAAGCAGAAACCTGGCGTATACTTTAGAGACCCAGACGCAGCAATGCTTGCTGAACAGTAGTTTTTTGAAACATAATTGATAGCCCTTCGGTTTATCTCACGCTGCTCAACGGTTACGTGCTCAAGATAAAGCATCTCAGCAGCCGTCTTTCACTTCTGTCCTCTATGATCGTAGTTCACCACATTTGCCACGTCGCTGATTTTGGACAGTCCCATTTCGCTATTCACTGCATACTATTAATATCTTATTTTTTGGAAGCATGCAAACAGTTCACTAGCTTAGACGTTTCGGATATGCTTCTGTCTTGGCCCAGAAGCCAATGATCCTGCTCTTTTCGATGCTAGATAAATCACCCGTATTTGCATCAAGCCAACGATTGTAATGTTTCCCAAAACCCTCAAGCACCTTTATATACGCTCAACCGCATTGTTCTGCCATCTGCCTTCTGAGATTATTTATTTAACGTCAATTTCGAAATTAATGTGATCACATTAATGTGACTGAACTGTGTATAAAATTTTCGCATATGCATTAAATAGCATATTATATTATTTAAAATTACAACTTTATACACAAAGCATTATTAGTGCCATTATTTATACCATTATTATGTTCCATGTTTATGTGCCATTACTTAGTTCCGATTCTTTGCAGACTATCTTTGAGAAGCTAAAAGTTATAAAATCATCAACCAAAAAACCTATTTTAAAATCTTACACAAATTTGACTAAGTTTACTTATACATCTCGATATTTTTTTTTAAAAAAAAAATCTTTAAATATTATTTATTTCAGCGATCAAAGCAGAAATTAGAGTTTGACTTGATTTGTCTCTGCCAAATTAAAACTGAAAAGTGTTAAATTTGAATTCGATTAACTTCAATAAACTTTAAAAACACAAGAAATGTTAATATATTTAATAAATAAATGTGTTGATAGAACGTAAGTTCACAGCCATAATAAGATTTTAATAAGTTCAACATTTTAAATTTTTAGATTCAGTATAGTCTAATAAATTGTTGTACTGAATAAATATTAAGTTTTAAATCAAAATTTTACCATTGCTAAATATAAAACAGCAATTGAAAATTTTATTTAAAAGCAAAGTTTTTTTATATTATTTGCTTATATATTAAAAGCAATTTTATCTATTTAGAGTTTCATACATTATGAACAATACAAAACTGTAAGCATTTAATTTTCTGATGGAAAGCAATTAGAACACTTTGTCTCGTCGGAAAACCCACAATTTTATGTGTATAATTCATATTACTTTGTTCCAAATAGTAAAACCAAGCCCTGAATCCCCTTTTGAGAAATCCTTAAGTTTACTAATAATAATAAAGATAATATTACCAACAATTTGAAAATAGAAAAGTAATTTTGTTCATAATTATAATAGATACACTTTGATTCTCATAAAACATAAAGATGTAAATATTCATCTTGAGTAATTAGTTGATGAAATATTGAAACATGCCTCTTGAGATTCTCAATGTTTGTAAACAGGAACTTGCATTTGTTCTCAATTACTATAGCCATAACTTTATGGTTTCTTGGGAGTTAAAACTTCTTTGTATGTGTGTGTGAAATGATTTCGTTTGTGTGAAATACTCATCTTATGTATTAGGAAAAGCAATTTGAACACAAATTTAAACAGTAAGTTTTCGATTTTGATAGCTACTACGAATTTCACTTTATTTTATTTAAAAGCTATTCAGAGAGTTAATAAAAGCATATATTCATTAGAAATAAGAAATTATAAATTCCTGAATTTCAAAATTATCTTTTAGAGAAAATATTACTAATTGCATTTTAAAATATGAATAATGTGTTTTAGCTCGTATTTTTTACTTTTGAGGCAATTTACATAATTTGCCATGACATTCTATGAAAAAGCTTAAGAAACTTAATATGTTAAGGTATGGTAAAGTATGTATATGTTATGAGTATAATAAAATACATGAAAGCAGCATTATTAGTGTAATCATTCGAATATTCATAACTATTATACACAAACGAATATATATATATATATATATATATAGTGCAATATAAATTATATTTTCAAAACCAAAAAACATTGAGAGAGAGAACTGAATAAAAAATAAAGTAATTCTAACTTAATATTATATTCGAATTCCTTAACATGAATTTTTAACATACTTTTCGTTCAAATATATTAAGTAAAACGAATTAATTACTAAGTCAGTACTTCAGTGATTTAATGAAAAATTTATAATTTAGGAAAATATAATATTTTTTAATTTAATTCAAAAGCCTACCGATGACTGAGTGGTTAACGATCCTGACTCCTGAGCTATGCGTCCCGGGTTCGAATCCCGGTTCGGGCATGGATGTTACTTTCTTTCTGTGTTCTCTGTATGTTCCTCTGTCCTTTATTCTGTGATGATATATCAATGCGGCTCATCCTATAAACGGGTTTGTAGTGGTATGGCGAGGGCAACGCTGCTCGCCTCCGTGATTTTGTCCACAGGTGACTACTGGGTAACGACAAATGAGTAGCAGTTTCTGTGGCTTTGTTGGGGCATAGGGTTCGTCACCCAAGTGCCCGCCGCGCGTTGGAAAAAAATGTAATTCAAAAATAATCATGCCCTGTATATTTCCCAGGAAATAAATAAAAAAGAGATTTTATATGGCATTTGTAAAGAAATAAAGGGTTACATTGTTATATTTAAAAATTACGCCTAGCTTTCTTTCGCCATCTGAAATTTTCTGATTATATTTACATTTAAGAAATATTATTCTGTAATAATTTTTGAAAATTCAAAACACACACACGTTGAATATGATAATCTTATCAATTTTTGAGCACAAATAGATAAGTTTATCGTTTTGATAAATGAAAGTTATCTAAGCGAAAAATGAGCATTTATCTTTTCATCTACGATATTTTTAATTTAGATCTCCCGTTGCTTAACAGTAGCTGTGCAGAAATCCGAACCTCGAAGAATGGTTTAGTACTACTGGAACCCGAGAATCACAACTTAATTATTTACAAATTTACCGAATTATTCTATTCATCAAGGTGTGCACCCAAACTTCATTTGAACTTTTATTAGTTAAGCAGCAGATTTCTTACAACAACATCATGACTATCGAAAATCAAAGAATGAAAGAATTCCTGGAACACCAACTTTAAACATTGGTAAAACTATCTATTAAAATATGCGAATTGCTGAAATAGGAAAGTCAATTAGGACACAAGACTATGAGTTAAAGGATGATAGAAAAGTTTTAACACCAGTTCCTGTGTTCTTAAGCTATAATCATTTGTGTAAGCAGTGTATTTTTACCACCATTATTACACAATGGAAAAAAATTAGATGCCAATCAACTTATAATCCATAATGCTTTTCCTTAGATTTTTGTTTCATTTTGTTCAGAAGTAAAATATATTTCTGCTGTTTTCACTAAACCAAGTTTAATAGATTCATCGTGAATCGCATCTGCTATAGGTTCCAAATAATTTTTCTTTTTCTTGCCATACGATCAGTTTTCTATTTTTAAAGATAAAGTTACTTTAGCAAAATTTGCGATTAAACTTTTTTTTATAACTTGCACTATAACAATTTGTACCAAGAATAATTTTTCGCACAATCTGTGATCAGAAGTTCTATGTAAAATCTCATTACTTATAATAAAAGAAATTTCCAATTATTCATTTTTTAAGAAGATTTAAAAATATTTTACAGATTACAAGTATTTCTACAAGGTAATGAGATCTGTAACTTTCATGCAAGAAAGAACTGCAAAATATTACGCTAATGTCCTTCTTTCTTTCCAAAATTTCTTTCTTTGACAGTTATTCCAAAATTTCATAAATTTCCTATAAAACTCATATATATTACTTGTAGAACTAAATCTTACATGAATGAACCTGGTATTTTGTTTTCTGAGTATCGAAACATCATACCAGTAAATATTGTTAAATCTGAAGCAACTTGGAACATTAATAGTAGCTTCAGTTATTAATAGATCAGAAAGTTTTAGATTTTATATATCAAATAAATAGTATATATTGCCTTATGTCACAATTGAAAGAGTGTATTTTCTAGTAGTGCCATCTGTTGGAGGAATCTTTGAGTAAAATCGTATATTTTCACTTTCTTGGTGCTCTGGTTAAATGAAAGACGCATCCTACTTAATTAAATTCGCATAGCCGCGAAGGCAAGGCGAGCTTGGCTTGCCTAAGTATCATAAGCAACAGCAATATGTATTGCATTAGTTGCTTTGATTATAAAGATCTTTTCAATAGCATATCAATTGATAAATTAAATGTCATATCAATTATAAATTAATAGCATATCACACAATTATAAAGTTGCTAAAAATCAAATAAAACGTATATCTAATCAAATTAAAGACAATGATATTTATGTCAATTTTATTTTAAGATATGTAGGAAGTTGGGAATCATTTCTAAGATTGAAGTAATGCATAGTTTTTACAACTGCAGAAGCCCCCGTCCCCAAGAATTGAAGTTCTTACTAGAATCCCAACGAACATACTTTCATTTGAAATTATTTTGTCTCTTTAAACATAATTTCATTGAGTAGTTACCATGGGTGCAATGATCTGGAGAAATTTACTCCCCCTTCAAATCAATGCCAAAATTGAGGAAGTAGATTCTCTGGTGCTGCCATCTATCGGAGAATTTGAAGAGCAAAAGCCGTACTTTCACTTTTTCTTTGCTCTGAGTAAACGAAAGACACTCCCAATTGACTTAAATTCGCATAGCCAAGGTATGGAGAGCTTGGCCAGTCCAAGTGTCATTAGTAACAACAACAACAACAAACATAATTTAATTTTTAGCTTCTTTAAGCAAAATTAAATTTAAATCTCTTTAAGCATAATTTAGCTTTAAATTTGCTGCATGATTTCCTAACTATTTTAACTTTTTGAATTTAGTTCTTTATTTTTCAAATTACTCGGTGCAACAACATCTTTATCCCAATTTTAAATTTACTATTAAAATAAAAAAGCATATCAAAGCAAAGTAAATAAATTCATAATAGAAAGAACGCAGATACACTTTCAAAATGTCAATACTAGTAAACCAAAGCCTATTACAATACTGGAATAAATATGAAGTTAAAAAATTCATATTTATTCCAGTATTGTAATAGGCTTTGGTTTACTAGTATTGACATTTTGAAAGTGTATCTGCGTTCTTTCTATTATGAATTTATTTACTTTGCTTTGATATGCTTTTTTATTTTAATTTTGTTTGTAAATATTTTTATGTTTGTTTTCTTTAATACAAACACTGTTCTGGGGATTTACTCGAAGATCTTTAGACATATGCCCTTCGTGCATGTCAGAAAAAAGTGCATTTAATTTACATAATTGACCAACTCCCTCCTGATGAAGACGTGGTCCCTATGTTTTCCTCCTATTCTTTGCATTGCAAAATTTTTATTCTTGTCAGTGGTTTTCAAATTGTGTCTTTCAAGATTCATAGTTCTTGTTGTAGTTGTGTGTGTATATATACATAGTAAGAAAATTTGTAAGCAAATGTAATTTAAGAAATCATGCAAAAACCTCCCAACAAGCACTGTGTTGTTGTTACTAATTATCCTTGGACAAGCCAAACTCGCTATGTCTTGGCTATGCGTTATTAAGTCAGTAGGGTGCGTCTTTCGTTTAATCAGATCATACGAAGGCGAAAGTGCGACTTTTCTCTTCAAATCCTCCGATAGATGGCACCACAAGAGGATCTCCTTCCTCAATTTTGGCAGTGATCTGAAGGGGGAGGAAATTTTCTCCAGACTATTGCACCCATGGTAACTGCTCAACGACCGATAACAGGACTTTCGAAACCACAGATTTAACCAACACTCATATCGCATGTACTCTGTGGGTATTTGGCAGCATTAGGAATCGAACCCTAACCAGTGCCCTAATCTCTAGGTTACTATGGGCTCAAAAAAAAGAATAAAAAAAACATTGTAGCAGCATGGAATGCGTGGGAGCTGTTATTTAGGTAAAGCAAAAATACTTTCATCACAATCGGAATGACAAATTGTTTATTCTACAATTATTTGTAAAATGTAAGGATGGCGCATGCAATAACGCTATGAGCATTACCTACTTTTTCAAGTAATTGTCCTTAAACCCCATTGAGGATGATTGATCAAAATGTTTTTGATAAAATGAATGATATTGGTTATTTTCAACCTTTTAAATATTTCAGAGAATGTTACGTTTGCCGTTGAAGTTGAACCTATTTCTTTCAAGCCATTGGTGACTACCTATTTATTCTGTTACTATGTGTTGGAGATATTGAAGTTATTTTGACGTAGAAATAAATCGCTTTTCTTGAATTAATTATTTTCTATTAATTAAGGAATTTTAGAAGCCTGAAAGGTTAGAAAACTTTATAATCAATAGGATGCAAAAAAATCGCAAAATTGATTAATATCTCTTTTATCGTTAAAGATCTAATTATTTCAAGTATTTCAACTTTTTTTTATAATAAGCAGTGAAAGAAAGCACCCTTTTTAAATTATAAAGAATTTAAATTCTAAGTGTATAACTCTCCGTGATATTGTAGCTTTAAAATCATGAGTTAAAATAATATGACCAACTCTTTTAAAAGTAAAGACTCCCTGTTCGTGAATAAAAGTCTCTGGGTTTATTTTCTAATCCTTAAAAATTATTTAATGGTGCTATTATCATCAAATATGATAAACTATTTTATGTCAGAATCAAATAATTATTATGAAACAATTTCTTTTACCATTTGTCACAAAATTATCCTTACACATCAAATTTCTGTCTGTAGAATGGTAAACACTACCACACTTTGTAAATTAATTTAAAACTCATTGCATAAAACAATTATAAAAGTAAATCTGTTACTTTCTAATAATAAGCTATTTAACATCAACTCGCGTCACATTATAATTTAAGGCAAAATCACTTCAGTCTGAACTAAAATATTTTAATAAACTTTGATGCTAACATCATTTTTGACATTTTAACTATCCAACATTTCTAAATCATGTTATATATAATTGAAAACTTAACTGGTATTTCTTCGATTATCATAGATGTGCTAGCGTTTTAATAGTCATTATAATTTGGACAGTCCATCATTAAAAAAAAACAAACATAAAACCTCGTAATTATTCTTCACAAAATGGCAACAATAGTTGTAATGATTCCAGAATTGATTTTATTGTTTTATATTATTAAAAGATCAAGTTTTTTCATGTGAATATATTGCAAATAAATAAATAAAAAGATCCAAAACACTTCACTTCACATGAATCCCATATTGCTGTGTAAGAGTCCGCAATTTTATATTATATCCTTTATTGAGCAAGTTTTTAGAGATTAAATGCTTGGATTTATTGAAATCTGAAATAATATTAAATTAAGAATTCAAACTAAACAAAGTAAGTCATTTATAAGTCACATATTATTATTTATATAGATAATTGTCTTTTTTATACATTTTTGTAAAATGAATTATATTTCAACAAAATTTCTGAAAACATTCTTGTTTTAAGCCCATGAATTTCAAATATTTTTAGATATCCTCAAGATTTATTTTACAAGTTAAATTTAGTAATTTACAAAGGAATTATTGCTGTTATAATCACTAAAATTTAGGCTTTCTGAATAATAATAATAGATACTAGCTATATTGTAAAGCTGACCTTTTTTTATTACAATTCATGTACGTAGAAATCTAGGAAAAATAACTAAAAAGGTATTTTTTAAAAATGAAAATGTGAATTTATTCGAAATCTTAAAAAGGAAAGAGTAAAACAAAGTTGTGTTAAGGGAAACTAAAATTAAAGAAACATTTTATGTAACCACTTTGCATCAAAGTTGTAAGCAAAGTGCTTGCATTTAAAAATATCGGTTCTTTCTCATTTAAATAGCTTTAAAACCTAAAAGCTCTTTTAGAATGTGTCGCAGGTAAATATTTTTGTGAGAACTTCTCTCATAAAAGTTTTATGAAGAAAATAGAAATTGTGAAAGCACTCCACGTTTATTTGTTCTTAAAAAAGGAGAGGAGAAAATAAGTACTCAAATTATAATATGAAATTCATCGCTGTATTATACTACAAAAATGCAAATTTGACAGCTAGCATCAGTTGTCACTTATACGTTTGCTAATGTTTTCTGTCACCATAATTGTAAAAGGTAAATAAGTAGAGATGTAAATAAGCATCAGATGAAAATTTTTGATTAACTAAGTAGTACAGCTTATTTTTATTTCCATATAAGTTTCAAATAAATTCTAAATGTATTTCATAATTTCAATAAAAACCACTAACTAAAATTTTTATTTCATAAGCTAACTATATTATTGTACTATATGAGCAAAACATCAAAGGTGCAAGAATTCAATTTTGTAGAACAAATGTCTATTATGCCTTTAAATAAAGTGTAATTTCTTACATTATTTTCTTTTTATGTTTTTCCTAAACAAGATAGATTACGTGTGTAGAATTAAATTTAAAAAAATTCATTTTAAAAAGGAAAATATTGCAGCAATTGTAAAGAAAGGAAAAATGGTCCATAAATAATTTGTGTTTAGTTAATTTTTAAAGTTCGTGGATAAAAAGAATTTTTTATTGTTATGCATTTTATAATAATAATAATAATATACACACGCAATATAGTTCTCATAGCGTTATAAGTTATTTTTTACAACTTTAGTTCAAACATGAAAAGCGTGAACATTTTTGGGCAAAATCGAAGTGTTGTGTGAATGCACATAAGTTAAAAAGGATATTCTGGACATAATATCAGAGTTTAATTCAAATTGTGATTGACAATCCATAATTTGTACAATTTGGATTTCTTTTAATCTTTATCTCGATCAATAATTTGAAGCAAATCACTATTTATTTATATTTATCTTCATAAGTTTCGGTTTTTCGCAGTCCATCAACGTTTTTATTATAATTAAAATCCATTATATAAACATTAACTGCCTATATAAGAAATTTTCTAAATTTAAATGCAGATATATCATTTACAAATATTACTATATCAGATAATTTTGGAGAATGAATTATGTGTGAGCGAGTATAAAATATATGATATTGAGATCTTATGGATTTTTTATTAAAGAAACTCCATTTGAATATTTTCTAATTTTTTAATGCCCCTAAAGGGTCAAATCAAAGTCAGAGGTAAGAATATTAATTTTTCTACCTATTTTGCATTTAACCATTGATATTTTTATAATCAGGGACTTTTAATTTCATATTTCAAAGCTATTTCAAGTTTAATTTCATATTTATGAGAAATATTTTATGCTAAGAAAATATAAATATGTAAGAAAATACAATATTTAAGAAACCCAGATAATTGTTCCGTGTTTAGATCTGAGCTAATAGCCATTAGAAGAGGTTTTCAGTATGCAATAGAGGTGGAGCATCAATTAAGGGATATCTGGATATTGATTGACAATCGCGTGCTTCAATTCAGCATCTTTTAAATTGGAGCTCTGATGGAGATGAAACTAGCCTGGACTTACTAAATCTTCTTGAGAGACTGTCATCGGAACACACAATGCATTTTCAATGGATCTTTTCACACGTGGGAGTAGAGGGAAATGAAAGAGCGGATTTTTTGGCCAGATCGGCATCAGAGGAGAAGGTAAACCCAGGAGGAGAGATCACATCTAGTGATATTTCTTCCCTGGCAAAAACTGAATTCAATAAGCTTATGAAAATTCCTTCCAACTATCCATGGTACTTCGCCAAAAGACCTGGTGAGACCTTCGATCTTAGACCAAGATCTTATCAAACTGCCTTTTCCCGCTATCTGATCAGGTACACTAGAGGAAAAGGAAATTTCCAGACTGTCCTTGGTGTTCTGTCAATATGGCATACCCTTTACATATCTTAACCTGCCTAAATTTTAAAAAAGACGATGTCGTTAGGAATCCATCACATTGTTTAGACATTTTAGATATTTTTGATTTTATGGGGGTTGTCTAACCTAGCTAGACAACCTGAGAAAAGTAACAACATATTTTATGATTCATTTAGTAATATTTATCTTAAAGATCATTTTACATGTGCTATTACCATATTAAATTGAATTCTTATTTCACTTTTATGAAAATTAAATCATTCGTAGATTTATTGCTTACCTGAGATAGAAAGCTTCGCATCTGTGTTGACAACACATTAGGTTGATACCTTGAACAAAAGTATCTAAATTTGATATGAAAGAAATCACAATGATGCATCATCATTATATCCTTTCCATTTTTAAAATAATCACCATGTCCTTTCCAATGCAATAATAAAAAACTCGAAACATTTTTCGCGGATATAAAATACAAAGTTAAAAGCCTAAAAGATGATTTCAACAACTAAACAGAAAAGAATATTTAAGTCGATAATTTCTAAAATAAATTTAAATATTTAAGGACTAAGCTCGATAAAAATCACCAATTACATTCTGGAAAATGCATTATATTAATGTAAGGGAAATATCTGTTGCTTTTGAACGCGTGTATTTTTATGCTTTGTCGATCCTTAACAAGATTTTTATTCCGAATAAAACTAGTTAAAATAGTTAGATTAGTAAATGAGATTGATTATTTAAACATATTTTTTCTTATTTTTTCAGTTTTCAAATTTGTAAAACTGTCAACATGATTGGAAAGAAATTAGAGTTAAGAAATCGAATATTGAATGAGATTCAAAACGAAAATATAAAACTATAGAGGCAAAAAGAAAAAAAAAACTTGTCTAACGTATTTGAAGTAATGGCTAAAAAATGCCAAAGAGCCAAAAATGGCGAGCAAATATTCGTACAAATGATTTTTCTTTGAAAAATAAAAACTTAAATTAGGAAGCACATCAGATATCAATGACGATGTTCAACGCATTATGTTTTGGATAAATCCCACATTAACTTCAACAAAAGTGGGATTATTAAATAGTTATTACTCTTTTTCAATTAGAACTGTTTTTGAAACTTTGTCACTTAACTATTGAGGAATAGAAATGATTAAGAATCTGCCTTCTTTAAACTCTAATTCTTGTTCCCATATTCTTCAGAATTCTGTACAATAACTTTAATGACTATTAATTCTTACTCGAAGATTTTTGTTCCTATGAGTCCAACTAAAAGTAAATAAATAAACATTTTTTTAACAAATTTCCATCGATATCATTGGAAATAACTTAAAAATTAATCTTTGATGACGATATAGCTTACTCTTCCCATGTAATTTAAAGAATGGGTAATGAACCAAGAACATTTATTTCATTTCTTTTGAATTTTTATTTATTTTTTTTTTGGAACTGCTTAATGAGGGATGGTAGTAAACCATATTTTGTTAAAATTGATAAATAAATTTGTTTGCATTTAATTTTATCTTTTCAACCTGCACCTGTTTTATAACCTGTGAATTTTTATATATATCACAGCATGGCAGCAATCACTTATAAGACCAGTCACTGTATTTAAAGCCTCTGCGTGTTAAAGAACAAAATGCTATCTTATCTTTAAATTTTATGTGTTCAAAATGTATATAAGAACACTTCTGTTTTAATACATATAAAATAGCTTTGCAGTTAATTGTTTTATTTGATAGAAATCACACATAAACCAAAATATTCCTTGTTCATACACATAAATTTTTTAAAAAAATGAAATAATTTTGAAGGGATCATCCTTCGCAAAGGAGAACAATGTATCATTTTTGACTTTTAGAAACTGTATCAGAGTGCATAAAGTTTGTAATAAATATAAATATAGGGGTTCTACTAGAAATAATCACATTTCTTAAAACTATTTAAGTTTGAAGACTGGCATATTATAAAATTTAATTTATCTTTTATATAAAAATTATATATATATATATATATATATATATATATATATATATATATATATATATATATATATATATATATATATATATATATATATATATATATATATATATATATATATATTAAAGCTCTTTTGTGTAAACTTTATTCAAGAAAGATTAAACCTTATTAAAATATGCATTTGGTTATAACACAGTATGATGCCTAACTTAAAATATTTTGGAGGCCAAATGAGTAAAAGTGCTACTACTGTGTTTAAAAAGAATTCTTTAAATTTCATCAACTAACGTCCGAGGAGGATCTAATTTTTCATAAGATTAACCATTATTTGTTCTAATTATTGACATAAATTTTGCTTTTAATTTCTTTTTCATTTTTATAATAATTTAAAATTTTGCATTTATTTCAGTCATCACAAATAATTAGTAGAATATTGACCTCTCCTTTATTCCACAGCAGTATTTACATTATATTTATTAATCATTAACTTATTATTGAATAAAATCAAAAATATCAGAAAATAAATTTCTAGCTTACCGAAAATTGGGTGACACATAAATAATTCTTGTAAGCAAATATTGGAAAGAAATCAAAGCGAAAAAGAAGTATTAAGGGTAGATGAGCTCTTTAAACCAGACAACACTCTTTACAAAATGGTCTTTAGAAATATAAACATCATTCCTATGATTATGCATTCACTTTTAGAACATCCTGGATCTACAACTGTTTAGGAAACATTTTGCTTTTTCTTCCTACAGTAACAATGACACAAAGAAATTATAACCAAATACTAATTTCTTTAATGATATTTTGTATTAATAAACAAGAAAAAATAATTATAAAAGGATATTTATATATTTGTGTGTAGGTGTATATATACACACATATATAGGTTGTATGCATATACATACACACCAATAAGAGCGGGTATCATTCAAAACAATATTCATGTAGAAAATATGAAACCCGGTTTTTAAAATTAATATATATTATAATATTTCCTTGTTATGAAATCTATATATTTAGGAAAATTGAGATTTATTATTAAAATGATATATACCAATGTTTAAATCTTCAATTTTGCTGTTTTGCAATAGCACGAGATGCATGAAAACACAAAAATAAACATAAAACTTGCTCTGTTTGTATATATATATATATATGTAGTATATATATATATATATATATGTATGTATGTATACATATATATATATATATATATATATATATATATATATATATATATATATATATATATATGTAGTATATATATATATATATATATGTATGTATGTATACAATACAACACAACACAATACAGTCCTAATAATAAATTTTTTTTTAATAAAAGTAAACATTTTTCAAAAAAGTTAAAAAATTTCACATTAATATGTGATTTATTTTTATATTTCATTCTAAAGTTTATAAAATACACTAATTTTTCATTTTTACATTAATAAATTCAAACATTTATTTGGAAAACTTTTCTGACAAATTAAATATTAATGAATCTTTGTGAAAATTGAATTTTTTACTTTAGATTCATGTTTTAAAGTTACACTATCTCTTTACATTCGGAGTCAATGAATATATAATTAGGTATTAGAAAGTATCTTTTTATTTCAATTGATGTCTTTTGAGAAATAATTTATAATTACAGATAGGAAAATCGAATGCAAGTTTTAATCTTTTCTTTCATCTTTATTTATTCATTTCAGAGGAAAATTTTATTAAATTTTTAATAATATTTCATGAACATTTGTAATCGCAACAAAGAAAGGAAGATTTCGATGCTTGGATTGTTATGATAAGAAAATTATGATTATAATTGAAAGAAATTGGGCTTAGCACTTGATTGCCATTAAATATTTATATTTTTAACCCATAAAAAGAAAATATATCACTCACACAATTTTTAAAAATTAATGTTTCAATATTTTTTTTAATTTAAATAAATTTTCTTTAAATTTTAATATTTAAAATTATTTCATACATTGAGGATTAAAGTATGGAAAATATAATAAAGTATATGAATAATATATTTATTGATTTCATAATACCTTACATATGAATAAATATTTTATTTATTCAATGAAAACAAGTTAAGTTGGTTTTATGATATATATTTATTATTTATAACTATTCCTTATTAATTAATAATTATCATTAATAGGATAATTTTTCATTTAGAAACTGCTTAGAAATTTGAATTATCTGTCATTTTTAAATAATACTTCCGTAGATTGCAGTTTTAAGAAAATAAAACTACTATAATTTATTTTTTAATTAAAAAAGTGATCTTAAATTAATTTAAATGTTTTAATTATGCCTTAAAAATAGGAAAAAATAGTGCAAAATCTTATAAAACTATGATAAAGAGTATCAGATATTTTTGTTTTCCACTTATTTTATTGAACTACTTTAATCAGTAAAGTGTCAAAAAATTTGGTAAAACCAAAATTTTTCAACAAAATAATTTTTACACTATGTGTTTAAAATTTTAACTAATATTTCCCTGTAATTGAACGGAAACGGGGTCAAAAATTATTTAGAGAAAAAAAATAGTAGCCAAATTTAATGCCAAGATAAATAATATGTGTTATGAAATTTTCGATGTCACATGACTTGTTGAACTGTACTATATGCTATGAAGTTAGACAGGTAAATGAAACACTATGTAAATTGCGCTATTATAATTTCTTTTGAAGAAAGATTTGAAACTCATTATTCAATTAGCGACTATTCATTGCAAACTTTCATAACAAGAAATGATGAACTAACGTACCATTTAAAACATTCTTGTTATTGTACTTAAAAGAGCAACACTAAGAAGAAACTCTATTGCAAAAGCACTTCTCCAGAAATTACTAACGGAATTTAAGAATTATTCACACTTAAATATCGTCAGGCAATTATTGAAAGTGTGGCCTGGTAGACATAAAAGATGACTACATGCATGCCGACTTTTGTTGGCTAAGTTTTACTAAAAAATTTCCAGCCAAAAAAGAAGAGCATTTGAGGGCTTGAAAACGTGCCATACTTATGCATAGTTGTTTAATGAGAAGATAGAAATTTCTTTTCTTTCTCTCTCTCTCTCGCCCTCTCTCATACACACACAAGACACTCAACGGCAAGAATATCAATGTTAAAAAGTATCAAGTTAAGCAGATAACAACAAATATCAATGTTTAGTCTGAAATCAATAATAATATTTATATCGATGTTAATAACAAATCTCAGCAGCTGTAGAAAAATAAATTCAGTAAATATTATTTTTATTCCTGACGGGTTCATTTCAGTTGTATTAAAAAGTTTTCTAAGTACAGTAGATCGAACCACTTTATTACTGTATAACAAAAGACTAAGATTATATTTGCTTTTTTTTATTTCCAATGGCACAGATAAAAAGACAATTACAGAAAAATACAAATAACAACAAAAAATAAATGAAAAATAATACAGATGTAACAATAGCCTATGTATTTAAAAGGCCCCTGGCCTCCCAGTAACGATCCGCAATTGAGCATTTCAATAACGCCTTACAATGGAGTTCCGTCCGAGATTACAGAGGTTGCAGATAGGACTTGAATCAATACGAAGATGGTACAAATGCTTAAGAAAGAAGGCAGTCATGACCGGTGGCGAGCCTAAACTCAGCCACCATTTTATGTCTGGGTTATTTTGAGACAGCAGAAAGTCTGTCTTTCCAAGACTTTTGCTCTGCTCGAGATTCGAGAATCGTTTTGAATCTTTCAGACAACGTAATTTTAATTCGTCGTTTTATTATGCAAAAAGATACACTAGAAAAAGATGCTTGTAAAGTCAAGGGCCCCGTTTATGTCAGTGTATCGGCAATTTCATTGCCATGGATTTCACAGTGTCCAGGAATCCATTGAAGAACAATGTCTTTCTCATTGGAAGACAAACTCTGAAGTAGGCTCCAGCATTCATGGACAACAGAGGATACAGAATTGGAAGTAGGCATCAAGGATTGCAATGCGGCCCGGGAGTCACAAAGTAAAACTGCCTTGGAGAACCGATTAAGATGACAAGTCAACTGTGAAAGAACAATCCTGATCGCAAGCAGTTCTCCATCAAATGTAGATGCAAATGCTGGATTTGAAATTGGAAAAAGGGGACAATAGATCCCTGCTCCAGTGTTGGATCTTTCCCGCAACCGGGAGCCGTCAGTATAAATTCTCAGCCAGTCTTGCTCAGGATAATGAGTGCTTATGGTCTCATAGGCGAGAACCCTCAGGATCTCCGTATCTGTGACATTCTTGAAAATTCTCTCGGATAGATTATATTTGTTATCATTTAAATAAATTTTCTCGAATTCTGAGGGGAAGAAAATCATTTGAGTTTGAAAATTAATATTTTTCTCTTATGTGATGAAATCATACCCATACTATAAATAACATTCCACACTATGCATTACAATTATTATGTAGCAACAAATAAAATTAGGTATTTGTACATAAAATCTTATTTATATATCATTTTATTTTTGCTTCTAACACTTAAAATATTTGTAAATTTCATGAAAATTTTAATAAATTTGTATCAATAAAGCATTTTTTAAACCATAATGCAAAATTATATTTATGTTAAAACCCAAATTTGAATGAGATATAATTTCCTCTGCCAAATTAAGTCAGAAAAGTATCAAATTTGTGTCCCTCTGTCGTATACTTTCTCTGTAGAAATAGGATACTGTATTACAAAATGATCCCTGTTTTCTAAGAGGCATAATTGATTGTTTTTTAAACCACAAGAAACACATATACACTTTATATATATATATATATATATATATATATTATATGTATATATATATATATATATGCCGAAATTGAAAACGTCGAAATCGAAACCTTAATTAGAGCTTGGCGTTACAGACGCGCGTGTTGTGCGTCTGAGCCGAAAATCTTATGATTTGCATATCTCACTTCCATGTTGCATGTTGTAAATAAATTTCATGTTTTTTGCATGCTTTCTTCAGGATGTAGCATTTAGGATGACCATCAGTGTATATTATTTATATATATATATATATATATATAATATTGTCAGTTTACCAATGTGCATTATTTTTCAATTCATCATACTTTTATCAATGTAATTTAAAGTAAAAGATTATCATGACTAAATATGTATTAGCAGGTATAAAATTTCATATGTGTGTTTAAATAATGCTGCATTTTAGATCATCCGTCATTTATTTCTACAAATCACTTTACTGTATTTTGAATTTCAGACATCGTAAGCTCCACAAAGCTGTAAAAATTTAATGTACAGATGGATAAATTATTTTCAATTTCAAAATGTTTCGTATTAAATACCAATATTTCAAAAGCATAGTTTATATTATGTTTTCTCAAGCATTAGAGTTATTTTTAAAATTCCTTTTGTAGAAATGTTTAATTATACAGATAATAACGAAGGCAATGTTATCTACAGTTTGAAATTAGAAAAGGTGACTTGGGCTTTAATTGCTGTCTATGTATGTTGCTTTACATAAACCATAAAGTCGTGAATATTTGTAAAGTATAATTATTTGAGTAAATATTGATGTACACCGAGCCTCCTAAGATTCCCGAAGTATGTAAGGAGACACTTTACATTTGCTCTAGATTTGATTTCGATTATTTGCTCTCGATTACAAAAGCCATGAATTTATGGTTTCTTGGGAATAAAACTTGTTTGAAACGAATTCATTTCAAGAATTTCTCTTAAGATGTTTGTACTTGAAAATAATTTGAATATACGCATTTAAATAGAATGAATGTAGTTTATTTAGCTAATGTACATTAATTACATTCGATTTAAAAGTTATTTAAGGAAAAAAAAAATGAGAAAATATCACGATTAGAAGTGAGAAGATATAAATTCATACACTACGAAACGATTCTTTTACCAAAACTTATAATTACATTCTAAATTGAATTATATACTTGGTGAATGATATACATTTTGCCAAATAAAAGTTTATTTTTACGTTTCGCAAAATTTATATAACTCATTAAAATTTCTTAAGTAAAAATAAAATTTTCAAATTTTGTGTCTAATAAAATGATAATTATTTACTTCTTATATGTGTTATATAGTATTATATTCCTATTATACAATCATTTCTTAATGATTGTATAATAGGAATATAATACTATAAGTTTAAAAATATATTTATTAATTTATTTTATTGAACATTCATAAATAATATGAATATATGAACAATGAAAGAGAAGATTACAATATTTAACTTACAAACAAAATTACATGGCTCTTTTAAATTATATTTAAAGATTCCATCAGAGTTTTTCTTCACACTTTTAATTCAAATATCCATTAAAATTTATGGTTACTTAAATCCAGTCATTTCTTATAATTTTATTTACATAAATATTTATTCAAATAAAATTATATTTTTTTAATTTATAAATTTTTTTAAGCTTTAATCAAATTTTCTTTCTTACTTTTAATTTAAATATAAATTAAAAATTATTAATAACTTAAATAAAACCATACGTACAGTCTTTTCTTATAACATTATTTAGTTAAAGATTTATTTATGTTATTAATATCTTTCTTATGAATTTGTTATTAATTTCTTTCTTATTACAAATATATATTTCAAGAGAAATAAATAACAGAAATCTTATATGGTTTTATATAAAAATTAGGGATTAATATAATTTTATAATATTTACTATTATTACTCTAGACTTCTTAAATTTTTCCAAATATCATTCACCTCAAGAAACTATATTCACTTGCATAAAGTAGTACTCACCCATAATGCTTGAAAGTAAAATACTATGAATTACTATACTACTATATTCTAAGTACAAAGGGGTAAATTTACCATTTTGATAAATGAAGATAAAAAAAAAATGAAAAAGCAGTTTTTATTTTATTTTCTTTCAATAATTTTATATATAATTTTATAAATTTGAACTATAATAAATATGAACTGCCACATAATTTTATTACTTTGTTTTTCAAATTATATAAAACAGTTGCTTGCATTAAGCTTTCAAAGTAGCAAATTCATTGTTTTATTGAAGGAAGAGGATTACAGATATAGAAACGGCCTTTATTTCCTTCTATCAATAAGCTGATCCACCAATTTTTATTAAATTATAATAAAATATTCATTGTCACATAATTTGTTTTAATTTTATTTTTCAAAATGTATAAAGGTTATAATTTTAATCAAAGTTCAATTATTTAAATTTCAAAAAATATTTTTATATATTTTTCTGTACAACCATATAGTTTCTTAAATATGGGTTGTATATGTATATATATAAATATATATATATATATATATATATATATATATATATATATATATATATATATATATATATATATATATATATATATATATATATATATATATATATATATATATATATATATATATATATATATATATATATATATATATATATATATATATATATATATATATATATATATATATATATATATATATATATATATATATATATATATATATATATATATATATATAATATATATATATATATATACTTTTGACTTTTATAGACTGAATGACCAAACTATATGTGGCTACCTAAATTTATTACCAAAATTAAATCAGATTATTGGCTAACTAATCTTTTTAGTTCTGATTTAATATTGCTGTTATTAGAACAATCAGCTGTTATTAAAGTTTGAAAAAACTGTATATCCAAAACAAAAGAAATCAGAAACTACGTGTTCAGGACTTGTGGATAATGAAATCTTGTATAAGGTAATAAAAAGAGGGAAGTACTTTGATTAACTATATTTTTTTACTAAGAAACATGACAAATAAATTTTGAGGTGTTTATTCATAGTATAGAATCGCGAAAAAGAAAGGTAACATTGAACACACATATTGTTTGCGTTTAGTAAGAAAATTCTGCAATTATATCTGAATACAAGGAAGGGGCAACTGTGAGATATGTCAATGCATCACGTTACCTGATGGATAATTTTCTTCTAGTTCATTTTTACAGAATTCCCCGCAAGAATAAGCTGGAAGTAGAATAAAAGCTTGAATTCCGAATATCAGATTATAAACCATCAAGATGCTTCTTGTAGAGAATATTGTGGCAACGTGTTCCGGTTCATTTACTTTGTGTTAAGGGACATTTGAAACCAGAAATTACATTGCTGATGGAGCTCATTCAATCATACTGATTTCATATTTCATTTGAAATAAGTGCTTCGAATAGCATATACTCTGTATCGTAATTCACGTAAGGATGAGAAGTTCTCAAAACAAGAGAGAAATTTGTCTTATTACCAAGTCCAATAAACGTGAAAGATCAATCCAATTGAACTCTTACGACATACAAAGGTGTTCAAGCAAAACAAAATCCACATTTATAAGTCTTCTCACTGAGGAGAATGGAACTCGTTAGTCATAGCATCAAATTATGCAAATAAAGTCCCCATATTTAGTAGAATCAATGCCATGAAGTTATTTAAAGCAAATCTTGAGTGAATCAAATACCGGTAAAATGTTTTGTTTTATTATTTGCCAGTTTCAACATCGACACCATTAAACGTCTCTAATTAAGTGAACCAAAATTGATGAGGCATGATGTATTTGTTTTTATAGTCTAGAATTTAATAAGATTTATTTAACTGGAAGTCTGGGGGACTAAGATTATAAATTAAAATAAAATAATCTGTCAAATTTGATTGCGTTTCTTGATTTAATAACCTTTTCATAATTTTACATTACATTATACATATACATTTGAAATGTATATATATATATATATATATTCTATTTACTTTTTGAATTTCCATTAGAATATTTTCAGTAATTAAGTATATCTGTAGTATTTAAAAACGAGATTATTTAAAAAGTTAAAAAAATTAACTTTTGAAAACCAGAGATTCATAATAAAACAGAAGAGGTTTACAAAAATATAATCAAAAAATATCAAAAGCAGAAAGCAGAGATATTAAATAAAAGTGATATTTTAAAACAGCGACAAGCTCTACACTTAGAAGAAATAAAAATCAATGCCTTTCCAAATAAAATTTAGCTATTTTTCGAATTTATAACATCAAATATTTGATAAGTTTTATAGCATAAAACATATGTTCAAGAAAAATAAATCTATGCTTTCAGAGTTGGACTGAAAGAAGAGGACTCCCATAGACATCTTCATCTGCAGCACTGCCGGAATGACTGCATACAGAATGAAGTTACAAAACCAATGGTACGACTAGACTGTTGCCAATGGGCACAGGGGTATTACCGGGAAAATTCAAGTTCCTACTTTCCTGGTGCCCTCGGACATCATGGAAAAGTTATACACGTTTGAAAGGATATTTTAAATAGTTTTTCCAAATAAAGACGAATGGGACAACAACATGTTCAAAACTAAAACAGGAGATCTAATCTGGTACACAGATGGATCACTGAAAAACAGCCTCTAAGGACTAGGATTATGTGGTGTGTCACCAAGATCTAGCTTTTCTGTAGGCCTTGGGCGATACGCTACGGCCTTCTAGTTATCCACTGTTTGCGACTAAATAAGAGGAAGAGCTACCACGGTAAGCGGATTCTCATTTTTAGTGACATTCAAGCCTCTTTAAAAGCGCTCCATTCTTTCTAAATCTAATCTAAAATGATTTTGGAATGCAGAAACCTTCTTATAGAACTGGCAACTAAAAACAAGGTGATCCTTGTATGGTTGCCAGGGCACAAAGGTATCGAAGGTAATGAAAGGACTGATGAACTTGCTAAACAAGGATCGTATTTTGTTTCCATCGGTGCAAAACCTTTTGTGGAATCAATTTGAAGACCGTTAAAACCAATGATCTTAGAAGGGAAAAACAGAGGATGTATGCAACTTAACTCAACACTCCTAGTCAAACCCACTCTAAAAGTATGATCTGTGGATCATCAGCGAGGATTGCCTCTGAAATTCTAAGATGCTCTAGGCAGAAGATACGTTTAATCATAGGCTTCATATTTGAGCAGTACTATTTCAGAAAACACCTCCATAAAATGGGACTGTTTCAGCAAGACCCCATCTGGAGGAAATGTCATATGCAAAAAGAAACGGTCAAGCATATCATTTACGAATACGAGGCCCTTCCCCTCTCTAGATTAACTTCTTTGGGCATCATCCCTACTAGAGATCTACTGTGGCGAAATATTTGTTTGTTAACTTTTATTGTCAACAGATGGCACTATAAGCGCATGTTAGATTTTATATTCATTTTGTGATATTTGAAAAAAAATGTTTTAGTTTTTAGAATTTGTTCGATTGTAACATATGCTTATAGGTTTTTTTGAAGGGATAAATATCCTATGATGTTTTATTCTATTGAATTTATATTTTTAGAGGCTTTCAGCCTATTCTTTTTATGTAAATATTGTATAAGTATTTAATAAAATATATAGAAAATTATTTGAGCTTTTGCACGTTTAGTTATTGGAGTTGTTCTCAATGCTTAGTTTTGATTTTTAGTTGTTAGTAATAAAGAGTAAATCTTTCAGTACACCTAGACTCCATTAAAAGGGTTATTGGACTTGATTAATTAAGTGGGTGACACGAACAACTGGAACTAGGAAACATAGAGTTTGGAGTTAACAAAACAAAATACTGATAAAAGCAGAGGTGCCCAATGACATACAAACCCAATTTTAATAATAATAATAATAAGATGCTTTCAGAGCCTTCCCGATAGTGCATTTTGAACATTTATGTACCAGAATCGAAGATTTATTGCAATTGTAAAATGTTAGGAAGTATGTATGTTTAATTTAATAATGAAAAATATATATATATATATATATATATATATATATATATATATGTGTGTGTGTGTGTGTGTGTGTGTGTGTGTGTGTGTGTGTGATTGCTTTCATTTAAGAAACAGGAGCAATCACAATTCCCTTATTGGATTCAGATAACTTACTCTGAAAATGCAGCAAGCTTTATATAATTTCACATTTGTTATACATAACAGTAATTTAAGAGTAAATAACACAGGCAAAATTTTTGGATTTGCTGAAAATATATATACTTGTGTCTTTAGCGTACATGACGAATAAAAACATTGTGTTTTATACAAAAAGTTAAGTGCAGTGTTTTGAACAGATTAAAATATTTCCTATTATTCACCAATAAATATGTCTGTTACATACTATTATTTAATATAAAACCTTTGAAAATTTCAAATGTATCTTTTAAGCAAATATCACGATTAATTTCCTTTACTTAATTTGATAATCATTAAAAAAAGTGATATAAATAAGTTTACGTGTTCTTTGAAAGATGTGTTGTGATATTTTTAAATTTCAAGCCAAAATCACTCACAAAATCTTAATTCAATTATTTCATAGTTTTTTTTCGGCGGATATTGTAATTAATAATAGTTGCAATTTTTGCTTGAAATTTCTGATGTTGATTTGATATAAAAAAAGGATTGTTCTGATATTCTATTCAAAATACATGTTTGAGCTGAGATTTTAGTATTAAAATTTAATCATGATGATTTTAAATTATGTTTGATTATATTCTTTAATTATTAAAATTCAAATAATATTATATTGTACACATTGATTCAAAAGTTAATATTATTTAAAAAAGCATTTATTCCAATATTTACTATTACTTTATAGCAATTTAATAAGTCATTTTAAACAATAACTTTGTAATAAATGTTGAATTTATCTCAATCAAGTTCTTTGATACCAATTTAATCTACAAAATTTGCATTTCAAAGAGCGATAAGTCCTACCAAACAATTTCTGAAGTTAAGCAAATTGATGGAACTATCTCTGATATAAACCTTTTAGTCCCCATTAACACTTACTGGTAATATATATTAATTTTTTTAATGAAGTTAAGAATTTCTTTTCTCGGAAAATTTCGCTTACTTTGCATTTTAAATATTTTAGTCATCAAAATAGAATTAAATAGTACAACACATGCCTTTCCAAAAAATATAATCTTATTTAAGTATTAGTAATCATATGTAATCTAAATGCGTATTCCTTCAATTTGAAAGTCGAATTTTATAATTTAAAATTGTGTTTTCAGCTTCCTAGTTTAATCAAATTTTAAAATTATTTAATATACAAAATTTACTCACTGAGCACATTCTGTTGTTTTATATAATTTGGATCTCCAATCTCTCCCTCTTTCTCTCTGTCGACACACACACATGATTTTTTGATTGATACGTAGTAAAGTTAGAAATATGCATACTATTATAGTTTTTTATTCAGATTTTCATGTTTTAATATTAGGTAAGAAAAAAAACTTACATTTCAAAAAATTTGAATTAGTCATGATCCAGTTTTTAAAAAAATGTAATTTAAAAAAGGAATTTTAATATTTTTGGGCAGATTTAAATATTAATAAAATATTATATATTCTAGATTTTTCAAGGATATAAAATTAATAATTAATAATATAATTAAATCACGCATTGTAACATGAACCAAAAACAAATATTTAATTATTTTTAAATTATTTCTTATTGTTCAGGGAATTAGCTCTACTTACAATTTTAAAATTAATTACACTGTTAGAAAGTTATTATTATGATCATTTTTTATGATCAGCAAATGCATTCCATGTACTTAAAAATTAAGTTTTTTCTCAGATGCTTTTAGCGGTTTTTAAGGAAACCATTCCTTTCTTTACTGCTAAATTTGAAGATTTCTAAATAAATATATATAAGTTTTGATATATACAGAGAAATATATTACGAATTTTGTTGTAAGGCTAATATTTTATATCAGTTAAGTTTTTTATTTAAACAAATGTGAAGATTACTTAATAGTATATTAAATTTACGTATACAAATTTATTTGGATTTATATATAGACAAAAAAACAATAATAAAATGATTTTGTTAACGAAAATTAAAATGGAACTTTTCATGCAAGAATTTTGCATTAAAGTTGTTCGCTAAGTGTGCATATATTTAAAAAATAATTCAGTTTCTTACCTATTTATAATGCGTTAACACACACACACTCACACACACACATATAAAGACTTCTAAAATGTTTTACAGAAAAATACTATTGCAAATATTTTATTTGTAAACTTTTTATGAAGAAACTGGAAATTCTGAATGCGATTTACATTGAACTTCCCCATAAAAAGTAAGAAATCAATTCATCATATATAAACGTGAATTTCTTATGTAAAAATCGTATGGAAATACAAACTTAACAACTAGCATCACTTTAGATTTAAATATTTGCAAACATTTTCTTTGCGTAAATAAAAATATATGATCAGAATAATCATATTATATTTTATTCAGGGAATGCAGGTTACTTGTTACAGCAATTTACAGCAATTTCTAAATAAATGCTATCATCCAGAAAAAGTCATTAGTTAGAATTGTATCGGTTATGCAAATCATACCAAGTGAACAAAACAATGAACTCTACATAAATATCCGTGAGCTCTTTACTTCGGTGATTAAATTTTTTTTAAAAGTAATTTTTGAAAAATGTTATTTAAAGAAAAACTAGTTAAGTTCTCCATAAAAGAAAACAAAGCACTAAAATTTTTAATGAAATAAAAAAGTATTATCTAATTAAAATTTTTGTCTACATATTTACACTATACGTTTAATCACATAAACACAGTGAAATGCTTCTATTATAATAAAAAATTGTACTTTGCTTCTGTTTCTTTAAAAAACAAGATTTATTAATTCATTTTATTGATTGCTAGAAATATAAAAATATTAAAAGATATTTTTATTAACAATATAAAAGTGAGAAAAAAGTTGGAATAATAAGGATGAATATTTTGCAAAATGAAAAAATTATATATATATATATAATATATATATATATATATATATATATATATATATATATATAATATATATATATATATATATATATATATTATTAGTTTTCATTAGTTTCTTATTAAGGATTAGTTATAAATCAGTGGCACTTGAGAGTTAGGAAGCAAATTTTACTGAAAAATATTAATATCATTAATATTATGAATGCCGTTTTAGATTCTTATAAATTCAATTCTAAAAAAAGAGATTTTAAGTCCTTTAACTTTAAATTTTAGAGGTTTGATATCTTTTAAACAAGATCAACTTTAAATTTCTTAATCTCTTCTTTCACTAAAAATAATGGAAAAAATATCCTATGTATCATCCAGCAATTTAAATATTAAGTTTCTTTGGTATGTAACAAGAAAGAAAGAGAAAGAATATTAGGGAATTTTTTCATTTTAAACTCACTCATTTGGTATCTGAAATGAATTTAAAGATTGTGAATGATTGCAGCAGTTTTCCGTGACTTAATTTTTATAGATGATAACATGCCCTCTCATATAATTATCATCTTTGACAGTTAAAATTACAGATAATCACACCAAGTGTTTATATGAAATAAACGAAGATTACGGCGATTGTAAAACAATGTAACTGAGCTTAAAAAAGCGAGTAAATTTCACGTACAGGTCCTATGAGAACCCCAATGGAAGTGTTTAAAAATTCTGTGATGCGCTTTGACTAATTCTTAAATTCCCATTTCGACTTAAAAAAATAGACTGCAAGAGGAAGGCCTATTTTTAGATTCAGTTGTGTGAAGGGCCATTTCATAATAAAGATTATGTTCAAACTTCCCCTTGAATAACGGGAAATAGTTTGTTTCATTCCTTTTTTCTTTTGAATTTTATTTAACCGCATTATCTATGGAAGATCTTCAAGTGAGTTAAAAGAAATGCTTGTTTTCCTGGATAAAAAGGTTAATAGCTTATTTCACGAATTGTACTTACACGAAATAACAAGGAATAATTTTTCAATTCAATAGCAATACCAGAATCAATTTGACACTATATAAAACATGCCACCTCCATAAAGCTGATGTGTTCGGAAAGAACAGTATGGTCTGAAGAATTATGGTTTACATTTTGCAACTAGCTATACTTTTACTACTGCATGGGCTTTAAATGCGCTTTTAATATAGTTGGTTTTTCAAATTATAAAATGTATGAAAATTTTATTGCAATTTGTTTTGGATTTTTCAAATTTTCTTTGCATTACTAGAGATAGCGCAAAAATATAGCATTTGTTGTGTTGTGTATTATCCTCTTTAAAGATCTAACTCTTTTCAGTTCAACTCTAATAAATTGCTGACAGTTAGAAAGTCGATGACTAGTTGGGGATCTGATGATAAATTCTTTCAGAAAAGTTCGACGCAATCCAGAATGTGTTTCGGTGAAGCTGAATGATCACAGATTTTGTACAAATGGAATAATTTTTTGTTCCGCGTTCCGACGATAAGAATTTTAAATGTTCACTTGAGAATTTGGCCAAGGCAGTCTGAGATATCCGGTCACATTTTGTTTCCAGGAGATATTCCAGAGTACCATTGACGCATGGATGGAATTTTTCATATTGAATTAATTTAGATTTTTCATTAGAGTAAATATGTAAAAGCGTGAGCTTGGACAATATGAAGATATTATTGCATACCTTAAGAATCTTATTCGTCATAGTAGTTTTAAATATTACTAAAGAACCTTATTGACTCAGGAATATTTATCAACTTGTAAATCTCCTCTGCAAATCTGTGCTTTATCATTAGTTATTAATTTATATGAAAAGTAGTATTATATGTATTAAATATATATAATGATTATTTTTGACTTGTAGAAGGTTTCGTGTTTCATAGGGATTCATGGAAAATTTATAACGGGTGTATAAAAAGTTTCATTAAGAACCATAATCGACCATAACTAAGCATAAACGTATCTTCTCATGTTGAAGAGACCCGGAGATGCAATAACGTCAGAAAGCAAAATGTAGTGTATACCACTTTATTACACCACAAAGAATTGAAATGCATGACCTGAAAATATCACAGAAGCCGATCGAAATTACATCAATTAACATACATGTATGCACGATATCTACGGGACATAAATTAATCAGAATTTTCAATTATATCTGTCTTTTCTTCGATCATTGCTGCACTGATGGAGATTTATTATACCAAAATCTTTCTAAACTTAATCATCTTCATCATCAAACATAGTGTTTAACATCACACATCCATCCTGTTAGTTAACATCACACATCCAACATAGTATTCATCATCAAACATGGCATTCATAGTCAAAGATGGTGTTTTCCATGGCTTCTCAGAAAAAATAAGCCGATAAATTCATTGACAGGGATAGTCCTCCTCTCATTGTGCTTCCAAATACCCAGTCTGAATGGCTACGTATTCACTTTAAGTATAATGAGAACTACATATTAAAATCAAATTGAATCTACATTCTTTACTTAAAAAATGCGTGAAACTGACGGTAATCTGATTAAATTATTAAAAGTTATTCAGAAATATCTTTTTTAAGTATATCTTGAAGATAAGTATGTCTTAAAGATAAAATCAAGTTTATAAGATGTGTGACCCGAATGAAATTTTCTTCGCGAAAACTGTTCTTACAGTAATAATGATTTGGATCCCATGTGCGTTGCTCTTATTGAATATTTCTTTAAGTGTAAGATAGCTTGGTCATTGAACATAATAGAACTAGGAAATTGCATGTTAACCACACTTTGAGGTAGAAACCATATTGATAAGTCGTGGGTAACCATTCCAACAACTGAAGGTGAAAGGCAAACAAGATTTCTCCTTGTAATATAATAAGGAATATTGATCTCGACGCTGGTATGGCAAGAAGTAATTTTAATTCCCATTAAGTCAAGAATGCTACACATATAAATATTCGTGATGTTAATTTCTCTCCAATATGAGAGTATAACGGATCTAGTTCCTTAAGTTTCTGAGGCACCTGAGAGAATAGCTAATGAACTGATGGGCGTCTACATATATATTTTTATAGATTCAACGAAACAGGATGGCGTAAATTATCGTTAGTTATATCATATAAAATATAAATTAGTCGTTTTTGCATGTGTTCATATTTATTGCCCCAGTTGTTGTCTGAAATAAAGAAATCACACTTGTCAATCTTAAAAGAGTGCTTACTTGTGCAAAGAGCCACCAGTTAATTATATATTTTTTATTTCCAATCTCAGATTATAGACAGTCACAGCAAAATAAATAAAAAGGATAGAACAGTAACACAGAAAGATACTGCAACAGAGTCTATTAATCTAACATGTCTCTAGCTTTCCAATAGCGCTTAGTTAGAAACGTCTTACGAAGTGCAGGGCAGAGATGCGCTGCGTCCATGACTTCACCAATGTTGCAAAGAGTGCAGACCGGAGAAGGAACGATATCAAATCTATACAGATGTTTCCGCAGACAGTCGTGCCTGATGGCAAGGGGGAATTCATCCACCGTTTTATGTCTTGGGCTATTGCGCAGATTTAGGATGGCATTCTTCCAAGATTTAAGAGAAATGCGGTTAGTAAGCTCTTCATGAGTTCTCGACTTAAGAGTTCTTTTGACAAGATGTTTAATAGAACAGAAGAGCATAGCGCGTGTGGGAGTCTGCGTAATTAAAGCGCCCTTCTTTGCAAGAGAATCTGCATTTTCATTACCTGTGACTCCGCAATGGGCAGGGATCCATTGGAGGAAAATGGTATTCTCAAAGGATGCCAGGTTCTCAAGATGTTGGTGGCAGTTCAAAATGTCCGGTGTTAAGGGATTATTAGAGGATACAATGGCAATCAGAGCAGCTCTTGAATCACAGAGAACAACAGCTTTTGTAAATTGATCTATGTGGCAATGTAGTTGAGATAGAGCCATGAGAATTGCCGTGATCTCTCCGTCAAAGGCAGAGCCCCATCCTACCGGGGCATAAAAGGAAAAGGCTTCGGAGAAAACTCCAGCACCAGCATTTGGTCCGTTTGATAGTAGGGACCAATAGGTAAAGATCCGGATCCACTCTGGCTCAGGATAGTATCTACTCAACACCTCATAATCCAGGACTCTGAAAATTGTTGGATCCATATTACTTTTATTGATGCTTTGACACAGATCAAGATTAAAACAAAATTGTTTCAAATTTATTGGATTTTGAGGTGATACAAGATTTTCAGTTTCGTAATTTAAGTCAAGAGAATTTTTTAGGTGTAAAACTCCCTGAAGAGAGCCTTTCTGAGTCTTTAAATTTCTTTTAAGGTCTCGGCTGGCCACGTTCCAAAGTGAGAAGCAGCCAGGAACTCTAGTCATCTTTTCCCAGAGAATTATATCCTTCGCCTGAACTACAATTTGTAATGGTCTAACACCAGTGGAAAAAGCATAGCATCTATCGGGGTAGTCTTTACTGCCCAAGTAATGATGCGTAAAGCTTGATTTTGTACTTTTTACAAAGTATCAAGCTCTTTTTTCCCCACCACGATGAGCAATAGATCAAGAGGGGGCGAATAAACACTTAGTAGGCCTGGAGTAGAATTTTCCAGTGTAATCCCATCTTGCTCCGGCAAGTCGTTTGAGGACACCCAGTATCTTCAGAGCACGGTTAGAAACGTCCTCTACGAGAGACTTTCAGATTAGTTTGCGATCAAAAGTCGCACCCAGATATTTAAAATTGTACGTAGGGATTAAATTGCCTTTAAGCATTAATTGCGGTTCCCCGGGTTGATGCATAAGTGAGAAAGTATATATATAAAAGGCAGTAAGGTTTAGATAGATTAACCTATATGTTATTGAAATTACACCAACAGTTGTTTATCTATCTATCTATATCTATCTATCTATCTATCTATCTATATATATATATATATATATATATATATATATATATATATATATATATATATATATATATCTATATATATCTATCTATCTATATATCTATCTATATATATATATATATATATATATATATAAGAATTGAAATATTTCACAGTATCGTAAAATTCAGAACAATAAATTTTGAAATAATTATATAACCTATTATAAATTTATAAAGTTTATTGAAATTTAGTATTCTAACTTGGTTTGTAGTTTATATCAATTAATGCTACTAAATTTTAAGCCGCTAAAATTAATGATAGTAAATTTTAAGCAAATGTGCATTCCATGTACTTAATATACTTTAACGTAAAGTTTTTTCAGATACTTTTAGCAGTTTTCAAGTAAACTATTCCTTTTATTACTACTAAATTTGAAGACTTTTTAATGTACATATATAAATTTTGATACATACAGAGAAAAATATTAAGGATTTTTTTATAAGGCTAATTATATTGTGTAAAGTTTTTATTTAAACATATATAAAGATTACTTATTAACAATTGTTGTCATATAGTCACGCATTTCTTTTTGCATCAAGAATTTGAAAAGTTTAAACTGATACAGCTTAAAAATAAAAAAAAATTGATTATGAAACATTTAACACATCAATCTAAATACGAAAATATAGAATAAAATAAAAACACGACATTTATATACTGTAGATTAAAAGATAAAAAGTAACTTCAACTAAAAATATATAAATTACATATAATTCATATGTGTCAAATAAATAATAAATAATTTAGTAAATAGCATAATAACAATTATAAAATTTTAATATAAAAATAAAAGGAGTATATACAGAAAAAAATAAAGAATTAATTATATTATTTCAAAATAATGCATTAAATGAAATTTCAATTTTAAATAGTATATGACATATACAGGAATGTTTTAAAAATATAATGTCAATATTATTGAGTTAAAACAAAGGATATGTAATTAAATTTTGTAAAGTGAAAATTTGCTTTTGATGTTAAACAATTTAATTCACAACGTTAGATAATTAAATCAATTTTTGACTCGACATAAATGTTTCTGACGAAAATTATTATTTTTTGACATTTTTTACCAGAAATGTCACAATAATTAAAATTTTTCTATCATGTTTACAGTACCATAAATTAGTTTTTATCACCTATAAAGATTATTCAGATAATTTATCTTCTTAACTACTTAGACGATTTTTTGATTAATTTCTGAATCAAATTCTATTTAAAAATTGTCAATTAAGTGAAACATTTTTATGGCATCAAATATTTAAATAACTTTATTTTTAGAATTTAAAATTCATATATAGTTTGCTTTTTCAATGCAAATCCTATTTTATTTTTTTATCAATGTACTCCTGTTTACGTTTGATACTAACATTAATTGATGAAAGTTTTCTAACTTATCAACACACATATTTTGCTTTAGTTATAGAATTATTAAAATAGATAATGGTTAAGAGACTATTTGATAGTTTCGTGCATTTATAAATTAATTTTAGAATCTTAATAATCCCTGAAGTCAATAAACTAATTCCCCTCAAAAATGAAAAAAAAAAAAAAAAAAAAAAACTATACTATTAACTGTATTCACTTTAAATTTGAAGTTAAATGTCCTTCTGGCAGGAATGTATTTAGCACAAAATATATAAATTTTGCAAACTAAAATATCCGATTCATAAATGTTTAAAATCGGAATTAATTTTAGACGAGATGTAAAAATTACAATAATTTGTTTTATTTTTCAATACCTAAAAATGAAATGAATTTAAAAAATGTCGTGAGCCATACATAAATTGTTTTTCAAAACAAATAATTTTTAAGTTGATTATTTGTGTACTGTAATCGTTTGTAATATAAAATGCTGAAATGCAACTTTCTTTAAGTAAGAGATAAACACTTTAAAAAAATGTAAAAGTAAAGGATACATAGTTTTTCAAAATTTAATACAACGTTTAAGAAACCCTTGAGTTAAACCTTTATTTTGTTGATAAATGGAGACATGTGCATAAAAATGTTTCGCATCCTATTAAATATTGTGAGGATTACAACAGTTTTTATTTGCTCCTCAAGAAAGAGTGTGAAAAGTTTCTTAAGTGATAAAACTTCGAAGAGAACTAATCATGTGAAAATAAACATTGTATAATTTTTATAAACATACACTTAGTTTCTTTTACGAACATTAAAATATTAAGTTTATTTTATAATAATAAAATATATTTTAATATTAAAATATATTTTCTCTTTATTTTGCATCATTTTCTCTTCATATTTGATTATATGTGATTATTGTGCATGATGCCATTGTGAGAGTAGGTTATTTCAGACCTTTAAAAATTTATTAAATATATATCAGTGGCAAAAAAATTAAAGTTAAAAAGTTAAGAAATAATTTCACAAAAATTCCAGACACTTGACTAGATTATCAGCATAATAATCAAGTATAAGCAATATAGTTTAGCATATTTTAAATATATAAATTTAAAAATTACTAATATTAATTCAACTATCACAAATCATTTATTCTTTTAAACACTGTAAATTCCAAGAAAAATTTTGAGTATGGTGTTTTACAAAATAACAGATCCTTTATTATTTTGCTCGATATATGTGAAAATAAAATTTAGGGAAACATATTACGCTCCTTTTTCTAAAACTTATTTTTATCACTTTTTTTTTCCAATTATTTTCATAATGTGTATCTGAGTAATAATTGCTCATAGTAAATTTTAGAAATAATTTCATCAGACAAAATATTTTAATATAATGAAAAGTAAAATAAGCATTAAATTACGATATTATACACTTTCATATGCATTATAGTTCTACAGCTTCCCATAAGAAACGTAAACATATTTGAATGTTATTCATCAATGTAAATTGCTATTCGGAAAATACATTTTATATTATTTCCCGGGTATATATAAAAAACTTTATTGAAGGGTACTTTCATAGGTGTTGAACATTTCCCCTTAAGATTTACTGACTTCTTATAAGATTAAAAATGCAATAGCTTATTTGAAACTAAACCCATACATTTTACATACATTGGCGTACATTTCGAAATCTTTTACTTGGTACTGGAATAACCAAAAGTTACTCCACTCAACTGTAAGTCCTATTTATTTGGAGGAAAATTAACAAAAGATGCATTTACCAATGGAAAAGCTAATTTAAATAATTAAATAACAGTTTTCTCTGTTTATCTACAAAAATAAAAAAATGCTCTTTTGGTGGCTTAAAATACATATTCTTGAATTATAGCTGCATAGAACAACTAATATAGATTAAGAACTGAATTACGTAATTTTTGAATTATTGTGTTACACATACTATGATTCCATCAATTAAAATTGGGAAAATAAGCTCATACCAATATTCTAAGACATACTGCGCTAATGGAATTTATCTTATTGCTAAGCATTTTCACATTCAGCCCAACTATGAATTTAAAAAAAAATTATACTTCACTATATAAATACACCACTATGGTTATTCATAAATACTTAAGAAATGAAAGAATTAAATTACATGAACTTTACTTACTATTAAACAAAATATCATATAATCTGATGCATAATATCCACATAGTTATTTTTTATAGTTACTACAGTAATATTGGTCTTGAAAAATGTAAAGAGTATATGTAAAGTCCCTTTATATTAATGATATCTTAAGCCTTTATTTTTCAATTAACTCAATAAAAAACAGTTAAATAACTTCAAAAGTTATAGTTTTTATAAGCGCTTCCGTTTTACTATAAAAATATTGTCTTTCAAATAGAATTCTTTAATTATAAAAGTGTAATTTTTATTAATAATAAGCATTTTTATATTTATAAGAAATAATCTAATTGTTGCTTTTGGCGAAGAAATTGCTATGACTTGAAAACTCTAAGTAACGTTTAAGCAATTAATTTTAAAACTATTTATTTATAAAACCTTTTTATATAAGGATTATGAAAATAAATGTGAAGTGCTTTTTTTAGTTTTAAAACTACTAGAAAATATTATTTTGAATTTAATTTTGTATTTTACTTACAAAATCAAATAATGCAAATTCCTCATAATACCTTATTTTAAAATAAATATAAAAAGTAAAATAACATGTATTATTTTAATTCAAAAATGACAAAGAAACTGAACACGTTGCAATATTAAAAATATCTGATTTGGGATCTATAAATATCAAGTGAATCCAACATTTCATAATTTTTATGTAAGAAAAAATCGATATGAGAAAATCTTATTAAAACAATTTATTTTATGCTATATTTTTAAGCAACTTTGTTTTCAGATTTCTTGCACAATGAAAAACAAACTGAATTTTTTTTTTTAGGTTTTTTAAGATAAATATTTTCTTTATTAAATTAAGGATATTTTGTTTTCTGAGAAAAAGATTAGGGACTTAATTAAAATCTCGATCTTTTTCCCATTAGGAAGATGATTGAGGCTCTAATATGTTGTTTGTTTAATCGAAAGCAGACTTTATTAAACTGGAGTACATTTTCTTGTGTTTTAATTTCAGTTAGAGGATAATATTTTTTTTTCTACAATAATAAATTATGTTTACATTAAAAATGAATTCCTAAATGATTCAATTAATTATATTCAAAAGCAATAGAGAAAAGGAATAACAACTTGACATGGCTGTAAAATACAAAAAGGAATTATTAATTTCTTATACTGCTTAAAAATAAGTGCATATTGTATTTAAAAAGTGTGTGAAAACATATTGAAATCTTGAATTATTTTTATTCATAAATCAAATTCTTCAAGATAAAAGTTATAAAAAATATACAAAATTATTTTTACATTTTATTAAAATAATAGATCATAATATTTGTCAGAAATTTTGTGTTTACAAAAGTGTGCTTTAAAACTCTGAAGAAATGAACATGGAATAAGAGGAAACACAATTTCAGCTCATAGGATTTTTACTTCATTTATTTATTTTTTTGGGATTATCAGGAAAAATAGTTTTAAATATTTTTATTATTTTATTTGTTTTATTACACACAGTCAATATTTTTCCAGAATTTACTTAAGTTATTGAATTTAAAATACCAAATTTGTTTAACGATACAATTTCCAATATGAAATCTAGAAACGTCCTTAAGTTCTTATTTTATAAAAAGTATATCGTCTGTACTAAAAGAAATGAATCCAATCAGCCTCAATAACTTATTGAGGCTTAAATAACTGGATAAACAGATGTTATTATGGCAACACAGTATTTTAACTATACTTTGTCCGATGCTATTTTCCCCATTCTATAAGAAGAGTGAATGCCACGCACATACACATGCATTCCGAAAAATTCATATCTTCCTTTAATATACATATTCTATCTTTCAAAAATGATTATAGGAAAAATATAAAAGAGACAAAGACAAGAAATGGAATGATGAAAGCACCAATTTTCTATTTTGGCCATGGGGCAGTTGTGTTACCCTTTTTTGCATCAGTTACAATTGTTTCACTTAAAATCTGTATGGTATGAAATCAGTTTCAAGTCCTCTTTGCCAACTGCGCAACAGATGAGAGGAAACGGACTTGAATCATTTGAGTCATTCCTCTGAGATGAACTCGGGACACTTGTGGGAGATGACACCTGTAGAGAGGGCACAAGATGAATGATTTACAGACTTACTGTGGTTTCAGTTTTGTTATCTGAGTTCATGTTAATTTTGCACTTAGTTCTAGTTATAATGTGTTTGTATTCTGACGACATTTTTAATCAAATCTGCCATCAACAATTAAAAGTATTGTAATTATATAAATATTATAATTAATGTTACAGAAATATATTAAATATTTCTTTTATTTTTTAGAAATCTTCAAAGCTACGCATCCTATGCAAAATATTTTCTACTTATCATTTTAAAGTATTTTTTTTAAGATTTTAATAAGATACAAGAAATAAATATATTTCAAACATTTTATTTTAATAGCAGTTCCTATGAATAAGTTAAGCTAAGATTGTCTTGAATTTTATTTTACTGTAAAAAAATTATAATTTTAATTTAACTTAAAAAATTTGTTGTTTAAAGTGTGTGATAAAAACTAAATATTTGGCATTTATGATCTCTTTGAAAACATTGGAAACATAACAATTTAAGCTTGCAAGAATAACTTAAAATTTATAGCAATGAAAATCAGATTATTTTGCGATGTATTACTTAAAATATTTCGAGTAATCATTATTTGATGTAATAAGCAAAGACATCGAAACTGTAAACAATGAATCAAATAAGGACTTGTAGATATAAAAAGCAATATTTTTAGAAAAGTAATAATTTTTAATCACTTACACAATACTAAGTAATTATGTATATGCATCCAATGTTCATTGGTTATGACACTGAGGGATTGAGAATGGGAATGTGACATGTTGTAGGAATGGTGACGACAGAGTGACGTCATTATTTTTGGATATATGCAACCCTATTCTTCCACTGGTAACTCTGCAGATCAGCTCCGAAGCTTTTTCGAAGGAACTACAATATACATGCTTCTGTATTAGAATGCTTATATGTGCCCCAATTGATATTTCAGTGCCTAAATTCATAATGTTATTAAGAAGTTTGTTATAGAGTCAAGGTCACGGACATTTCTTCATGAAATAACGTCAAAATAGAATGAAAATATTAGACACATGAAATAGTAGTGTTTTCAGACGAATTACGTTTTATTTAAAAATGATATCCAACATTTACACTTGTAATAGAGACTTTGTGAAAGGTCCTATTTAGCCATCTCAGTGGAGAACCATACGCCTCACAACGTATTTTAGGGATTTGCCACCATCATCCAATGTTGCCAATGACCACAGATCCACATTGTTGAAAATGTAATAGCTAAATTACTTATGGGCGATTTGTCGCATCTTGTTAAAGATCCTTTTTTGTAGGACACATCAAATATCTTTCTTAGGAAAATAAGGACAAAGAATATACAGTGCTCTACAAAGTGCCACTAACATGTCTTCATTTACTGTCTTTACAAAACTGCTTTCTATGTCGGGCTGCGGTATTTATACCTGACTTGGCGGGGATATCTAGCTGTTTCTCCAAGGTTCTGGAAGCTTCTATTCTATCTCGCTAAATATTGGTCCTAGAGCTTAGGTGATGGATGTTTCCAGAAATATCTATTTCTCGCCAAGTCGCCAAGAATCTCGCCTACTGTCGCCAAGTTTTCTCGCCAAAACATCGCTAAGTCACCAAATCATTAGAAAACCCGCTTTTAACGTATAACACATCTAAATATCGGAATTTTTACCCAAAATGTGAGTATTTTCGATCCGTCTGAGATATTTTAAAACATATAAAATTGTTATTTATAAATTTGTAACAATACATATAATAACTAAAGAAACAAGTAAACATTAATAATTTAAGTCGTTTAATAAATTATGTTAACATGTACTTAAAGCTAAACTTAAAAATTACTAAATATTACCATCCCTAATAATAAATACAGCAGAAATATACTGCATCATATATCAAACTTACTAGAATTTATGAGTAAGTATGACTTAAATATAAAAGTTTATGAATATGAAGCAATTTCAATTTTAGGAATCTGATATTTAATACAGAGAATTATATTAATTATTTTTATACTTTGCTTTCTATTTTTTTCAGATCAAATATAATCGATGCTTTAAAAAGCAAGTACAAGCCAGTAATTTAAATTCAAATTAAATTAAGTAATAAACTTATTGTTGACTGTTTTTTTTTCAATAATTTTATTTAAAATTAAAGTTTTTAAATCAGAGGTTATTTTATATTTTACTAGGTTTATATTGATAAATTCTATTATAATAAACTCTATACTAATAATTTATTATAATACTCCTAAATTAAATATTAAAATATAATAATTAAATATTAATTATAAATATTAAAAATTTTACATTAATAAATAATTGAGAAAAATAAAAAGATGATATAGTAGACTTTCTGTAAATGTTAAAAAAAAAATCACATTTTTTACAAATGTTTATTATTTCAAAAATCTGCACTTTTAACGTGTTATTACTAATATTATTTTGAAACTTTAACAATACACATATTAAAAGTTTTAATATCAATTTTAGTTTATGAGCATAAATATAGAAACTCTTTGACTGTTTCTTCAATAAAAGTCAACAATAATAAATTTTTTACCATGCCAATCAAATTGGATAAAAATAAGCAAATATTTTAGATTAATACTTCTTTTGAATATATTATTATTTCATTTAAAACACACACATATATTTTATTAATTAATTAATTTACTTTGTATTTTTATGTTATTGATTATATTAAAATAAGTAAAATGATTCCAAATATTTAACTGATTATATATATATATATATATATATATATATATATATATATATATATATATATATATATATATATATATATATATATATATATATATATATATATATATATATATATATATATATATATATATATATATATATATATATATATATATATATATATATATATATATATATATATAATGTTATTTCTTGTTTAACCTCTAATTTTGAGAAGCAAAATTATTTTGTCTAAGAGAATTATGTGGGTGGGATGCATCTTAGCATTATAAAAGTCAAAATCCTCTATTTCATATGCTATGTAAGATTTTTCAAATAAGGCATTTGGAAATCTAATTTAATCCTACATCTAATGACACCTTATAAAATTAAATAATGTAATCAAGCAGTATAATAAGATTTACAGATCAACTAAAATATGCTAATTGAATTATATTGTTGACAAATCTTCTTTTTCCTCCATTTTCAGATCGAGGATTAACATATTATAATGCGCAAGATCAGGCTATAAATACAATTCAAACATAATTATTATGCGTTTTGTGTCATATTTTAATGATTAAATTAGATTGTTTCGCCGAAATATTTTAAATGAAAGTAAACATTGAAATAAAGATGAAATTGTTTCAAAACAAATGAAGCTATTATTTGTTAATAAAATTAGATGCCAAACTAATTTTTTCTTTCATCAAATGAGTTTTAATTTAATTTATCTATATTATTCATGGATAAACCTATCGGAATTACATTTTTTATACTTATGCAAATAAGTTTCATAACTATTTGCGATATTATGGTGCTAATATTAAGAGCATATCATAATGCATATCATAATCGTATCATGTATATCATAATGCAAATATTATAAAGATTTCATTCGATAGTCTTTATTTCTTTCTTAACGAAACTTTTTATTTCAGTGATGAAAGTGTTAATTTACTATTTATTTACTATAAATGTATAATTACGATATCGGATTCATAGAATTCCAGCTCGGTGTAATTCAATAGATGAACGCATTATTACTCTTTGTTTCAAATGTTTAAGAAAACGCATTGTGATAACATGATAGATTTAAATTTTTGAATATTGATAACTTGTGTTGGATTTAATATTTAAAACGTTTTATCTAGAAAACAATTATAGTAACTGGCTGGTTTTATTTTTGTTAAACTTTAGAAATATTAGGTAAAATTATATTTAATTAAAAATAAATTATTATTTATAATAAAATTAATTAAATAGAAATGAAAATGATTCGTTTGAATCAGTTTCAATTTTTTGTTTTTGGTATTAAGTTTGAAATAATAATTCCTCTTCATTAAATTATTAACATGATGAATAAATTAGTTGTAATGAATGTTCTGGCATAAAAGTCATAAAGAAATAATGCCAGAAAAATTATCATTTCATCACAATAAATTGTGTTTTGTATGATCTGTTAAAGAATAGTAAGTTAGCAGAAAAATAGTCAATGTTACGTTAAGTTATTAAACGGGAACGGTAAAATTGATTTATTTGAAATCGATTAAAATGTTTAAAATGAAAATCTAATGGCAAAGTTTTTAAAAATTTCCAGGTACATATCACCAATATGTCTAATTCTATGCATTTAATACATAATACATTACAATAGGATTTTAATACATATGTTACATTTTGCATTTAATAAATTACCTACTACTAATATATAGTTTTTTAAAACTTCTAAGTTCATTTTACCAATACTTCTTATTTTATGCATTTAATGCAAAATATACTCCAAAATATCAACTCACGAGCTTTAAAACATTGCTTGAACGTATAATTTTGTTTTATCCCCATAATTATTTTATTCTTGATGTTTTCTTCAAATGGGTAATTAAACTTATACAAATACCTCTTAAATTATATATTTTTCTACATTTTAGGCTTTTAATAAACTATGGGACTTACTGATCATAGATTACAAATATGTAATTGGTGCAACACATTTCAAGAAATCAAACGTATATCTCTATGGTACAAACAACTGTACAAAACTTTAGTTACTTGATAATATTAGTTTACATAGACAAAGTGATTTACTTATTAAATTGCAGTTTTATGTTAATTAATGCATATAAATTATTTACGAATTATGTATTTTAATTTTTCTTAAATTTTGAGAGAGAAATCGTTTTTAACTAATTAGTTTATAAATAAAAATTACACATTTATAAATTTTGTAATTGTAGTTTATAGTTACTATATGATAATTTTCGAATTATCATAATGATATCAAATATGTTTGGCTGTAAGTAAAAAAAATTCCAAATGGCGTTTAGGAAAAGAAGCTCAAGTGTAAAGAATAGATTCTTTTTTCCCTTTGGGAGTGAGAATTTATTTTCATCATCTACTAAATGATTATAGATGTCACTATCGTAGAGGTTGTTCTGAATGTAATAAGAAAATCACAATAGAATGTTATTAGAGTTTATTACATGGCGATTTAGCCAAATGTATCAGACAATTTGATGTAAATGGTTTACAGGTTTCTGAGAACTTTGTTATTTTCTTATAATCGGTAGAGATAAGTGGCAGATAAGTTAAGAGACTGCATCTAATAGATACTATTTGCTGCTTTCTCAAATAATAGATTAATCTTTTATTCTTAATCATATGATGAATCTCTTTCATGCATGATTGATACAACCACGTCCATAATAAATAGTAAATTTTTAGGGAATGGAATGGCTTGTATGCTAAAAAAACTAAAATAAAAAATTTGTTCAGGTGATTTTCTTTTGAAAAATAATTTTTATTTGCCGTTATTAATAATGAATCTATCAAGTAATATCATATGTTTTGTTACAAGTAATTGAAAATGTTAAAATGCTATGTTTTTTAACATATTATAATGTTATAAATTGTTATTACTATAAATTTTCCATGGCATAAGGTTTAAAATTTTAATGTTCTAAAACTAATCAAAATTGCTTAAGTTACATTCTTTTGATTTTTTAAGAACACAAAAGGTTATAGTGAAATTAATATATATAATACACACATGGTACTAGAGAGATTAAATCTGATGTCAATGGTAATGGACTTTAAATAATACTGGTTAATTAATTGCAGTAAGACAGCAATGTAAGTAAGAAATTATAATTGAAATATAGAATACTAATTTTAATAATATTCAATACCAAATTAATTTTTAATATTTCAGTTAAAATAAAAAATATTCATAGCTCAAACATAACTCTTTTCACAATTCAAAATGTCTTGAATTCTAATTAAACGGTAAAATTTAGTGATAATAAATGAAAAATTTAGACAGTTTTGGTATTTATTTAAATTGTTCAATTGAATGACATAGATGGCAAATTTTTGAATTACTAATTTTATAAAAATCTTAAGAATTAAAGGAACATTAGATTCTAAGCAGATATTTTTACAAAATGCGATGTGCTTTCAATTCTCTATTTTATCAATCAAAATATTATGACAACGTATTTAATAATGAGAATGAGAATTTAATAGGGATTTCATTTACAGTTTACAGAATATTCTTTTTAGTAAGTTTCTTGTTATTTTCCTCCTTCTTTTCAAAACCAAACCAGTAAAAATCTATTTCAAAATAAATATATTTTATGCACATTTTCACAAAAAAGCAGATTTCATATTTCACAGATAGATGAATTCATTGAATAACAATATTTTTTTTTGTTTTAAGCAGTAAAAAATTGTGTAAAAATAAATGCAAAAAAATATAATTTCATGATATGAGAGAAACTAAAAAGTTTCATAATGGAAACAGAGAAAATATGAAAACTAAATGTGTTTATTACTCAACACTTTATTTCCATAAATTATTAGAATGATTTAGAATTATATTTTCATTAATTATTTAATATAATCTAAGATAATTACTTCATATATAAATTTATTTATTAACAAGTAAATATTCAAATATTTTTCGAATTGATGGCGTAAAAGCGACTTATTTATTTGAGTGGTCTTGTGGAATAATATAATTATTTGTACAATATGAATAATATATTCATTCATTTCATACTATGATTAAATTCACAAATATTTTTTTTTTGTTTTAAGAGGATTCATCTTAAGAGATTTAATTTGATCTGTTAAGAATTTAAAAAAATAAACTTAATTAATTATTGAATAAAGAGAATGAAATAATAATTTAATTTCAATAAGTTGCATTATACAAAAGATTTCTTCATATGTAATTAAAGAAATATTAATTATTTATTGGAAACAAATCAATGAATATTCTTTTATGAGAACCACCAAGAATCGTATTTGTTAAAAATACAGTTAAGTATGAATTACATTAAAAAATAGTTAAGATTTAAAAGCATCATATAGAATAAAAGCAAGGCCCTAAAATTTTCTTATAATTTTTCTACTCTTAATTATAAGTTATGTCTAAAAAAATTCCGCTTAAAAGAATGAATTATATATGAAAATGTAATTTCATATTCACTGACTCCAAATGAAAAGAGACGGTTAAATTTATAACGTGAATACAAGATCCGCAATTTAATTCTCAAGCAAACTTTGATTAATATTTATTATATGAATAAAGTAGAAAACGCTTTCCAAAAAATATTTTTCAAATCTGTTTTTTAAGAAGGAAACAGCATATATTAAAACACAAAGAAATATTAAAATAAAGCATGTTACTGTGAAGTCTTTTTTTTAATTTTTCCATTAAGTAAAGATTATTTGATTAGTTTATGTTGGTATTATAGAATTTTATATTATTTTCTTCTTGCATGTTTTTTTTAATTTCTTAAAAGTTTGAAAATATTAAACATTTTAAAATTTGTGTTAAAGTATTTATTGTAATTATATAAATAAATGATACAGATATATCTCAAGTTTTCCGAATTTCCAACTTTCTCCAAATATTAAAGAAATTGTAGATACGGTAAGGATATTCTTAAAAAATACAAAACATTTGCAATTTCCTTATGTTATTAATATATTAAATAGCTTCCCAACTCGTTTCAATAAGGACTTTTAATAGTGAATGAAATTATAATTTTGGGTCATAGTTTTTTTTATTGTATTTGAGTTTTTATAAAACACAAAACGTACCTGTTATGGAAATTAAATGTGCTTCAAGGATTTAATTTCTATAAATTGCCAATAAGGGACTTTATTCAAGGAACTAACTATTTAGGCTAAAGGTAAAAAATATTTTCCTTATTTTATCATAAAAAATAATAATTTAATTCAAAGGAAAATTAGTGATCAATACTGACCTTAATGAATAACAGAAAAAAGCTCAATAATAAATAATAATGACTCTTGTCTTACAATAAATAAGAATGAAACTTATACATTATTAAAAACATTATGATGTCTACATTTTTTAAAAATACTTTAAATACTATTCCGCATTATTAAATTATTCAACTAGTTTATTTAAATTTGAGCTGTTTTAAAATTAAAATAAAAACTTTACAATACTGATGCTACTTAACACAAAGATTATAAAACTCGGTAAAATGGTTAAAATTACCAAGATTTTTCTTAAAGAAATTATTCATGACATGCTTTACGACGAGGAATCTTTCCATTCACAAAATATATCTTTAAGCCTTAAAAGTTGAAAGGCGAATAATTAAGAAATTAAATTCCTGGAAATCATTAATCAAAATCTATAGATATTTTGATTGTTCAATACAGTATTCTGCCGAGAAATCATAAAAAAATCATTTAAAACGTTTGTTCTATTTCTTATTTGCTATTACAACCATTCTTCTTATTCTTCTGTCTAATCTCTATGTCTAAGAATATACTAGACGAGGTCCACGAGTCCATTCACTTTTAGAAAGTCGAAAACAAGCGTAGGAGACCTATATAGGTCCTCAAGAGACAACCACAGGCTTTTAAGGATATGTGCCGGTGATGACGGTTCATTCTGACATTTAGAACAATGTGGTGTTCTAAATGTCAGAATGAACCGTGGTGGAACCGGTGGACCTTGAGACCGCTTTCGAATGCAAGTCCTTTCAGGTGTCCACTGAATAATTGGGAAAGTGTTGTCTGAACATATCTATCGCAATCAAAAGCCAGGGATCTCCCAGGACAATCTGCTTAATGACTCGGGGGAAGGAGCCAGATTCGCCTGTCAGCATGATGACTCATGGGTGGAAGAAAAGGGCAGTCTATTTAAGTCGTGAAACCCCAGCACCAAAGGTTGAGGATTGACTTAGCTCTGATGCCTTTAGGCTTTAGCTGGATAAAATGGAATGGCCTCACCAGGACCTTGGGTGCCCCTACCAAAAGTAAACACTCCCGAAGTACTTCGCCTATTCCACCCAGTGACACCCCCTTTCCACGTTGAGGCAGCCTACAGGACAAGAGAGGGTATTATAACCATTGATGCTAATATATGAACAATTAATAATAATATATGTACAACTTATAAGTTCTAGAACTCAAAAATGAATAAAATGTGAGCTTACGTGTCGCATATCACACTTGAATATTGTAATAATGCTATGTTGCAATTTAAGCTAAAATGATTTATAACGCAAAAATTAATAGTAAATTAAATGCATTATTATTAAATATTAACTGAATTTTACGAGAATATAATTTATAAATATGATCAACAAATATTTATAAAACGAGACATTAACTATCCGCATTTATTTATTTATAAACACGTAAATATTATACATAGTGTGTGTGAGTATATTATATATATATATATATATGTATATATATATATATATAGGTCATAATTGTCCATATTCTAACAATTATATATCTATAATTTATTTCTATATCAAGTATATCATTAGTTTATTTCTCCAAAGTTTATTTGAAATTAAATTTAATTGAGGCAGCATACATATATATACATACAATATATATACATACATACATATATATATATATATATATATATATGTATATGTGATAAATATATATATATATATATATATATATATATATATATATATATATATATATATATATATATATATATATATATATATATATATATATATATATATATATATATATATATTGATCACACATACTTAAATTTCAAGGCATATCTATTTGTTGACGATAAAAATTTATTCTTCACACGATAATTACTTATTGTTAAATTACATTAACAAAATGTAAACAACTAATTAAATTTTATTTGCATTAATCGGAACGAAAATAATTTTATTTGAATATCAACGTGACATCAAAGGTCCAGTAAATGAGGTATATCCCGTTTCTAATTTGTGTATTTTAGAAAATGCTAACCAAAATGAACGTAAAACAAATGTTAAGTCTTAGAATGTATTTTCTCGTGATTTTTTTATGCATTTGTTCACATAACGCAGTTTAAGTAGCCTTAATCATGATAATCAAATTAACGTGGTAAATGGGCATTTTGTTTACCAGAAAAATAATTTAAATAATGAAATAAACTTACAAAGGCGGTTATTTTTCCATTACCAACAAACAATTTAGCTTTTGATGCTAAATTGTTTTTTACGAAGAAGCGAAAATAATATGATGCAGATACGATGATTTTATCGACTCAAAATGGATTTCAAATTTAATATGTACTAAATCGAATTTTTCTTGTGTGCGAAAATCGATTAAATGTTATAAACAACGATAAATAAGCTAAATGTAAAACAAAACTAAAGCTAGTTGGTGAAAAATATTGTTTGGTGATAATTTTGTTGATTAAAAGAATCATTACATTCACCAATCACAAAAGGCAAAAAAACAATTAAGAACAGAAAAATTTAATATTGTCTCATTGAAAAAAAGGTTCTATTACATTATACTTACGCAATCGAGCCCCGATACGATTGCTAAACTGTTTCCGACAGAAATAAACATTGGCGCTTAAATAAGTGTTATCAATGAGTGATAATCCCTTAGTTTATAAAATCTAAATAAATTGTATTATTTTTAGTTGCTTCTGAAAACATTAATATTTTTAAGCACTACATGATGAAAATGGATTATTTATGACAATAATTAAAGTTTTTTTTTTATTTTTCATTACGGCTATTATCAAAAGTGGGGTATAATGGAAAAGTACCCAAAGACGAATACAGAAATATACAATTAAATTAACAGCAATACTTGTCAATTAAAGGCACTATATTTTTGTGGCATGGTTGCAAATGATACGCAACGCAGAAATAATGCATATTTATACATTATCATTTATATAAAATTACTTCATTCTTTCTTTCCTGCCATTTATTGCATATAATTAGTCACTTAATTTTCTGAATTAGTATAATGATCCTTATAATAGATTAAAGTAATTAAAAAAGTGTAAAAATGTATCTATTGTGTAATACTTTCTTACTCTTCATTAATTGAAATATTGCTAACCGCATTATCTAGTGGTCAGAGTGCCTGACTGCGTATAGGGAGGTCCTGAGTTCGAGTACCGGTTCGGGTATGGATGTACTTTCTATCTCTATCCTGTTTTTGTCATTTCTGTGTATGAATGAGGTGTGAATGGTTGCCTACCCTATAAACGGGTCCCTATGACATGTGAGTACTGAAGCAATCGAACTCCACAGCAAATAAGGTTCGGTATGGAAAAGTGGAGCAGCGCACTCCATATTGTCAACCTAATATTATATATTTTAAATAAAAATAATATGCCATTTTTAATTTATATGTATTAAATAACAATATAGTTTTTTTTTTGACATCTGAAATCCCACACAACAAAACATATATATCATATAAATGAAAAAAGCATTTATTTCTTGGAATTTACTTCAAAGTATAGATTTTAAGAGAACAAATCAAAAGTGAGAGAAAAAATTTTCCACTCTATTCTGTTAGAGATATCTTTTCTTTGATGAACTGTTACTGTCCTGTTCACTTAAAACAGTAATAGTCACAAGGTATGTATTACAATTGAATTGAAGATTTTAATTGAGTTTTTTAATATAATGCTTTTTTTAATTTATAGTTATTTTTTCTTCTTGTATTATTAAATTGCATTTTGATACATTAGTTAGTTTTCTTTTTATTTTCAATTTTATGATTTTGCTTATTTTTTTGGGAAACAATATTGTTAATTATAGCTATTACCGTTATAAATGTTCCAAATTTACACAAGCAATTTGCACTTTTAAATCAATTATTTCAACAATTACAATTAATAAAAACTAAAGATAAAAATGAATTATAAATAATACAGTATCTGTAAACATTTTGTTATAACTACTATAGTGTTGTAAACTAATACAAATATTTTATACTACTTCATTTTATCTAATAACTTGTAATTTAAAAAAATAATTTCCTATTTCATACCAAACGTTTTACACTGAACAGTTACTTTTAAAGAATTGGTTTATTACTACCGCAATTGAGAACTGAGAAACATTAATAAATTGTTCTCATAATGCAGCATTGTTATAAATTTTGTTATTTTACATTATCAATATTGTAAGCCAATATGAATAATTTATATCACTTGGTTCAAACTGATCAATAAATTTTTATTTTTCCAACCAATTTCCCTCTTTTTCTTTCAATATTCTGACAGATAATGTTTTATTTTTTGTAAGTATATCTAATACAAAATGTACATCCTTACACATATATGACAAATCCAGCCATTTTTAATGTCTGATAATAATAATTTCCTTCAACTAAGCTACAAAAGATAAACATAAAAATAATTGTAGCTCATACCTACCTTAGAGTGTTTCTTGGCATTCCTTTTAGAAAATTATTTTGGGCATTTACTGACACAAGGTGAGTGACAATCTGTCAGGGATGGAATTTTAGCAATTCTCAGCTCCTCACGCAGTATGTTAGCCAGCATTTATTCCATATATTATCACCTTTCCACGTCAAAATTTTTGTTTTTTAGGAAACATTTTTAGCTTTAATTTAATTCATAAATTATATAAATCACAATTTACCAGGGAATATTCAGCAAAAGCTTCATGTTTTTACAGAAAATATCGGATAAATTAAAAAATTTTGATTTAAATTTCGTAAATTTATCAACGGATGAATAATGTTAACAAAAGAGATTGTTATAATTTGATAATTTTATGATAATACTATTTTTTTATTATTGATTCAAGAATCAAATTCAACGTTTGTAGACATATAGAGATTACACGTACATATATTTATATAAGAATGCATGTGACGAGTAAATTAAATTAATTAATGAGCAAGTATTTGAGGAAGTTTTTCCAGAGTTTATAGTCTACAGAAATAGAATATTTTCACTAAATAGTTTCATTGAATAATTATAAACAACATCACACATTTTTTTATAAACATATGTTCATGATATCACTTCTATATAAATCACATTATTTTTATAATTTATTTAAATTTTATCTATATTTTATCTATAAAATATAATATTTTTGACAAATATAATTCTTAGTTAATAAAAATAATTAATATATCTCTTACATCTAAAAACCGAAAGTTTATAGCTGAAAAATAAGTAATAAACTTAATATTCAATAAATAAATTATAGAATAGGGTGGGAAATGTTTTCATCAATATGTTTTAATTGTGTATTTTGTAAAGAGTTTTGCATGATAATTAATTTCTCTTTAATAAAGTATTTAAAATATGCATTTTCAACTGTCTAACATATAATATGTAAAATATGCAAATAAAACGCATTAACTTGAAATTCATACAAAAAGCGTTAAATGCAAATACATATTAATGTATTAATTTAATTAAAACATATTAAGTAAATTTTAGAAAAATCAATATAAAATACAATTAACTCAAAATTTATACAAATTGAAATTGATGTTATCTGATTTTGACATAGAACTAAATATTTAACTCAATGCAAATATGAATATACTTAATATAATAATTATGATAAATTTTAAATGTATATACATTTAAAATTCAGGTTGATTTATTTTTAAGAATTAACACGCATATTTTAACGCATATTCCATTTAAAAATGAATGTTATAAATTTCTTTTTCATTCTATCAGCTATTTTAAAGAAATATTTTATTTTATTGCTTAAAGCAAGTTCTCGATAATTTGATGGTATTCACTTACATTGCAGGCTTTGAGATTATGGTAAACATACAAGCATGCTGCCCTCGAAAGTCAACACAAGCAAATTTTCATATACAAATTTTCTGACCACTAGTGCCTATAACTGAAAAAAATATTTTTAGTATCCTACATATGTTATAAAAGTGTTTCCTGCATATATGAGAAATACATCAAAATTTTAAACGCTTATACGCTTCTCGAAATTATATTAGGATAGAGCATTTTAAATTGCAGCATAAGTCAGAATTCAATGGTTAAGGTTTTTTTGTTGTGATGTCACACAAAACGCTTGGAAAATATATATTAGATATTTCTTTCAATCGCACTCCTGAAATTTGAATTTATAATTAATTACAATTAATTGTATAATTAACCTTTTAATGATATTTTAATGTTTATTTAAAATATCATTTTGTTACAACACATATACTTGAAATAAATTGTATTATATAATGCAATATTTTTGTTAAAATTTATTTGAAAATTTTTCTAAGCATTTTAAAGTGTTATTGTATACCACTAGAGATCGTTAGCAATATTTTACAACTTGAAAAGCCTTTTTGTAACAGTAAATATTAATAAAGAGTTGGAAAAACATGTTTACATTATTAAAAATAAACTATTTTTACTCGGACAGCATAAACTTTTCTTGGAACAAAAATGGTATAACATTATACCATTTTTGTTCCAAGTTTATTTATTGTTTTATTATTCTTATGAATTTTTAAATAAAGATAAAAGGACATTAAATTTCATGAAATTTTTATTAAGGCTTCGTGAAATTTAATATTTGTTTCTCAAGTAAAATTTGAGAAAAAAACCATTACTAAGAGCATTATAAACTTAAAGTTTATCTATTAGTTTAGATTACAGTTGTTTTAACAGTAACTTTTAACAATTTTACACCATAAGAAATTAATTCTAAATTTATATTATATTTATATACATTAAGAATAACAATTACATGCATTGTTAATAAAAATAAATGCTTTTTACTTACAAATATCCAGAAAAACATTGATATATATTTTCATTTTTAGTTATTATTTTAGCTAATATGAAATGAATACCTAATCTAATTTAACAGTTTGAAGTAATTTAAATGAAATATATTGAAAGTTAATTTAGTTGTATCATCTATCCTTTAAAATTTAAATCTGCACATATATAGCCTATTTTCTTCAACAAATATTTTAACGGAACGTTTGTAACAAACTCATTGCTATAAAATTTGCATCGGAAAATATCAATAAGCTTTTGCAATTGAATACCAACACGTGTCTCTATTTTACATATTTTAAAAATATCAGAAGGGATATTTTGGATATTTTAATATTTTACCAAACAAATCAACACATATACTGATGTCTTAAATAGATAAAACACTTAAAGTAATATAAAATATAGATTTGGAGATAAGTTTTTAAAATGTTATCGACAACATCAATTTTATGAAACGAGACTTTTTCCAATTAAGGCATTTGGATAGCAACTTAAATATTTGAGAATATTAAAGATTGCATATTTTCAGAACTTAAATTAGCAAAAACTATTCTATCTATTATTAATATTGGGTGCGAAATTGCATTGATTTTAATTTAGTTATAAAAATATGCATTTAATTTGTATAAATATAATATCATAATACATAATCTTGTTAGCATATATGGCACATTTATGTAGAAATGATGAGTTTCTGAATATGATTTGAAATATGAAGTGTAGCGAGTTTCTGTATGTTACTAATAGTACAGATTCAAATTTGAAATATGGAAATATTGTTCCATGCTGTGATTCTAACTCAGTTGAAATTTGGTTTGAAAAAGAAGGGTCAAAAATTCCCAATTTGTAGTTAAGATTTAAATTCTATAACATACTTGAGGGGGCATTTTGCTAGTCAAGTGTAAATAAACAACTGTCATTATTGTTGTAGGCTGAAGTCAAATAGCTGTCGTGGATAAATGGAATAAACAATAAGAGGAATTAGACAAAAATCTCAAGAGTTCAATCACCAGAATCTGTTTCCTTTGTATTATGCATTAAATGAAAAGGATATCAGTAATAAATAAAAGACATTAACACTCCAGATTAGCAAAAAATAGCTTTCAAAACAAAAGTTTCTTGAACAAAACATTAATGACTTTGATATAAGAACGATATATCCTTCAAGTTAATATATTAAGTGTTTGTTGTAAGCGTTTCTTTTTATAAAGACAGTTGGCTGTGAAGCTTTGATTTTTATGTAGGATAAATTTTAATAAAAAAAAACAAAATCCACATTCTATTCGTATAAAAACGTTTGTTCTATTAAACTAAAATAAAATAATTAATATCATTCCCAGTTCTTTATATTTTGTAAATATTCATTTGCTTAATAGACTTCTATTAAGTAATTTGCTAATGAATAAATTATGCTCTTAAGATAAATTTTACAGAAAACAAAATGCTTAGATATAATTTTGAACCGTTTAAATTCATTGAAATTTTTCTAAGAGTTTACACAAAAATATACAGAAATAGATAATCAAATTAAGTAATCAACTATAATTTTATACGCTGCATTAAAAGAAACAAAATTAATTTTAATTTCAAGTCTATTGTTTGCATTCAGTTCCTTATAAGGGTATTTGCAGAAGATTAATAGATTCATCAAATATTCACATAAATATTTTATAAATCATATTTTTTTCTAGAAATCCAAAAAGTTTGTAAAACAAAATGTTTATATATTTAAGATGTTCTTCACAACATTGGGAAACTTTTTTTAATTCACGCTCATGAATTTTTGATAATTATGTTTTTATGTTAAAAAATGAACACTTAATAATCTGTACATCACGTGATACATGAATCATACTTTAGTTATAAAATTTACTTCAATGCCAATTTATTATTTCATTTCAGAAATTATATCACTTAAACGTAAGATTTTTCATCACAATCCTTTAATTGAAATTAATGCACTAAAAATTACAAAATTTAAAATAAAATTTAAAATTATTTAGGATTATTATATAGCATAATAATCCTAAATACGATATATATCAAAATTATTTTTAAAATTTTGATATATATCGTATTTAGGATTATTATGCTATATAAACATCTAAATTTACTGAAATACGTATATTTCACAATATGCTCTTGTATACAATGTAGTAGTATTTATATGTAAATACACATATAAATTTTATCATTTTATAATATGCAAAAATTTTGCACTAAAGTTAAACAAATTTAGCTGATATACTCCAAAAAAATGTTATGAACACACACACAAAAAAAAAATTAATCTACACGATCCATTTTAACTTTTCATTCTTAAGTAAGGGTTTTTATTTACATATATTTATAAACATTTTAAAATGCAGCAATTTCTTCTTGAAACTTTTTTTCTTCTACACAGCAAACGAAACACAAAAACAAATAAATAAAATAAAAATAATAAAATAAAAAAGATACGCCCTTCATCTCAGCCCGTGGCAGAAATCATTTTAAGAGGATTATTTTGTGCAACTACTGACTCCGAATGATTGACAGCCAGCTCAGGCAGGAACTACTCAAAGTACTAGTAATTTGTCTAGCGGCGTCCTAGGTGGCATCTAAACGTATACTGTCTCCATTCATAGAAACTTCATCTTAAAAACTATCTTTGTTGCATTTTATTTTAAGAAATTTTGCGAAATTTAAAAATTACCAATCATAAATTACATCAAAAATGTGTAATTTGTATGAAAAATACTTAAACATATTTAAATGCTTGATCATATTTATATTAAATATATTTTTATCGAAGAACTATTTTTTCTCATCTCATTATATTTCAGTATCAAATTTTTTGCCTTTACGCTGAAAATCATTAATAATGATCTATAACCGTAAATAAAATTTCTCTGCAAATTATTTTATGAGTTACAGAATGAAAAATACACTTTTAAATATGTATTTTTTCTGAGTAAAAACAATATTATCAATTACATAAAATGTTGCGAATAATATTTCATTAGAATTCACAATATCAGTAGAAATAATAAATCTTTATCTGAAAAATAATTACAACTTGGAAATTGATTGTCATTTAAGATTTTAGATTAAATAATTATTTTATCGCGTATTGCATTGTAAATGAAAACATAAAAAATCAATATATTAAGCAATGCTCTTTTAGAAAAATTCTAACTTTATTATATATGAAAAATAATATTTTTAAATGAAGTTTTTGGATTATTAAAAATATAATGTACACCAGTTCCTGTATTATCTAATGTTTTAGGTATGTTGGTATGATAAAAATATTTACGTGCAAAAATCGTCCGAAACTTGGGCAAATATGTTCAAATGGGTATGGAAAATCAAGTATGAAGTAATTCCTAATCTAACGTAATTAATTTGTATGAAACTGTGTATGAATTAATTTGTATGAAAGAGTGACAACAATAATTCTCTCATAACAGAAAATGCATTTAAATAAAAATTTGCTTCTTTATAAGGTTTACTGTGAATATTTATTATATCATGTTTATTAGCAAATTAAAAGTATATTTTTAAAATATATATATTTAAATAAATCCACTGTGTATAAATTTGAATTTATTTGCTTCTCTCCCCAGTAAAAAGGCAAGATAAAATTCAGGTTTCGATATTTTATTAAGTATTCATATCAAATGTCTTGAGTACGTTTAAAAATAGCTTAAAAACCACTACTAACGTCTAAGCTTAAGTGGGATTCAAGCCCACGATCTCTTGAGACGAAGCTACCAGTTTAAGGTTTCCGTTGAACTGAAAATATTGGGCATCCTTCAGTCAAACGACTATTGAATTTTCAAGTAAATCTAATTTAATTAGAGCAATGGAAAACAGATTTTTATAGGTGCTACTGAACATGAAGGATTTCATAAATTAAAGATGTATTACCACGTAAACTTTTTGATACGAAGCAAAAGATAATCCAATAAAGACGAGGAACTGGAAAGTCATAAAACAAACACGTTTGGAAAGGAATCGCTGACACAGTGTTTATAATCAACAGTGTTTTTACTTATGATTGTGACCACGACATATTTAATGCGTCCCAGTCGCCACTAGCAAAAACAACGAATCTTCGATTAGGCCGCGATTCGAACTCACTATTTTCTGATAACAACACAATGATCAGGCCGTCTCTGCCTTGAACAGAAAAATATTGAGCAACATATTTTGGAAATGACAAACAAATTTATATTGATGAAGAAGTATGTGAGGTACTCCTTTCGAATATGAAAACAAAAACAACCTTATAATGGAAGATCACAGAATCTAAATATCAAAAACAGCATACATATAAAAAGCTTAAATATTAACTTTTTAAACATATGGAATTCAATTTTAATTGTAGTTGAAATTGGAAAAATATTATACATCTGAAAACTCAATATTAAGAAAAAACAAATTATGAAATTATTATAATTCATTTCATTGCAATAACAACTGGAGATATATGTCCATAATTAAAATACGTGTTATGAATTCCAAATAATTTTACAATTCTCTTTGTTTACGTTGTTTAGATTTTTAATAAATACACTGGAATTTAACATAATTTAGTCTTCTTTTATAAAAATAAACGGATTTAGTAAACATTAAAGGCAAGTAAAAGAAAATATTTTAATAACTCTATAGGGACAACAATTTTCATAAAAATAAAATTTCGTATTCTTCATAAAAAAATATGCTTAATTAAATTAAATGACTCTAAAATAACCTTTTATGCTAATCATGATATTTAACAGGATAATTGATTATAAGAAACAGTATTATTACATTGAAAACCTTTGAATATTTATTGAATCAAAAAAGGTTTATTGTCACAAATTATTTATTTATTTTTTACATGATTGCATGCTAAGATTTCATAAAACAGGACAAAGTGTTTTAAATTTTTTATTTTGGTTTCTTTTAACACAGTTCAATGACATTGGATGACACTTATATAAAATTTATCAAAACAGACAGATGCTTCTATAAAAGTTTTAAATTTTATAAGATATATTAATACTTAAGTGTATAAATGTTTTAAGAAAAAATTTTTCGCTTAAAGCAATTCAATGACTTTGGATGACAGATATATAAAATTTATTAAAAAAAAACTGACGAATCAATTTAACCTAGCTGTTACAATTCTAAGTCTGAAATAAATAGTGACATGCTATAGAGGCAAGAAAACGTGTTGCCATCATTATTCTATAAATAAGAAATGGAGTTACTTATGGGAAATGTGTCTTGGGAAGTAATCGTTAATATGTTGAGTGCCTATTTATAGTTTTTCTTTTCTAAGGTAACAGAAAGATGTTTTCTTTCAATTCTACGACTGAAGAGCAAAGTAATTTTTACTTTTTGAAACTTTAATGGGGAATCACTGGAGTCATTTGATTTACAACAGATATTGCTTAGAACACTTTCAGGTTTGAAAAATAAATTTATTAATTTATTTCAAGAAGAAAAGCCTTATATACATTTATTTTCCTTTCAATGAATTAAAAAAAATCATCCTTGTAATTAGCATCTTTAGAATATATACATATCTATATATGTATATATGATATATATATATATATATATATATATATAGATATAGATATATATATATATATATATATATATATATATATATATATATATATATATATATATATATATATATATATAGATATATATATATATATATATATATATATATATATATAATAGTAAAAAATAACTGCAAATAATATCTTGAAGAGACCAAATTAATTTCTTTAGAGCTTTATTAATCTGGTTGATCAATTAAGTAATTAAAAAAAAATTTTTTTTCTTAAGAATTAATCAAGGTTTTTGTACCTCATATTAAACTTTTCAAAGCTTTCAATTTCGGAGGATAGTCAATTTATGTCAAATAAGTTAATTAATATCTATTATATATCGAAGCTACTTGTATCTCATTTAGGATAAATTAATATGGGCTTAAAAAAAGCCGTTCAAATTCATCTTTCTAGACTGTATATCATATGTCTGACCAAATAATTTGATCTTACAATATTTTAAAACTTAATATTTCCTGTAACCAAACAAATGTTTCCGATCATTTCCCATAGCAGTATTAATGGTAATTACAAAGAGATTTTATCTTTTCTTGAAATTATCGCAATCCTCAGAGGGTTAATTATAAATTTGAAAGGACATATAAGATGAAAAATAAAGTTTGTTATAAAGGACTCTACAACATCCCCAAAGGTAGAATTTGAAAAATTAAGCCCTTTAGAAATTGAAGGAGATAAAAGTTTATACTAAAAATCCTTACAATTGTAGAAAATAAATTTATGTTCTTCATTTAAACTTAAATCTGATTTGTATTCTTCTCAAGAGTTTGTGTTAGTCAATATTTTAGGTAAAAGTTTAATATTGTATTTCAAAACTGAAAAAATCAAAATACTCAACATCAAACTCTCTTCTTAATTGAAACAAGTTTTTATTTTAATCTATCATACTTAAAATCTATTACGAAAAGATTAATAATTTCAAAACATCTATTTTATTTCAATGCTGATTAAATTGTACGTACGTCAATACAACAATCGTACAATTTTATGTACATCAAATTCCCTAACTGAAACAAGGTTTTACTTTAATCTTGCAAACCTAATATCTGCTTCGAAAATATTAATAATTTCAAAAGCTAAGTAAATTAACAATACTAAATATTAATTTAATCTTTCGCACTTTATTTTATTATGCAAAACAATGAGTCTAACTAACGAAATGCACAATTTATTTGTAATTTTAAGGAGAGGACAGATAAATGATAAAGAGAAGAAACTATATGAATTTAATGAATGACTATCTTTTTTAATGCAAAAAATAACGAACTAATTTATAAAACAAGTAAAAATTTAATTTGTTTACCATAGGTAAGAATCATATAGTTTTGTTGCAAGAAATAGTTAAGAAGATATTAACCGATATTTTGTTTTCCATAACAGCCTTTTTAGGTAATGAAATTAGAAACGTCATCATAAAAATAAAAATAAATTAAGGATTTCCTTTAATGTAATCCCTCTTTATATATATATATATATATATATATATATATATATATATATATATATATATATATATATATATATATATATATATACATATATATATATATGTTATATATATATACATACATATATGTATATATATATATATACATATATATATATGTATATATATATATATATATATAAATATTTATATATATATATATATATATATATATATATATATGTTATAAAATAGACACACGTATATACATGTGTGTATGCGTGTATATAAATATATATCTTCTTCAATACCAATATTTAAGAGCCAATTTATTAATCAATTATTCGTAATCCTTTTTATGTACCTTGAAGTCATGATAATTAAAAAATTGTATAAAAATTTATCTTCCAAATGCTGATTACTAGATTTAAATTGAAATCATAAATTGAATCAGAATCATTTTATAAATATTAAAAGTAATTTTATTTTTAAATCACGTCAGAGTTATGAAAATTCAAATTTTTTATTGAAAAATAAAGCTAAAGGAAACAATTTGAAAATAAAGATGGAAAATTCAAGCTGACAGTAAACGTTCCACTCCAGCACAAACGTATGGAACTCAACATACATACTCCAACAATACTACTCCTACACAATCTAATACATACTCCAACACAATCACAATGCCTCAACACAAAGCAGTGTGGTTAAATTTCCAAATTAAAATCTTCAATTAAGAAATTATTAAGTATTCATAACTTATAAAAAAGACCTCTCCCAAATCTTGATAATGTAGAGAATGATAAACTCTTAAAATAATTAATAATATACATTCATTTTTTATTCATATTGTGAAGTGAACCATTTCCTTTTAGATAAGTTCAGAATTTTCGTCATTCATTGTAACTGTTTTTACTTCACTAAATTATATTTTAGTAACTACATATGTCTCTAAAATTAACTTAATATTAATTTTTAATATATGACTGATGACTGATGTTGTCTATTGAAATTCATAATATATATATATATATATATATATATATATATATATATATATATATATATATATATATATATATATATATATATATATATATATATATATCAATGTTCAGATATCGCATATATAATAAAAAATTTGATTTATTCTTCATTCGAAAAAAAAAGATTATGTTTTTATATAAAAATTCATAATTTCCTGTGTTTATAAAACTGACAAGCTATTCAATTTTTGGAATGTTAATTTTTTAATCAAGATTCAGCATATATTTTAAAATAAGTGTTATTTTACATTATCTTTTATATATATTTATAGATTATATGCATTTTTAAATTAGCTTACGATTTATTTTTTAAATTAATTAAGGGTTTTTAAAATTTATGATGGATTTTTTTCTCATATGAGTTTTATTTTAATACTTAGAGATTAATATTTATTTAACTACTAAATTATTTTAATAATGTACTCATAAATATTTTAGTTTTTTCAAAAAATTTCTAAGTTGCTATCATTTTAAAAAGCTAAATTAACTTGAAGATAAATTGAGTATCATTTCAATAATACAGTCAATTTATATAATTTTATCAAATTATTCTGTGAGAAATCACATAATATATTAAAAAATGATTTTTTAAATCATTATTGGTATTATTGTTACACTCAAAACAAACATTTTTCAAGTAGCGGAAGTTAAAAATAGAAAAAAAAGATAATATCCATCAGTACTAAATTACTTTTCATGAATAAATGCATTTATTTTTCCCATTCCAAACGAAAACTGAAGACATTTATTTCGGGAAGCATTAGAGAAAGATTTTGCAAAAATTACAGACATTTGACACCATAAATCACTATATTTTTCCATGCAGAACAAAACAGAGATTTGTAATGGATGATTGTATCGGCTGGAATTGAGGATTACGTGCCTGTTTAAGCAAAAATTCTCGTTTAGATCCTAGTGCTATCATTTTAGGAAAAACAGTTTGAGTTTTCGTTTTTTCTTAATGTATCCAATTTATGATTTGCGAAATTTTTTTGAATATTTTTAAAACTAAGATACATTATTTAAGAATATAATTAATTCAGCATTCCTGTAGTCTCTCAGTATTAATTGTGTAAAGCATTTTAAAGCTTGTCATAAAAATGAAAAACGAATTAATATAAATAGTCATATTTGCTTACGGGAGAAGATATTAGCTGAAAAAAAATTATACCAAATCTTTTCTGTGACTGCTAAAATTTGACAGATTTTAAAGCCTACGATTAATTTCTGATTTATAAATAATTGTCAAATGATTAAAACAATAAATGTGATAAAATATTGTTAAGATTTTAAAAAATCATAAAAATTTTGTTACTTATTGGTTTATAATGCTATGAAACCAAACCTGCTGACATATAAATAAAAATCAAAGTACCAACTAGTCTAGTTTTAAAAACTAAGAATATTTACATTTTTTCCCGAATTTCATGAAAAAAGTACTGAAAGAAATTTATAAAATTCCACTTCAAAGCAAATATGCAAATCTCAAATGTCGAATATGGTAACATATCTTTACATGGTAAGAATTATAAAATATATTTTGCAAGTAAGCATGTCAAAATCCACATTTTGATTGGGTGAGCATTTTGATGAATTCTTGGCATTTTTTCAGCAAGTAGTTGAATTCAAATAATAAAGATTTAACCACTAACGGTTACAAAATGGAATGAGAGATCAAAATCTGGAGAGGCTGAGAGTCTTAAATCCAGATTTGCAACGAGTTCAAATTTATAACTTCCAGTTAAGTAACTTCACTTTTAATTTGTGGTTAGAAATCTGGAAATTAAGTTAAGGAACAACCGGCTTTTACACATAATTTCCATATTAATGAAGGTAGAAATATCAAAATTGGATGACATGTGCATACAACAGGTATGTATTGATTTCAGCATAGAGGTTTACATAAGAAAAACGCATAAATGATTGCAACAAAAAAAGCCATCATTCAGTAAAAGCTTATCCTTGAAGAAAACAATAATGTCAATTAAGTTGTCGGTTATTTACATGGGAAGCGAAGACCAGAAACTGAGTAAGATCTTTTCAAGCTCTTCTACTGATCTTGGAGGAGATCTTAAATAGCAGTCTGTCAACTAAGATTGCCCCACTGACGTTGTGTGGGATCCAGGTCTGGAGATTGAACTGTCGATTCTATTAGTTTCAAACCAGGATTAATCCTGAAGATATAAATCACCGATTACACCTCAATTAGATTGTACGTCATTATTCATCAGAATGAAATCATTAGCAATATCACTGGCATATAGGTGGACATATTGATTGAATCTCATACCGATATCTCACATCAGTCACAGTTCCTCCCATTAACACTTGCAGGTCTGTGAGAAGACAGAATGAGATCTCTGTCCAAACCATTGTTCCTCTATCGCGGTTACAGTGTCGTTTTACAATATTGGATTGATATTATCTGGTACTTTTTTCCCTCAAAATTAGCACACATCTTGAATCACTTTCCCGTGTGAATATGGACTCGTCTGTAAGAAAGCCCATCGTGGTCTAGTCTAGGAAACGTGTTCCCTTACCCTAGATAAGCGAGCATTTCTCTGTCATCCTGTGTGGGGTGACACAAATGCTCACTTTGATTAGAGACCAGCATGAGGAAGGCCAGCTTTTACTAGCGGATATTCTTTTCCCTGATCCTACTGAGTGGTCTGTAACAAGTTGCAGCACAAAAACGATTCTTCTCCTACGGGTGGAAAGAGCTAAAAAAAAATTTCTGCTGGTGTTCAATCTCGTACTCGGCCTGGAACATGACTTCTGGACACCGAAGCTTAGGTTTGATTTTAATTCTAGAGGCGGTAAATCATACTGTGAAACACATTACGACGCCAAGCAGCTTCAGCCTATGACATCCGAACATTTCCCCATTTCCATTTATCCGAGCGACCGTCACCGAAATGAATAGGACAAACTGCTTTTCTCGGATATTGCGGGACACCACTGATTATTGTAATATACATATGATTCAAATATGCGAAAAATACTGCGAATCAACAAATATTTCAAGCGTAATCATGAAAATCTGATGTTTCCCTTTTTTCCTCATTCATATACCCTCCACACAATCTGAACAGCTCTTTGTGTGAATGGACCTTTCTCAGAAGATTTTCCCATTTTGGTCTTCTTTTCTAGTTCCAGTTCCTTAATTTCAAGATGACATAGTTCTCACTCACATACTTCCATTTCTTTTTGGGCCTTCCTCTTGATATTTTAACTCATTCATAAACACCTATTCTTTTCCATAAACAAGAGTGGTAACTACTTATTCTTCATATATTTTCAGAAGTTCGTTTTAATTATTGATATAAACTAGAAATTTTGTTTATTAGTGTCATAGTTTATGGTGAGCTTCGAAAAATATATTATTTCTTAAATTTTGGAGGCAAGTATAATCTTAACAAAATATTTCCCTTGAAATGAGTGTTTAAACATGAAATGAAAAGACTATCTTTCTTAAAGAAAATAAGTAATATCAGACAATTCTTTCATGTTCATCTTAGGAAGCATTATTAGATTTAACTTGATTCCTCATAAACATATTTTGACTAAATTTACATAGAAATAAATCATTGATTGCATTGATCTAGTATGCAAATATACAAAAAAATCTGTAATATAGAAAATTATCTGTAACAAAGAAAATAAGTAATATCAGACAATTCTTTCATGTTCATCTTAGGAAGCATTATTAGATTCAACTTGATTCCTCATAAACATTATTTGACTAAATTTACATAGAAATAAATCATTGATTGCATTGATCTAGTATGCAAATATACAAAAAAATCTGTAATATAGAAAATTATCTGTAACAAAGAAAATAAGTAATATCAGACAATTCTTTCATGTTCATCTTAGGAAGCATTATTAGATTTAACTTGATTCCTCATAAACTTATTTTGACTAAATTTACATAGAAATAAATCATTGGTTGCATTGATCTAGTATGCAAATAGACAAAGAAATCTGTAATATAGAAAATTATCTGTAACAAAGAAAGTAAGTAATATCAGACAATTCTTTTCGCTAATGTTCATCTGTAGGAAGCATTATTAGATTTAACTTGATTCCTCATAAACTTATTTTGACTAAATTTACATAGAAATAAATCATTGATTGCATTGATCTAGTATGCAAATAGACAAAAAAATCTGTAATATAGAAAATTATCTGTAACAAAGAAAGTAAGTAATATCAGACAATTCTTTCATGTTCATCTTAGGAAGCATTATTAGATTTAACTTGATTCCTCATAAACATATTTTGACTAAATTTACATAGAAATAAATCATTGATTGCATTGATCTAGTATGCAAATATACAAAAAAATCTGTAATATAGAAAATTATCTGTAACAAAGAAAATAAGTAATATCAGACAATTCTTTCATGTTCATCTTAGGAAGCATTATTAGATTTAACTTGATTCCTCATAAACTTATTTTGACTAAATTTACATAGAAATAAATCATTGATTGCATTGATCTAGGGCAATGCATAGACAAAAAAATCTGTAATATAGAAAATTATCTTGATTCTTTCATCATAAAGCATTATTATTAACTTGTATTTTGGTCTTCAAATTTACTAAATGATCTATAGTGCAAAATATACAAAAGATCTGTAATATATGGAAAATTATCTTTGTAACAAAAAAATAAGTAATATCAGACAATTCTTTCATGTTCATCTTAGAAGCATTATTAGATTTAACTTGATTCTCATAAACATAGCTTTGACTTAAATTTACATAGAAATAAATCAGTGATTGCATTGATCTAGTATGCAAATATACAATAAAATATGTAATATCGAAAATTTTCTGTAACAGAGTAAATTAGTAATATCAGACGATTCTTTTCTCAGTGTTCATCTTAGGAAGCATTATTAGATTTAACTTGATTCCTCATAAATACATTTCTTGACTAAATTTACATAGAAAATAAATGCATATTGATTGTATTGATCTAGTATGCAAATATACAAAAAAATCTGTAATATAGAAAATTATCTGTAGCAAAGAAAATAAGTATTATCAGACAATTCTTTCATGTTCATCTTAGGAAGCATTATTAGATTTAACTTGATTCCTCATAAACTTATTTTGACTAAATTTACATAGAAATAAATTTTATTTCTATGTAAATTTAGAAATAAAATTTATTTCTATGTGCATTGATTGCATTGATTGCATATTGATTGCATTGATCTAGTATGCAAATATACAAAAAAATCTGTCTAGAAAATCAAATGTACGTTTTTCTAGTGAGAATCATAGAATTTTAATTTTTAATTTGCAGATTGAAAATTGTATTTTAATTATAAGGAACATATTTATTTTAGTTTAACTAAACAGTCAATAGTTAAACTAATCTCAGACTTGACTTATAAGAAGTATTCAAATAGTCAAAATATAACGTTTTGAAAATCAGTTTCTTATACACCGTATTCTTTTAAGAGTAATTATTAATCTTGTTACTGCATTACTAAGAAGCATGTTACTTCTATTCCTAAGAAGACTTTTGGGACAAAGTGAAATTGATTTTAGAAACTGATTTTTGGTTTTCAACCATTTTTAAAGAAATACATTATTTGTAACTGGAGGGAATTTTTAAATCTTTGATGACATCCACCAACTTAGTAAGACCTGAAATTTTGGCAAATTTAACAGATTCATAAATCAACTTTTCCTACCAGAAAATTTCAAAAATCAATATCTTATAAATAAATAAATACTTTTAATTCTGAAACAATATTGCCTCAGCCTTTTCAAAAAATATTTTTGTGACTATGTAAATTGCTCTTTAAAAATATGGATATGAATTAACAATGCAACTAAGTTCCCTTCCTTGACTTTTAAGTATAATTTTATATTTTGACTGCATGTTTTCGTTTCTTTGTATCTCATTTTACATTGTCATTAGTTATAATCCTAAAAATATTCTGCCACTCTTTATTTATCAAAGATTGGATAATTTACAATAAAATATTATATTCTATATTACACTCATGTTTTTGTATGTTATTAATTAGTTTCTGAAATTAATTTGCTTCAATTAATAAAATTATATATGCTTATACAAATATATAAAAATATACATGCATGTTGTTATTAAAAATATACATGCTAATTTTATTTTTGCATTTTTGTCTCACAATAATTCAAATCAATGCAGGAATTATTAAGAGGTTTTTGAATTGAGCATTTAATCTATCTATTATTGAAATTTTAATCATTGTATTCAAAGATTTTGAGATAAATTAAGTCTTAATAGAGAAAAGATAATTCGACACATTATTTTGGCCAATTAAAGGAAATTAAATTTTAATTTCAGCTTTCAACAGCTGTTTTTTAGAATATTAAATGCTAAAAAGCAACCAATGAATACTCTTTTTTATAATTTAACATTTTTATTAATGTATCACATATCATTTTCAATAAAGTTGTGCTTTAAAAACGTTGTCGCACTATCCCAAGAAAATAAATTCTCTTAAATATTAAGTTGAAAGATATAACAATTTTCAATCAAAAGCATCAATAATTAATACAGAAGTATAATAATTTAGATGCCTATCAGAAAAAGATAAAATAAAAATTCAGGTTTTTTTTTGTGGATTTGGACATTTTTTCTGAAACATACTTCTCAAATTATTTTATTATTTATTAAATGAAATATCATCATACAATATTCAAATGCTAATCATTGATAAATAAAAGTAAATATTTTATCGCCTTCTAGGGAAATACAACCTCTGAGTAAAACAAAGATTTTTAATAAATGTAAAGATATTTATCATACCCTATTGTTCACCTTTTATTACTCAAATTGCAGTCTCGCAACATGAATTAATGAAACACCGTAAAACGCAGTGAAAATAATTGTTAAAGCATATGAATATTTTTGACACAATTCAAAATTCAACGAAATATTGTATATCAAATAAATCCAAAATTTTAAAGAAATTGATTTGAAATTGAACTGTAATGTTTTGAAATTTATTGAATTTTAATATAGTATCCTTCATAATTTTTCTCAAAAATAAAATCAAATGTTTTCTCTTATAATTAATTATTTAATATCTGAGAAATGTAACGTTAAAGAAAAAATATTAAAAATTAATTGCATCATGAAATAAGCATTTTAATATTCAAACGTGTTGAAATTTTAATTAGAAAGTGCTTACTTTTTTACTCTAAAGTATTGTATAAAAGATTAAAAGGAATGAAGAATTTTATACGAATATCCTGTATGGTTCAAAGGAAAAGAAACAAATTATGTGAAGCAGTAATTAATAAATAGCTCGTGAGATAAACGTATTGATGATCAGTTCAAAGCCTAAAATTTAATTTAATAAATAATCTCAAAATTAGATTTTAATCTTTTCGATGAGAAATTTTAATTAGACTATGTAAAAAGTTTAACATCTTATTTATTAAATATAACCTAATTAAAATGGAAGTTCTGCTTGTTTGAATAAAAATTTTAATATTTCTGTACCAATCATTAAAAAGCAAGTGATATTATATCGAAATAATGTAAAACTGAAATTCAATTTAAAGGTGCTAATAGCATTGTTAGATGACAAGATTTAAAAGACACAATGTGAAATTAAACCTGTGAAAGATGGTTTATAATTTTTACACATTCTTAGTATTAAGATTTTGACTTGCTAGCATTAAATAAAGCTGCTTATGTCACAAATATTTTTTAAAGAAAAGAATTATGCGGGATTTATTCCTTATAAATTTAGTTATAAGGAATATTATTATATGAATATAAAACGCAAATTTTATACATTTTAGAGTTAGTCTTGTATAAAACAATGCGTCATCTTATTCCTTACAAATATGGCCATAAGTAATAACATTACACATTGTTTTTTACAAAAATTCTTTTGGAATGTCTAAAATATGTAGAAATAAAAAGAAGAAGAAAAATAAATACTTGGTTAGATTTGAAAACATGAACTGTTTCCTTAGGATTTTTTATTTGTAATTGTAAGAATGAAATATACTTTAGACAAAAGGAAAAATGAACTTGATGCTTGAATATTATCATGCTGTGATTTTCAGTGAGTTAAAGTGTTATTAAATCAATAAGAATGCGTTCAATGTGTGTGTCTACAATTAATATTTAGAAAAGAGAGTTCAACTCATAATACTAAGTTCAGATGGCTAGAACTTCATAATTATTGTAATACTTTTCAGAGTTAAAAATACCCAGAAAAGTGGTTGTCCATTCAGAAAATTTCTTAAACAAAAACACATGCAAATGGTAAAATACATACATTTTTCATCGAAGTCTAATTATGAATGACTTTTTTTTTTAATCTATAAGCGAATATAAATAATTTAATTTCCTTCCTAAAAATAATGAAAATGTTGAAGTTATATTAATAATATAATATATAATATTTTAGTATATTACTATTACAACATATTTTTTTCCTCGATAACAATAAAGGAAGGGCATAAAGTATTTTATCTTCGGACAAAGCTACTACAATACTGCATTGAATCTGAAAGAAACTTCAATGAAACACCTAAATTTCGTAAATAAGTTTTGAAAACCTAGCTGTATCACTAAATTTTTAAAGAGACTCTCGTAATTAATATTTTAAAAAAGCTTTCAAACTATAGTTATTTTTGGGGATTTATATAGTTAATTGTATATTTGTTACAAAAACTTTTAAAAGAGTTATTAAATTATGTATTTGATGAACATGAAAATGCATATAAACCTGATAAGATTCTATCAGATCCATGATTTCTATCTGGATAAGGTGAAGGTGAAAGAACGACTTTTGCTCTTATAATTCTCCCATAGATGGCACCACTAGAATTTTCTTGGAGTCGAAGGGAAAGAAATTTTCTCCTCACCATGGCAATCGCTCAATGATTATTATAACGAGCGTCATCTTAAGAGATTAATCAGTTCACATATTTTAATACTTTTATTTTTTAGTTAGTTAATTTTTTAAAAATTAGTTAAGAAATAAATTATTAAAATAAAGGAGCTGTTTGATCTTTAATCATTTCTGAACCAGTACTCCAATTTAAAAAATGTAGTTCTATACCAAGACGAAATGATAAGTATATCATTGCATTATAAATATATATTAATGATGGTTATAAGGAATGATTTTCCGAAAGTTGGTACTAATTTGTTGATTCTTGTACTTTTCTACTGTTGTCCTAAAATTTTTAATTAGCAATTAAATTCAACGTGATGAAATCTTTCCTTTTTTCTTTATATATCTCTTATAATATTTAACAATTTTTAGTTTATTGTATTATTAGAAAATATATACTATACTTACATAAAGCATACTCTAAGTTATCTATCATAGTTATAATGTGATTATATGATTAATATATATGTAGATTTAAGTACTTACGGGAAGTTTCAGTGTTTTAATATTAGAGTGTCATCCTTTTATAAAGTGTATTATAGAAATAAAATACACAAAAATTAAAATTATAAATTTGTTTAATTATGAATGAATTCAAAATCAATACATATATTTGTTTTATTAAGTAGAAATACTAACAAGAATTTTGTTCTCATTTTCGATTAGATGAAGAGTACAGAAGAAATTCCTTGAGTTAACAACCAAAGCTATTATGGAGTTAGTTTACTTTGGAAAAAATGAATTATCCTTTTATCAACCCTTACATAACAATATTATCATATATCAATAAGCTTTAGTAATATTTAGAATGACTAAGTGTCAAGTGCGTGCATCTTTCTAACTTTTTATAATAAGATATTTGTAATGAATTCACGTGTTTAAAGTTTGATTGTTTTTAATATTGATTTGAAAGCATCTGAATAAAATTGTTAGTTAGTTCGCCATTTTGTGGTCATTTTTATACACGATAGATATCTCGAATGATTTAAATTTGAATGTAAAATAGTACTCCTGATTTAAATTTGACTCACAAGCATACTGATGAATTTTAGCACTAAAATAAGATTATGTTATTTGTGAAATGATTTGATGGTAGCAATGCCTTTTACATTTGCATAAGTAGAAAGATATTGACTGACACAAATATTTTAATTTAAAATCACTGATTTTCATGACCCGCGAGCCTTTATTTTTAGCATTAAGTTTTTCTTAAACTTGAATGCGTAAAGAAAGACAACTATACGCATTGTACGTGTCTATTACCCTTTTAATTTACCAACATTTTCTCTTAAATCTGAAAAAGAAGCTGCATATAACCATAAAAATCAATCAAAATTTAATTCAATCTATTAAATTAAAATTTTTACAATAAAGTTACACATTTGTGATAGGTAAATTTCAACACCAGAATATTAAAATACGTTTATCTTTTTCTTAAGTGTTATGTAAGTAATTAAAATTTGAAAACAAAAAAATTTCACATTGGATGAAAAAAGTAGGATTTTTTCAAATAAGAGAGGAACTTTGAATTTTTAGAAATAGTTTCATTTACAGTGCTTTTAACAACTTATTTACAATCAGATAACTATTTCTGTAACATGAAATTAAAAAAAAACTTCTTGTTTATTAGAATTAAAAATTAGTTTAAGCTATATCATATTGTGGGAAAAAATAGATCGACTATTCTAAATAATGCAAATAAAAGTCTGGTTAATAAGGAATTCTTCTCTCACATTTGTTTTAATTACTTTAAAGAGACTATCTGGCATTGAATCATATAAGTCTTGAATTTTGATTTGACAAAAATTTTCCCAAACAAAATTCAAAGCTTCTTTAAGTTCAATCAGAGATACATATCGTTTGTCAGCGGTGTAAAGGCACAAAACAATTACTGACCATGTCTTCTGAACAATACTGAGGCCTGGAATTTTAGCAGCCATAGCAAAATCCGAACATTATTTATTTCAGATCAATATTTAATACCACTATCCGTGTGAATTGAAGCTCCATTTTGCTGAATTATTCAACTTTCTCCACCTAACTCAGCATTATAGGGAAGAACTTATGAATTTAAAATTCGAATGCAATCTGTATGTTTCTGTTTTCCATCCAGAAACACTAGATTCATCTTTCCACCTTTTCCAACAGCTATCCAAACCATTAACTTGCCTCTTCCCCTCTGGTAAGATTGCCTCTTCCTCTCTGGTTCCTTCTTCCTCAAGTTTTTTCTTGTGTACTCAAGCATTTCCAATAATATTGATAACTATCTGGGCTTTCTAAATTGAATTTCTTTCATCGGAAAAAATAAGTTCCAAGTCATGTGTTCCTTTGCATACTGTAGCCGGTGATGTACTTCGTTCCATATAGAATAGTGCTTTCTTTTCGAGAATATGAACGTTTCTGATCTTTTTACGTAGTTGTAAAGAGTTCTTCTAGTGACATTTGTAATACCAACTTATAGTTTTGTGCGTTTTTAATGACTCCACTCACTTTTTTTATTAAAGTTATTTAAGGATTTTCCTTTGATCGGTATCGATTATTTTGGGTTTGCAAGTTTTTGCTTTCCTCTGACTCATTGGATTTTCGGAAAAAAATAGAAACAGCGTTTAAACTAATGTGTAGGTGTCTCGCAGTTTATCTTTAAACTTTGCCAGCATGTTTATATGCTACAATTTGGCTTTTTTGAAATTCCCTATACCCTGGGAATTTTAACTGCATAAAAGTTGAGAATTTGTTTAAAAAATATATCTTTTAAAAAACAGTTTAAAAAACAACGCTTTTAATACATTAAACTGCTGCAAATTGTAAAAAGAGAATATTTCTGCAGGTTTCCTTCTACATTTCCACAGACCAAATATCGTTAAGTATCATTCTATAATATTTACTCTTTGAGGTAGATAAAAATCTTTCACGGAAAATAAGTGAATAAACAATTTAATAAAATTAAAAAAGAAAATTTACATTATTTATATACTCTAAAATATCGAACACAATATATAAAATATGAGTGTCCTTTTACTTATCGCATGCAGTGTGTCAATTATATCTACTAAGTTCTAACATAAAAAAAATCGTGTCTTTATAAAGGAAGTCAGAAATTGTCATTGGTGTGTAAAATAATTGATGATGCATAAAATAACCTTGAGAGTTTCTAATAATTATTAATTATAAAATCTGAAATTATAATCAATGAAAGAATTTTTTCATGAATATGCGTAACATTTAAAAAATTGTCTTATGTTTAACTGTATACTAAAATGGAATATTATTTTAAATAAGAAACATATTGTATAATACAATAATCAATAAAGAATTTTAAATATGAATTTTAAACAAATAATCCTTATTGAAATGATCATCGATTTATAACTTAAATCAAACTGTGATAAATGTTTAACGTACTTATGGAAAATATTGACATTTTAATATTTAGTTATGTTAATTTATGTACATAAAAATTCATATAATTTAACACATGTTTTTACACAAGTAGAGTTAAAATAGGCTAAAGAATATTTTTAGAAAATAGCTCAAATATAACGAATAAAGCTTTTCCTTCCATGCAAAAGAGATGAATATTGAGAATTCATTTATTTTGGGAAACATTAAAAAAAGATTTCAGCTAAAAGTACATGCACTTGAGACCATAAATCAGTATCTTTTTTCTGGCAGAAAGAAAGAGATTGGTAATTCCAATGAAATGAATGATTGTATCAGCAGTCATTTCGGATTCCGTGCGTGCTGAAACAAGAATTCCCGTTCCGCTTGTGTAATGATCATTACAAAGAAAGCTGCGTGATATTTACTTGGTGAGCATGTTGCCCTTCCTGCAAAGAGAATAACAAGTTTTTTTTCTCATTATTAAAGTAATCAATACTGAAAATAAAATAGTTAACTTAATGAATGGTATACACTTCGAAATAAGAATAATAAAAATTGTTTAAACCAAAGATTAGTAGTTCATACATCCCCTAAATAGTTTCTTTTATCTGCATCCTAAACATGCTATGTAATTCCAAGTGTCAGTATCACAAATTTTGCAGACATAGCCATTCTTTTTTACTGAAATGTATGCTCAAATATTATTTGGCAGAAAATAGAGTTAAATATTTTTTTCTCAAGAACTTAATTTATTTCAGATTTACTGCAATATAAATGAAAATTAAGAATGCTATTACTTAATATTAATTTATTATCGATACATCAAACATAAGCTGTCAAATATGTTTTTAAATATAAAAAATATTTGTATTTATATCTATCTACAAGAAGCAAATAGGCATTTGTATCAGCAATATTACATGGCAAAAAATCAAAAAATACAATATGATTTATCTTATTATTCTCATTTGATAATGTGAATACACGAACTTATTTCTGCGATTCATTTGAATGAATGAAATAATATGTCTAGAATCAAAAAATAATGTTTCCTTTAAAACAAGTACATAATCTTACATAATCTACATTTAAGATTTATTTCATGCAAGTAGTTACAGAATAACAACTTTAAATATGAATGTCATTTTAATAAAGAAAGTGTTTTATGTAAAATTTATTTTTATGAAGATGAGTTTGATTTTAAGAAAAACCCCTTTATTTTAGTATTTTCAAGTTTTTACTCCTTTACTTATAATTTTATTAAAGTTATACCTCTCAATCACAGTCTTTCCTACAGATTTCATAAATTTAATGTACAAAATTATTTTATAACTATGTGTAACATTAGGTTTTATGGTTTTATTATCAATTTTTTAGTTGTAAGTATTTTTTTAAATAATTTCACATCAATTGTTTTTCCTCAAGTGGGATGAATATTAAGCAAAACTTAAATATATATTTGTGAAATTAAATTCTAATTTTCTCTGTTGAGATGGAATTATTAGTGAGATGAATATTTCTTAGTTAATGAGGAAATAGACACTTGTTGATCACTCTTTATTGATATTCTTTTACAAGACACAAAAGCACTTGATAAAAAAATTTGTCACTTCAAGAAAATAGAAAAAAATTCCTCTCGGTACTTGTCTCTTTAGCATCAGTTTTTCCTTTAAATTGATTCTTGCAAACAAAATGCTTTCCTCAAGACTATTAATTCTTGAGATAAAATTCAGTTCTCTTTTAGTTTCTTAGATATATTTTCGGAGCAAACACATATTTGTTTCAGAAATGAGAGGTATTTTTTTATTTTGCGTGTATTTTTTCAACTATATATTAAAATTCCTGGAAGTTAAGGAAAAAGAATGGTTTTTGCGTTGATTTTTAAATTTTCTTTTGGTGTTATTCAGTTTCGAGGAAGGTGCGTTATCGAATAGAATGTTATGATATTCATTTCTAGACTCATGACAGCAAACATGCATTTAATAATAAATTTGGAAAATATTAATAACAATAAAATTCATATATTTCTAAAGAATTATGGACTCAAATACAAACATCCAAACAATGCATAATTTTCTAATTAAATGATTTTCTGTAGCTTTAAATTTTCTGCACAAATACCAGCTTAAGCAAATAATTATTTATAAGATAATGATTTGCAATTTTATAACAATACTGGAACTGAGTAACAAATAATAATAAATATTGTGCATTAAAAGTTAATCCTAAACTGAAAAATTAGATTGATCAACATTTAATAATGATTATTCTAATAATGTGACTTATATTGTTACATTTTGATTTTTATTATGAAAATAATCATTAAATGATATTTTGAATTACTGTTTTATAAATAATAATGAATAACCTTACAAAAGTATCCATTAAGTTTTTAATAAAGTGTGGTAATGTAAGAATTTTTTATTTATTACAATTCTGAATTAATATCGTTAGCAATGGCATCAGTAATAAAATATATACCATTTTAAATAAGTAACATTTTAGTACTAAAATTTTAAATAATCATTTGTTTGCTTTTATTATTATATAGGTAATTATTAGATATATTACTCTTATGTTCATTATTTATTTAACGCTATAATAAGCATCAAAACAAAAAAACAACAATAATTTAACGTTTTGCAATGAAATCATTCAATATTCAAATAAGTATTTTTTCTTATTTGAATATTGAATGATTTCATTGCAAAAAGTGAAATTATTATCTATATGCAAAAAATACAAATAAGCAGACTGGAATAGTTATTAAAAAATTAAGAATGATGATGCTTGCCTGTTAGTAATGTGAGCGGTGAAAATGTTTAGCAATAGACTTAATCACTGAAAACTGTTGAATTCATGTTCTAATATCGTCAAAATAAAATTTTTGAATGGGTTCTCTAATAAGAAAGGATAATGTTAGCAACATATTTCAATTAACTTTTTACATTTAAGGAAATGAAGAAATTAAATAAGACATTTTTTGCAGCGAATTTTTTTCTGCTTTTGTTCTTTACTGAGACATTATTTACTACATTCAATTATATGAATACACTATAATATTTATTTCAAATAATATTCAACATAAACAGTATAATTGAGATTTTAATAAAATCATTTCGTTTTGATATGACTTTTAAAAAATTTAAATACGATTGTATATTTTAATGCAAAAACCTCGAAATTGAGTACTTTTTTTTCATTTCCAAGGTAATTTTAAAATTTGATAGCACTTTTGAGAGGGAGTAATCCCTAAATAAAATCCATTAATAACATCATTACAATTTTCTAAAAATATACCGCCATTTTTGATAGCACTTCAAAAATATCGTTACTATTTCTTTTAGAAATGGAAAAAATAAATATGTATGGATTTTTGATATGAATAACATATTAATAACATTTAAGATTTTTTTTTTCAAATTCTAAACCAAAATATAGTTGAGTAAAACAAAGTTGATATAACAAACAGATATGTTGCTAAATTTTTATTAATTTATTAATGTTATTCAAATTTCTGTGTATTAAAGAGTATAAAAGTAAAGAGTTTATTTGTTCTTAAATGATTGAAATAATTTGATATTGAAAAATAATATATGCTTCCCTTTTATCAATATTCATAATCACAAAAAGATATGTAATGTAAATCAAATTAATATACTTAAATTTGTTTGTCTATGTATGTATTTTAAACTTAATTTAAATCCCTCATTATGTAAAAAGATTTATGTCTTTAAATAATGTGTTATATATATATATATATAAATGTTTAATAATTTTTTTTAAATATTCTTAATAAAGGGGATTTCCTCAACTTACGTTTTAAAGATAAAACAAAAATCAACAACCTACCTGCAAGCTTCCAGGAAATTAGTAATTGGCTAAATTTGGGACACTCAACATTAAGGGAGTAAAGAAAATCAATTATTACACCCTTACTTTTAAATCATTAAAAAAAGTTGTTTAAAGAAAGTTAAGAAAGTCTGTTGACTATTTCTGAAGACAACTTTTTTTTCTGTTGTATTGAAAAGAATAGGCAGTTAAACCAATGTAAAAGAAAATTAGATGTTTTGAATGTAAGAATTATTGCGTTCATGATGAATGGATTATTTCTATTAGTCTTTTTTATATCTAAAAATTAGTTCTTTTTAATTTTGTGGAGAAAAAATTTCATGTTATTTTGATGAGCATAATATTTAATAAAATATTTCCTCCTTTGATCGGAAAGCAAGTAATTCAATACTGTTTTAGCAAGTGTCCAGCGGTGACAAGACCGATAAATACTAAGCTCATAATTTTTAATACTTCACTCACATCTCCAGTGTTTATAGTTTTTATTTCTAAAACTATAAGTTTTTAAAATTAATTTATTTCATGAATCTTAATGTTTCATCATCAATATAATATCAAATGTTGAAAAGGAAAGTACCATTCTTTAGTCAACTTTGTTTATTGATTAAGGTTGAAACAACTGAATATCTGTCTTTGCACATTTCTTAAGATACATTCCAGAATATCAAAAACAAATTGTGATGTGTTCAATACATATGTGAGAAGAAAGTATTAAATTACTCATGTTAAAAGAGTAATTTAGTTTCAAAACTTTTCATATATTGTTTAATATATTTCATTATCAAAATGGTATCAAAATATCGATAGATAAATGCCACTGGTTAATTGACAGTATCGCTTGATCTTATTTCAGTCTATCAGAACATTGTCTCTGCGTACATCTTAAAATATATTCCGGTAGGATTTGTTTGTTGCTCAAAGATCTTTATTTGCACACGAGATCTAATTAGACCAAGCACTACATCTTTTTCCACCAACATCCAACTCAATGTGAGATTTTATCCCATGAACTCTGAACCCGAAAGAAAGAGTACTAACTATTCGGTACCAACTCAAATATCTCGGAACATCATCATTTATGGAACATTAATGTTATGTAATCAATACATTTGTGATTTAGAAGGAAGTACTCAATTGTAAATGCATTCATTATGCATAATTTCATTAATGAAATTAAAAGATTCCTTTCTATTATTATATAAATATTCATTATTATGTAAATATATTAATATTGTATGTCACATATTTAATCTCTATTATACATCAACATGTAAATCTCTGTAACTCTATTAAATTTTATTTAAAATTAGTTCGCTATTTAATAATTTAATTACATAATTTTAATTAACTTATTTACACACATAAATTTAATTTCTGTGGTTGTGAAAAATGTATTTACTGTAATTTTATTCTCCAATTGTTGCCAATTAATTTTTTTATTAATTTGGTAAGTTTCAATTCTCAAACCATTTAATTCTTATTATTCTAAGGCTCATATTTTCTTTCTTAACAATTAGCTCTATGGTTTTTTATTATAAATTCATAAGAAAAAAGATAATTATTCAAATTTTATATTTTGAATTTAAAATTTATAAATGTGGCATTTGTATGCTTTTCTCTTGAAGGATTTACTCAAATAAATTTTTGTTTTTCACTTAGTCGTATGCAAACAATCATATTCTTGCTTACATGGGTAATCAATGCAAAATTTAATTGAAAAGGTAAGGTCTATAATTAAATACCCAAATTTCTTAACTAAAGTATTAAATACTATAAAATTTGCACATTATAAAATAATTATCATACTTTTCTAAGATTCAGGGAAATTTTTAAATTAATTAAGAAAACATTTTAAATTTGCAAAGCATATCTTGGAAAAATATTAAAGATGTATACATTTGGTTTGATGCAAAATATTTTAATTGTCTTCCTTAATTATCTATAGAAATTATATTTATTTTGAAGGTAAATGCTTTTAAATTTTCCTTCTTTTATCTACAAAACAGCAGAATATAATTTAATATACAGTATTATGCTTTTAAATGATATTCTGCTGTTTTTAAATGATATTCTGCTTTTAAAAATAAATCCATTTCTTCTATCTTCAACATACATTTTGAAATGAAGTTAACCACAGAAATTATACTGAATTAACTCCTGTCTTTTCATAATAGCTTTATGAAATCCACATTTTAAAAATTAACATTTTTTGTGCTTATATTTCATGTATTCAATTATAAAAATTAAAGGTAAGTTTATATAATATTATTTTTGATTACAAATGTATTTTAAAATTCTAAATTATCGCTTTCAATATATAAATATATTCAATTTCATTACATTGAAATTGAATATATTTATTACATTATATATTCAATTTCAATGTAATAATAAAAATATTTCATTACATTGAAATGACACATTAATTTTGAAAAAGAGTTTGCTAAAACCATTACTGTGTCTAAAACTACAGTTAATTCAAAATTTGAGATTTCAACAAATTTAAAATTAAAGTTATGAGCAAGCCGTTCATTGAAAATATATATATAAATTGGAGTTTCAAAGATTAATTTCATCATGTTTATACAAATATAAGCCAATGAAATTTGACAACAATTGTTTGAATGAAAATTACTTTCAAGACATTTCTTAAGATTGCATAAACAGCGTATTATATAAAGCGACGAGAGAAAGAGATGAGAAAACAAAGATATACACACACTCATCATGTAAAAGAGGATACAGACCATTATGTTTTATTATTAGCAGTAAAATTTCATTGTAAAGAAAAAACAAAAAAGAATATTTGGAAAGAGTTAAATTGAGTATTTTAATTCTGTGATTATTAAGACCTTTATTTAAAATAAGGAAGAAAAGCAATCCAAATGTAACTCCTCTAATTTCATAAAAAGCCTAGATATTAAAATTAAACTGAGTACTTTAACCATGATAACTATGTCAATCATTTTATGGTACAATATTTCTTTTATTATTGCAGCAAATCATTCTATGATACATCATGTAAATACAATATAGCATTTTATAATGTTGCCTCACTTTTTTGTTGTAAGTCAAATTTGCTTTCACATACAAACTATAACATAATACTAATTTAAATATAAAATAAACGAATTGTATTTTTAATTAATATTAAATATTCTATTCAAAAATGCATTTATTTTAAAATAATTATCAGTTGCAACTAACCAGAAATATCCATAATTACAATTTGTTGAAATAATAGTATAATTATTTGTGGTCTAAAAGTAAAATTATATTCATTTACTTAGAAAATGTTTTAATGAAAGCCTTTTTATAGTTTAAGACTCTTTTCCTTTTAAATTCAGAAGAAGAATCATAATAAATAATGACAATTATGTAAATTAGTAATGACAATTATGTAAATTATATTAGAGGAGTTAAATCATAAAAAATCTTCATATTGAATAATAAATTTATCCAATTATCTAACTTAAATAAATATTTTCAGATGAAAATTAATATAAATTTCTGTTTGTATTTTCCTTATAAAAATAATACACATGATCCTATAAAAATAAACAGTGTAATGATAATCCATTTCGAGAATTCATTGTTATTAAAATAAAATCAATTTAAATAAATTAATGTCTAAAATATATCAGGATGCCCTACTTATAAATTCTTAATGAATAATGATTTACAAAGGAATGTTTGCTGATAACTTCTTTAATTTTATAATGATTTATGTCACAATTTTATATCTTATAATTCAAGCAAGTATAAACTATATGTGATTTCATAAAATCACAAATCTGCTTTGTATAATCACTTTCTATAGGTTTTTTTTTATATATTTTGTAACTTCAATTGCAAATTAACTTATCTAAATAGTAACTGTTTAATTTATAAAATTATTTATTATTCCATTTGTGTCATCATACTTTAAAATTAAAAAGTTCTCTGCAAAAAAAAAGCAGCATGTGTTTTCATTCATTTTGATATGTATTAGATTTCTCAAATTTTAGAACCATATTATTTGAATTTAAGCAAAAAAAATTTAATTCAAGATGTGAGAATTGTATCATTCTTCCATAACTGATACTCCTAAAAAATTTATGTAACTCTTATTATTTCTAAGAATTCTTGCTAAACTATTATTTATATATATATATATGCTTAGTACATAAAACCTTATCTGTATTGTTATTTCATAAAAATCTTTTGTTTAAAAAAATAAGTTTTCAAATTAGTTTTTTTATACTCTTTAATGCAAAAAAAAAAAAAAAGAATCCAAAGAATTAATACATTTTCAAATCTATTTATGAGATAGATTTATCTTCATTTATTCATTTGAAAAGAAATGGTTTTAAGATATATTTTTTTTTGGCGGAGGAGGGAAAGGATTATCAGAAACTAGATGAAATTTTTATTTCTCTTGTGACAATAAGTTGTATTTGTCCTTTTAGAATGTTAAGAAACTCAAGTATTAAAAGGGTAGTTTATAATATGTTTTATAATAGAAAAATATTTATATTGGAAATATAGTATAAAATACATCTGAAGAAGTAAAATGTCTTTGTTTATAATAAAATAAACTGCAGAAATTTATAAAAAAAATTGTATGAGAGAGATAAGGATTTAAGTTATCATCACTTTATAATCAACATCATCAAATCAACCAATAAACCGATAACGAAGCTTAAGAGAAATTCGAATAATTTTTTTTATATTATATTAATATTTATAATTTCTCTTTAATTTCAATGACTTCTATACATCTCCTTCTAAGATTCATCTGAAATATTTTAAACATAAAAGGTATATCAGTTTAATATAAATCATAAAACATATTTGTAAATAAGAGGAAATTTATCAAGTTAGCAATTTTGTGGAAATAATTCCATACATAAAAATTAATAATCCATTAATTAATAAATTTCTAAGAGATTTGCAAAATTAAATTCTCCGTTTATAATTTATTCTAAATATCGTATAATATTTTTAATATGCAACACAAACTGTAAATTTAAATAAATTTGTGCAAAAATAGATTGCATAGATTAACTCTAATTTTTACAATTTTCCTTGCAATAATTTTTTAATAAAATTGCATTTTTAAATTATACCTTTTCTTATATCTTTCAACTTTATATAGGCTTTAATTTTCCAAAACTAGTTATTAAATTGTTTAAAACTGATTGATGAGTTAGCAGTTATAGCAAATAGTTACGATGTAAGCCATTACTTAAATGTTGTAATAAAATAACAATTAAATGTTATATACTGAATTCTACTTGAGTTTCTGAAATTTTCTAATCTTTTAAAACTCATAATTATCTTCTTAAATCGACAAGAGCTCAATATCAATATTACATCTATAGAGGAAAAACGTAATAGGAAAGTTTCCGTTATAAAGAAAAGGATCGTATTCCGAATTCCATTAATGAGGAAAAAAATGAGCATGTTTTATGATTGGGCAAAGTGAGCTTAACGTTTACACGAAATCTATGTGCACAATGCATGCACAAAATAATAATATAGTAAAAACATTTCTCTCCGAAAAATCTCGATTTTCAGGTACAGATGAATAAATTATTAAAACTAAACAATTTTACTTACTATAGAATTATTTTTATTCGAAAAATCGATTAATGACTACATTTGAAGCAATAAGTTGATCACTGGCAGACACTGATAGTTGTGATATATTGTTATTATCATCATCATATTGTCCTAAGTGAAGAAACAGTTTTCTTGAGATTCACTAAAAACATTTTGTATTCGGTCCACTTGAGCCATTTAAGTTTAGTAATTAGAAAAGATTATAAATTCCAAATTCTTAAAAAGAAGCATTGACTTGCAGATACTTGAAATTTAGTATGCATTCATTAAAAGTTCGAACATCATTTCCTATATACACCTTCCTTTTCTTTTCGAAAAGCTGGGTGTTTGTATTTTATTTATAAAATTTGAGTATTTAATCAAGTATTTGAAAAAATATGGAGCTCGAACTCAAAATGGAAATTGTCGTATAACATTTATTTGTTAAATAATCTATTGCCTCAATCTTATTGATAGGAATCGATGAATTTCAAGCAATTGTAACAATGTTGGTAAGATTAAAAATAATTTCATATTAAAATATCCTATCCACAGAGAGTCTTCTTAGATTAGAGTATCTTAGAGATTAGAGATAAATAACTTATTTAAAGGAGAATGAATTTTTTTTTCTCAGTTATTTGGTGCAAATCTGAATGAACTCAACTTAGATAAGTCATTTAATTCCATGGAAAATAAGATTCACGAAATATGTTAAAAAGGTATGCTAGTCGAGAAATTTAATATTGACATACGTGTACAGCTTCGAAGATATTATTATAAATTCATGTAGTGTTATCAGCATTTATCTTCCATCATGGTCAGTAATTTCACCCAAAATGAATCGATGAATTAATAGAATTACTTTCTCCCAGAGAACCTTATAATATTTTGAGAGATAAAAAGCCTTATACACATACTAAATTAAAAAATAATTTTAAGAATTAATTAATATTTGGAAGTGATATATAAATTATAGATCAATTACAGATATTATTTTTACATGGCATCTTCTTAAATCAATTAATATAGTGAAAATATATAAAATTCTCATTTTGAGTATTAAAGCTCAATTTTATTTATAATAATAAAAATGCATCTTAATTATTGTTAAGAAGTATGATAAGTGAATAATAGGATAAATGGGTGCATTTTATTCCCCTATTTTAACAGGTATTATATATATATATATAACAAATTATAAGTAATAATATAATATTGAAAAAACCATGAAATTAAGGAAATCGGCATCATGGAAGAAAATAATTCGTATCTGGGTGATAAGGATTTTAAATCCTGAAACATTGGAAAACAGTGGACGAATTGGGCTTATGTTCTTTAAAATTTCATGTGGTATAGCATCCTTTAGTTGATTACAAATGGAAATTAAATGAATAAGATTCGGCTTCAGATATATATGAATTTATTGCTATTCAAATTAGGAGGTAGTTTGAATTGTTTAATTTTTTTCAGTTTTCATAAATATATAGTTAGTGAAAAGTGGAACGTAAGAAATTGAAAACATAAGAATAAAATTAACTTTTCCCAAATTTTTCTATTTTTATACTACAAGTTTCAATAATTATTATAGATTCAGTTTCATGGCATTGATTAAACAAAATGGATTAAATAAAATGTCTTTAGAATGAATGACTTATAATATTTATCATATCTTGGTAGAAACTACAATTGTTGCCTTCTCGACCTTTTAAATGTTAATGACGAAATCCTGTAAGTTGATTAAATTCTATTAGTAAGAAAGCATGTTAAGCTTCTCTTATTTGGGGTAAATAGACTATAAGAGAATGGTTTTCTCAAATGCAAATTCAATTTAAAAAGAACGTAACAATTGGAATAAAAATGCATCAAGACATAAAAATGCTAATGTTGAAGGTTATGTATAAAAAAATGGATTACTAAGTACATTTTAAGAGCATTTTTATGAAACTTAATATATTGATTGCTATTTAGTTGTAGTGGCATGTGAAGACAATTATTAAGTTATATGAAATAAATTAATATGCTATATCTTCCGAAAAATATTTACGTTCACTTTTAAATGATGAAATATTATATAGGAATAAAATATAAAATATTATGTTCGTCTTTTATGCAGTAATATTTTCATATATTTATTCGTAATTTATTCTATATATATATATGAAATTTGATGCATACTTTCAGATATAATGATTATTTTTATGTGATTTATATATTAAATTTTTAAGAACCATTAATACAATTTCTCTTCCAATTCTAATATAAATATTACCTTTTCCAATCAAACATAAATATTAAAACGGCCTTATTTCAGTGTAATGTGATTGATATCTTAACAGCTTATTTTGGGTGCAAGACGTTTTTTTACATTCACTTTATCTTACTTTTTGGAAAATTCAGTATTGGTCAATATTCATACAACACTAAAAAAAAATCAAAACATCCTGGAAGATTTCATTCAAAAAATGGAAAATGAGTATCCATAGTTGGTTGCTAAATAGGAACTGTATTAAACATGTGTTCTTTCAGTCTACCGAATACGAGGAATGGAGCACATTCCGCTTAGCAATGTAATTCAGAATTACTACTATGAAAAGAAATTGAACTGTTAAACTCTTTCTGAAATTTGTTACTCAAAAATAATAAACTAAGAAAACATTTTTTATTATTTTTCAAAGTGTTATTTTCTTGCGCATGGAAAATGTAAGAAAGTAATTGGAAGAAAATATTATTTTTATTGGTTTGAGAAGATAGATTCTGAGCAGCAACTGTTTCCTCGACCCAATCTGGTGAAATCAAACAAAGAATATCACTTGAATCACGAAACACTAAAATAGAAAACATCTAATGAATGCAATACCTTAGAGATTTATTTTTCGTTTTTGCCTTTAATAGTATCCTTACTAAAAATTAAAATGAAAAAAATTTATTTTTCCCCAGATAAAAGAAAGCTTTTTTTTTATAACTCTGAATATTTATTTTACAAATGGCATCTACATTACTTTAAAGAAAACAAACATCTCTTATTTTATAAACGCATTTTCAAACGTCCAAACATGCTTTGA